>OY284417.1:82808524-83129810 GCA_958301585.1 Merodon equestris
TGAATGACTAGCCAAATTCACTGAAAAGGGTCATCACTTGTGTAGAGACCTGGATTTAACCAAATCCCAATCATCGCAACAGCAGCGACCAGAAGAGCCAAGGCCCAAAAATGCGCGCAAAATTCCATGTGAAAGTTTTGTTCACTGTTTTCTCCGATTACAAAGGCGAGAAGCAAGAAGCTATGACCATTGACCCTAACATTTTGCCGACAATTTTCATAAATGAAAAAATTGGGTCAAGCACAGCTTAGTCTTAAAAAACAGACCATATGGTCACTTATTATGAATGCAACGGCATACAATTTGTTGTTCATTATAGCATATATTATTTACTGACAAAGCCAAAAGGGAGCTTATTTTTGTATCAAATACTTATATCAAATATTATTCCATTAACTACTCAATCAAGAATTTGTGTGTTGCGTTTTTTTTTATTGACTAAAAATGACACCTCTTCTCGGATGGCTTCGTAAAAGGTTTCCTCTGCCAGTTAAGCGCCCAATGTACCCCTATTACAGTAATTTAGGGTTAGATAGTACTATTCGTACTTGAGGGTGGTCGCGGTGCGATGGTAATCATCACCGACTGTTGAGCCGAAGGTCTGTAATTCAAGTCCGTCCATAGTCAAGAACAATTTCTATACGGAAAACTGTGCAACAACTTCAGTTGTGAATGAGAGATGATCAAAAAGTGCTGACGAAAGCATAACACTCTCAGTATAAGATCACTTCAAAATTCATACTCTATGTGTGCATTTCCAATATAACACCTGTATAACATGAAAATAAAAGAGTTACTGTGAACTATAATACAACCAACGCAAATTCAGTCGAATCTCTCAAATCCCATCTAGGACAACCGATCAACCCGGAGAGTAGTGAGCGAACATCTTCGACACAAACCATGTGCACTCCGTCCAGATTGTGTGACAAACATGAATTATATATAAAAAAAAAGCACTGTTCGGGTAACGGAATCGCGACGGACGTGAAAAGAACAATAAGAAAAAAACCCGAGGGAAAAAGACCGTAAGAAAGGCTGCGCCGAAGATGGGAGGATAATATAATGATGGACCTAACAGATGGAACAGAAAAGTGAAACGTCGAAGAAACACACTTATGACGAAGGCTTCTCGATGAGGCTCTGAGCTTCCGGAGCTACAAATAATAATAATTTAAAAGCTCTTGGTTTAAATGGTTATTTTAAGTTTACTGAATTACTTGTATATACCCATGACATTAATGCACGATTAATTTGTACTGTAACTAATCTCCAAGCAATTAAAGTGCATCAGATGGCAAACGAGAGGGAGGGAAGTTAAAAGCCATTGAAGAAGGGGGGTTCGACATCTTAGTAGGCTTTGAAACAAGCAAAGTTCTCGCCGAGATCAGCTTCACATTCATTACCAGCAATGACATCAGCCACGCAGATCAGACGCAGAATTATGGATTCTTCTGTTTCTTCGAGCTAAGAGGAATATACAGTCCGAAGAAGTCTTCGACTGTAACCTAGAGGGATAAGTATAATCAACGACAATCATAAGGCATTCGTTCACAAAACGAAAGAGACATCGACCTCGAGGACCTCGAGACAAGACCTAACATAGAGTGAAATTCTTCGTACGCCTTTTCCTTGGATGTTTAATGTGTTTTATGGACGCTATAGTGGCGCATCAATGAGATCAAAAGGAATATCTATCGAATTGAAGGTTGAAGTTAAAAAATCCATGAAAAGAAGAAGGTTCTTCACCGAAACAGAAAGGATGCAGAAATGTCGAGTTTGAAAGGGTGGAAAGTTTTTCTTCTAATGAGACATATTTTAAATGTCTGCATATGGAAGAGTGGAGGAGTCTCAGGCTGTGGAATAGATTTTTGAAGTCGATCAGGAGGGACCTGTCCACAACGACTATCTTCGTTTCATGCGTGGTAATATCTGAATTTTCAACACAACTGATTTTCAGAACTCTTCGTGTCATTATCGCATCTGAAACAAATAACTTCGCACATACTTGTAATGAGAAGATCGATCCTTGCTAATTGGAGCCGATTTGTCCTGAGTCAACAGGTTTCAGTTGCATGCCCTCAATCCTCTAGACCCACATTAGATGAGATCGTCGTCTCCTCGGCGTTGGAATCGAACATTTCTCGGACAACAGCTGACTCAGCTAACTTGACGTTATAGTATCGACACAGCTGGTTATTTGGATCGTCTGTTGTGTCTCTATCAATAAAAACAGTTTAAGGATCAAACACAGAATTTTCCTTGTGGAAATTGCTCTATCTGATAAGGTACAAGATTGAGCCAAAGGAGACAATCGGTATTATAAATTCTGCATAAGGAGTTGCCCTGATTCTCCGAGAGAAGATCCTTCTTTCCAATTGTTTTTGAGTCCAGAGAAGCGGCTGCTTTTGAACCGAGTTTCAAAATCCTTAACCAGTTTGAGGTAATAGCATTGTTTTTTTCTGACATTGAAGTTCTCGGTTACTTCGCTGGTGTTCACAAGGAACAGTAACCTCCACTAAACCTCCATTAAACCTTCATTAAAGGTTTCACACGTTTACCCCCGCCGCACCAATTTCATCTTCAGCTGCTTTAGAAAGCTCAGCAGCGGTCTTTGTTATAACTTAACGTTATAACTTAAAACGCAATAAGATACGAGTACGAGTATTAGATCAATGTCGCGAAAGAATGGCGACGATTTTAAAGAACTCTCTTATGGTGTTTGTCACACAACCTGGACGGGGTGCAGATGGTTTGTGTCGAAGATGTTCGTTCACTACTCTCCGGGGGTGGTTGTCCTAAATAGGATTTGAGAGATTTGACTGAAATTACGTTGCTTGTAATTCACAGTAACTCTTTTTGTTTGTTTTTTCCGTATAGGAATTGTTCTTGAATATGGACGGACTTGAACTACAGACCTTCGGCTCAACAGTCGGTGATGATTACCATTGCACCACGACCACGGAGGACTTGCAAATTCGTAATGCCAACAACTTATGGGCGATTGTCGAATTTTGTTTATAAGGAGTGGAAAAGCGATCATCGATTTGCCGACTAAATATTGTGGATAAAGTTTTGGCGTTTGACACCGATGACACGAAGTTCAAATCTTGCACAGCTAAATCATCGAGTACATTTTGGGGTTAATTTCCTGATATAAAAACAATTATCCTCAACCTAGGTCGAATGATATGTGGCATGAAAAATTCAACGTAAATTTCGTTGTGACTCAGCCATAGTCAATTACCCTCTTTCACTTACAATGGAGTACAATCCCAAACTACATCGTTGCTTTTTACCATTTCTGACATCTTGTGTTTAGAGGTGATTTATACAGTGACATACCTAGTTTACTCTCTCTACCAAAATCGCTAGATTATATGGAAAATAACATAACGGAATAACATGGAAAAATCTCCACCATCCTTGAGAGTCGGGAGTGATCTAAGCGACGCGACGCTTTCAATGTCGAAAGAGGCCTATTACAAGGAGACGTGTTGCCGTGTGACTTCCTTAACATTGAAATATTGTGCAGAAATCGTTCATCCAAGTGGTCGCTTACGCGGATGCCATTGAAGTTATTGTAAGATCCCACCGAAACGGAAGAGCTAAATTTGAATTGTTGATAATGAAGGCAATGACAGGAGTATATGCTGTCACTAAAAAAGTATTCACAGAATGAGAGATATAACTTGGAGATGAGCACTTCATCTACCTCGATTATTGCAGAAATTAAATGCAGAAATGCCGATAGGAGTTTCTTTAGACTCAGTAGGCAAATGAATGGTAGCTTGTCATCTACATCCAAAGGTAGAAACCGAAGTGATTTTGTACAAGACTTTTATCATTCAGATCGTGCTATATGGGGCAAAATCATGGGCCTTGTCGGAGGCGGATGAAGAAGCCCTTGGTCTTTCTAAGAGAAAAATTCTGCGAGCGAATTTTGATCCAGTTTGTGAAAATTGGGAATGAAGAAGAAGAAAAACTAAGAACTGTGCGTACTAGTCAATGTTGAGCGTGTGGACACCACCAACTTAGTTGGAAGAGTCTACGAGTCTAACAATGGGACCCGATGAAGTAGTAGAGGGCGATGCCATCAGCGATTACGCATGCTGATGGAGGAGGATATAAACAAACTGGGCCTGATCTAGCATAGGATGATGCTAGTTTAAATGGCTATAAATCCGATCCACCCCGGATTATAGTGCTAGTTACGAGTAAGTAAGAAAGAATCTGGTGTGAACAGGGTGAACATTTCTTTGAATTTTGAACTCTGACGGTGACCAATAATCTTGGGTTAAACTAAAAAAAATGTTTAGCTGCACCAGAGGCTTTAAAACGACGGCGAAGACGTAATCGATTAGGCGGATGCCCTGTAACTTTAGATTTTCAAGCGAGCTGGAATTATGCTCTTTATATGTTGCATTTGTGGGAGCTATCATACATATTTTATTTTACATCTACGATTATCGAACAGACAAGTGATGTAAACTTAATGGTAATGTAGCCGAACTGTGATGTTTAACTAATGTTATCGCCTTTAGACCAAACACTTTTGAATAATCTACTCACTTATATTACATAACAAGCATTTTTTCTCACCCCCCACCACCAATTTTTGTGCTTGAAGTCATCATCAATGACCTCAACCTTTAACAAATCAACTGAAAATCAGCCGTCGCCGCAGGCTCTAAGGGGAAAGTAGTCACTACTGACCGTCTTCAGACTTATTTCAATAATTTACGAAATGACAATCAAGCATCATCAGCATCACCCCATGCCTCTCTTCAATACTGCCAAGTCCCGCTCCATCATACCTTACATAATTAGTCACTACCACTTGAGGTGTTTGTTTATTTTAAACATTCCATTCTAATTAATCAAAAGTTGTATAGATGGGTCTAAATGGGAAATAATCAGAGTTTTGGGTAGCTTCCGGGCAACATTTCCGAATTGATTGTTTTTTTTCGATTTCTTGTCATAAATCATTGAATCAAGATGTCCAGACAGCTCGAGTTCCACTTGAATGTCGACGGGTCACATCGCGAAAACATTTACTCTTCCTCATTGTTATGCAAATTTGGATAACCAGTCGCGAGGATGATTGTTGTTCGTCAGATTTTTCCAAGTAGGCGCGCATGTGACAGCGGATCAAAGGCTGTACAATATTCTAGCAAATTGCAAGTCATCGACTGGTGCACTATTTGGATTTGTGATTAGAGCGGCTGTAAGCAGGTAAACTTGTTGACACTTTACTTGAACACGATTTACTCGCAATCAAATATTAGTTGGTCAGTTAGACGTTTGATATATATCCGCTTATGTAATAGGTTCAAATCATATTTCTTTATTTGAATCTCCATTGGCACGATAGGATCTATTGATATCTTCAGAGATATTCGTAATACTAATTGCCATATATTATGTTGTGAAGCACAAGTGGAAGAGAAAAAGCATATGCGTCTGCAGTGACTGTCAAGCTCCACTCGAAGTTGTGTTCAACCCTTTATCAAGCTCCAAATTAGTGCATGAACTCAAGACCTTTTTGAAAACAGTCGGAAGACTAAATTCACTAAGACTTGTATGGATCCAGGTCATTCTGGGATCCCAGGAAATGAGATCTCTGATGAACTCGCTAGAAGGGGCTCAGAGGAGAGTTTCTCAGGACCCGGTCTACCTGCTTCCACGGTTAAGTCCGACATCAACGATTGGGTCTTTAATGCACACTATCGTAGATGGAGGGAATACAAAGCTTATAATTATTAAGCGCGTACGCCCTGATGTCTGTATGAAGTCTGCAACATTATTTTTATCGTTTAGGAGTAATGATGAACCCACACTAGTAGTCTCCAAATATTTTCTTATTACGAGTATATGATGTCAGACTTGATTGCAGTGATATTGTTCAGTAATTATTGCAGTATTGCATTATGTTCGATCACCTTTCTAAATACAGGAATGATGTCCGACTTTTTCCATTCCTGGGGGATAGTTCGATTGTTGTATTCGCTGTTCAAAAAATAAGGTGACTTTTTATTTCACTCGAAATGTATTGATTTATTTATCAACATTGTGTTCCCTTCTACGTTATCCCCTTGACATATAATACATTCGCTTTTTCCAATCTTCAAATCGCTTCTGATATTCGCTTATTAGTATAGCCTTAAGCTCTTCTGGTGATAAAGTCTATATCTCTTCTATCGACAAATTTCCGTCTTTATGGGTCTTTTCAGAATTGGGAAGGGAAAAAAGTCCCTGGGGATCAAGTCCGATGAATTCGGTAGCTGAGGTATGATTACGGTGTTGTTTTTGGACAAAAAATTACGCACAAGCTACGATTAGTGAGCTTGAGTTTTCAAAATTGTTGATCAAAATATGTGAAAGATTTTCATGGCGTGAGCCAACTGATAAGCCAATATCTTCAGCACCTTCATGGATAATGATTCGACGATTTTCCATAACAATTTTCTTCACTGCTTCAAATTTTCATCCGATATGGACGCGCTGAGGCGTCCATGGCGGGCATCGTCATTACCATTTTCTAGACCTTCTGTTAAGAGTTTGTACCATTTATAAACTTTTTTTTACTCGGAGTAGATTCGCACAGTCGTCATTTAAAAATACATTGGAGCACTCAATTTTATTCTTCACACCAAATTTATTACCGAGTCTTTAATTCTTTTTTTCAATTACAAAAAATCACCAAATACACCATAACATTCCTAACCTTTGTATCTGTAAAAACCAATTAAGAATCCAAACTGGCCGGGAATTCAGTATATGTTAGGGGACATGAACACCAAAATAACGAAAGAAAATTCGAAAATCAAATGTACTTGGTTCGCAATCTTCAACAAGTCACCTTATTTTATGAACAAACACAGTATATTTGTGATGAATCCTCTTAGCTTTTCTGTTAATTCCACTCCAGCTAATGAATTATTGTATTGTACTATTTTCACTTCCCCGATGGCTGGTAGTGCTGTGCTGTGGACAAAATCATCTACCATAGCTGCTTGCTCTCCTTGTACGTTATTAAGCAGGGCACAAAATTATCCCAGCCGTCAGGCTAGATTTCTTTCGTTGTCCGAAACGAGCCGCTCATTATCATTGCATATGAATCCTGATCTAGCCTGGTGTTTTTGCTGTGCATTCTTCTTGAATTTTAGTAAACTTTCCTTTGCTTTTGTCGTTTTTTTATCCCAAAGGAAACTGCTGACTGTCTTTGGTAGGTTGTGAAATTTTTTAAGCGATACTGCTTAAGTATTTTCCAGGGCTTGAAGTTCTACAACATAAAGTGCTTATCATTTTCCTCACATTCTTTGTTGAACCAAGACTTGAACTAAGCTTTTTTGGTTTTCGGTGCTACCTTTTCAACACTTTTATTCCTGATCATACTGCTTCTACCTGTCATCCTTCCTCGTTAGATTCTACACAGTGGCGCAAAATGATTTACCTTATTGGAAGATGTTATAATATTTGCAAATGGTTTCGTACGTCAATCATATTTGACATTTATGACCTAGACAGCTGTATTATAGAAACAGATAAACAATGGAATGCTATAGTCTGCAAGAGCGTGGAATAATTGTGTCGATTTTTTTTACCAATAGTCGGTCGGCAGCGTGAATTTCGACACCGATTTCCTAATCGTGTCGCGCCAACTGGGCAAACATTCCGGCGCTTAGCTGGAACACAGGAGACCATGCAGGCCGTGGCTGACACCGGACTGTTCGTTCGCCCGAGAATATCGCGGTTGTCGCTACCAATATCGTTGAGAACGAAGAAACATCAACTAGGCGAAGGATCACGCTATTGGGCATCACGGGCGAATCAAGCATTGTCCTAAATCTCAACGACAAAGAGGACGATTTTGTGTCGAAAATCATTATGAGCAACGAGCAATACGGTCACTGTTACTGACGAACGTTACAGGGCCATGATAAACGACTTCTAACTGCCGGATTTGGATTAGCGGGGCTTGGTGAACATTTGGTTTCAACAAGACGGTGTAAACACATACACAGCACGAGCCACAATAGATATTGTGAAGGAAGCGTTTCGTGGTCGCGTAATCTCCTGTTTTGGCATGGTCAGCAAGATCGCCCGATTTAGCCATCCCAGACTTCTTTCTTTCCCCCTACCTTAAGTGGTGGATTTATGCAAACAAGCCTCAGACAATCGCAGCAATTAAGGAGAATATTCGACAGGAATGCGAAAAGTCATGGAAAATGCGATAAAACGGGTACAAATGTGTATCAAAAATGTGTATCAACACTGGCGACAGCCACTTGACGGATATCATATTTTCCACTTAACAGAAAAAAATGTAAAGGTCCAAATAAAGATTTCCAGCACTCAGTATCATTTTTGTTTTATTTAGTAAAAAACTAATTCAAAAACAAACTTGGATGTCTTCTAGTAAGGACACAATCCGTTTAAAATAAAGGGTGTCTATCGGGAAATGTTCAACTTTATCATTAATTCCGAATGTTCGAAAACCAGCGGGGTTGCTTAGGTTAGGGGGGGATTGTTCGATGCGCATTTTTTGTGGATTTATTTATCGGTCATTGATCGGGAGCACATCGCGTATTCGCAGTTCAGCAATATTTGAAAAAAATTAGATCATTGATTCGCGTGCGTCGAAATTTCTGTTCTCACTTCAATTTTCGCAGACTGACAGTAAGTAATGGTCCGGGCACGCAACTTATCTGGTCGTGGGTGCAAAGGTTTAGACAAGAAGGGACAGTGGTGAACATAATTCCTCTGGGACCATAAACATCAGCAGCGATGCAGGCACATGTCGCTCAAGTTCGACACGAAATTATGCGAAATCTGCGTAAATCCATAAGAAAGATTGCGGCCTCCACGGAAGTGAAAAAAATCAACTGTTCACGTCATTTTGAAAAAAAAAATTAATGTTCCACCCATACAAAATGCAAATCGTGTAAGGCCTTAAAGAAAGTGAATATCCTTTGCGAGAAACCTTCGTAAGAACAGTGTTCGAAGGTTTGAGAACAGCGCGAACGCTTGGCAACATATTGTCTAGTGATGAATCACTTTTTCATATCAACGGCTACGTAAATAAACAGAACTTGCGTTACTGATGCCCAAACAACCCTAGAGAACACCATAAAAAAAAGTTTACATTGCCCCAAAATGACGGTATGGTGTCCCATTTCTGCCCAAGAGATAATTGGTCTTATTTTTTTAACCAACAAGAGACTGTCACTGCTGACGTGTATTGCCGAATGATGAATGAATTTCTGTTGCCGCAACAGCACATATTCCCCGGGCACAACAACAGAACGCTATTTCAACAATACGGTGCACACACGTGTGGTATATCGATTAAGAAGTTGAGGGCTATTTTCCCGAACAATTGATCAGTAAGTATGGAGACATACCCTGGCCACCTCGTTCTTCGGAACCCACACCTTGCGACTTTTTCTTATGGGGATGCCTCAAGTCAAGGGTTTACAATAACAATCCTCGAACAATTTAAGCCCTGCAAGAGAATATTTGCCGTGAAACTGCCGCCTTTGAACCAGCTCTTTCTTCACGCGTTATTGCAAATGTGAGAGCCTGGCTGTAAGACTGTCTAGAAAGAAATGGGCGTCATTTAGAAGATATTGTTTTTAGAAAATAAAATCCGCAACCTGACTTTTTTCCCAAAATAAAGTTTTACCTACCATTTTCAGTTTTTTATTTATTTTATTTCAAACTTGAAGATTTCCCACTGGACACGTTTGATGAAATTGAACAGGGCTATTTGGTGGACGATTTTACGGGATTCTGGCATTAACCTAAGAGGATTGATATCTCATTCAATAAGAGGAGTTGTTTAAAATTAATTGAAGAATTCGACATTTTTACGGAAAGCGGAGATATTCTTATTTAAGCCTAAGGTACACATTCTATGATTAGTTACGGAATAGATCATCTAATAAATGTTTACTTCGGCCCTGCCTTTCTTTGATGAACTTTTTTATCACGTTTTTCTGTTAATTCAGTGGTGATGCTGGAACAATTGTGTGGGATTTATATGTACCAAAGTTTATCATTAAAGCGTTGTAGTAGCAACGCACGACCTCGCTAGCCTATTTAAGTCCCCACTTTGAGAAATCGTATATCCAGAAAATAGAGGAATTGTTTCACCAGCAGAGGCTTGTCCACAGCACCAATTTCAGGTAAAGTGGGTCAGTCTGCGAGTTCAGCAAGTCGAGGCATTCAGTGAAACGATCGTACCTGCAACATTTTTGAAACAACATGACCCAATAACACAATGACTGTACGCGTGATGTGAGCGTGTGGGCACGTGTGTGCCGATCCATATTTGAGTTGAAATGGGAATCCATTGTTTTTCAGTGGATAGCTAGCCGTACATGGTGATTAGAAATGTTAGACATCAGATTAAGTATCTGTCAACTTTAAAATCGACGGAGTAGAGCATTGAAAATAAATGGGTCACAATACGGGCAAAGACAAGGTAAAGTGATTTTGTAGCATAATGGCGCTTGCGCACATGTTGCACAGGTGGTTAAAAGCAACCCTCATCCGCCGTGTTCCCCCCCTCCCCTTCCGACTACCACCTGTTGAGCAGGACTTTCGGTCTTTCAAAGAAGCCAAAAATCAGGTCGTCTCAAAAGACGTGCAGTTTGTCTAGCAATGGGTTCGAATGCTGCCAGAAGGATGGCCAAAAATAGAAGCTGGCGAAGTTTTAAGTCCTTCTGTATGGTATAGAGTGTCCGCACAGGAATTTAAAACAAACGGAAAATACAAACTAAGATAAGCTCTTTAACAGGTTTCAAATCACGTCTGTTTTAATAAAAAAGTTCAATCGAATCGATTATTTCCTTAAACATTTTTATTTTATGACTCAATACGCAGAGCAAAGTGAGGGTCTCCATCGCACAAGTTTGTAACTGCGATCACAACCATCCTCGACTTTTTTAAATAGCATTTAAAAATGAAAAACTTGTTGAATCAAGGTGTAAATTAGATACAACATGTCGAGAGTGATGAACCCAAAAAACAACAAAACAAAACGAAAAAAACCAAAAACAAAATCACTTCCGGCATCAGGGACAGAGCGGTGATAGCAGGTGAACTGGGACCGACACGCACGTTGACGAATGTATTTGCATTTTAAAACCAGACTCTCAGTGCATACATTAGGCATTCCATGTTATTCAAAGATTTCGGGTTGCTTGGAAGATACATATAGACTTGTTTCGAGTTTAGGGTAGGCATGAATGTGCGCGATTTTAACGAAAGGTTAAATGCATTTGAAATGATTCAAGTAGAAGTTTGACAACCTTAAGTAATTTGTCTTTAATTTTGGTGATAGTTTTGACAAGTCGTTCTGACTCGACTGGTTGTGGAGTATACAGACCTGTAGTATTTTGGACAGGTGATGCATTGAGACGCCTTAATTATATTTTTAAAGAGAATGTTTATAAACTGATTAGATCAGAGAAGGCAATCAAGGTCATGATCTGCGAATGACAATTTCTAGTTGTCACTCAAGGTTTTTTGAACAATCAAGCAGTGAAAGTTACAAGCCGAACCAGACCAGTTCTATAAAATAGCTTTTAGAAGTGGGCGATAGAAATGCGTTCCTTGATAGAATGATGAGCCATTCTATTCATTAAGTCATTTTTTTCCGACTTAATAAAAGCTAGTACTTAAGCTAGCTTAAAAATTTAATTGGGGTTATGGAGGGCGATTGTGAAGACGGAAGTGGAAGAATGGAATACTGAGTACTGAGGCTGAAATTGAGATTTTTAATATTCAAATTCACACTTCCAAGCATACGAGTGATGGATTCATATGACGTAAGGGGCTTAAGTACAATAGATGGCAGAGATAGGGATTCCGTAGATTACAAGGGTTAGTGTGTCGTACATTTCTCTTAATTCTTTCATCGTATTAGCGTTGATCAATTTAGGGTGTTCGTGATATGGTGGTAGAGACAAAGGATTGTTCCAGGATAGACCACGAAAAGCAAAATTTTTGAGATGGCGTTGGATGTTTTCGATGATTAAAATACGGCTATGTAGGTGAGAAAACTACACTTAAGAGACGTAATCAAAAATGGGTCGTACAAAGGTTATACGGAGGGATCGAGACACATAGAGGTTGGTGAATCCTTTATATAATTATTTCTCGAAACAGAGTGCGGAATTGGCTTTATGATTTATATCAACGATATGTATACCGTATAGTAACCCTGTGGAGATTAGTTAATTGTGGAGAAGTTGGAGACAGAGAGAAAATTTTTTTTCCTAGCAATTATGAGGGAATCTTTAATATCGTTAATAGCAGACATGAAAAGATGTGGACCTAAGTGGCTGCCTAAGAGCTATAAAAGGTAGATTGGAAACGAACACTTACACTCCAGGTAAGAAGACAGTTGAAATAGCGCTGACTTCCTTACCAACCTCTAAAACTCAGAGGTTAAAAGACAAACTCGAAAAGGTTATTGGTTGCAGACCTGCATTTGAGGAGATGATATTGTCTGGGAGATTAAAGAATTGCTGTGGAAGCTGAAGATCTTATACCAAACAATTGTTAGCGTTTGGAAATATTGGGATACTTAATAATAGCGTTCTTTTGACATTTATTGCGTCCTGCGATTTTAAAGAGGTTTTTCATATTTTAGGGGATTCTTCCTAGAGAAAAAGAGAAGGCTTTTCGAGAGAAAAAATACAGAAACCCTTTTCTAGAAATATGGCACGGAGAGTATCGTGGCCCCAATGAATTCATTATTAAGTTGACTTAACTTATTTTCAATGGGGTCAAAAATAGAGGACAACTGAGGATGACAAACGTGTATTTCTGCTTCATGTTTCTAAGTGCCATGAACTTGAAATAAATATTATATAAGTAAATGTCATTACAAACTCCTTAGGGAATATGTTAGATCTAATTTTTACTGCCAAAGAGCTTGAGGTCTCTCTCAATAATGTTATTTTTCCTCTATTAATCGCTCTATAATGCACTGCAAATTTTGTTTAACCAACCTATTTGAAATTTATATATGAATGTTGAATTATAGAAAGGCCAAGTTTAGCTTAATAAATAATGCTTTATCGTAAGTTGAATGGTCCTCTATCATATCAAACAGTAGTCTAGAGTGATCGTCTGCTACTTATGCTTGAAAATATTTTGAAATCTTGCCTTTAAAAGTTTACTAAGCTAAGACGTTCCATTCCAAAAGATCTGGTTTACAGAAACGTTACCACGTCTTAAGAACGCAATGCCTTGAGAATAATATGGGCTTCTTCCTACGGCCCTTTTCGGGAGTTGAGGACGAAATTAGAGTTTTTAAAAGGAAAGGAAGGAAGGTCTATGGAGCGCAGAATGAACAGTGATAGTAAATGGTCGTTTCTAAATTCTAGGCGTACGTCTGTAGGTCTACCTAGTACCATGACCCATAAGTTGCGAATAATGATTTAAAAGGAATTTGTGAGATGTTTACTTCGTTTTCCCATTTTTATTTTATAAATGAAAACATCGATTGTTGTAGTAACTTTTGCGATGTTCCATCTGTAACTACCGCAGGACCTCTTGTGAAACCAGAGTAAGTATCGCCAATAACAACTTCCCAGCCTTGCTCTAAAATCTTTAAGATAATCGTTACCGAAGCATCTATGCATCATTTTTAAAAGGAGATTTGTTCAAAAAATAAGGTGACTTTTGGAATTTCGCTAAATACTTCCGATCTTTGATTGTATTTATCGTTATATTCGGAGACATTTTCCATAATATATGTTGATATTGTATATTGGCGTGCTTGACAATTTTTGGTATTGAAAAAATGAATCTGCATTAAATTTAAAATAAAACTAAGTCTAGATTAGGGCTGCATACCACTCAAGCCTCCCACACAACTTCAAAAGACTACGGACCTGTCAGTCTCTCTTCCTTTCTTCTTAAGACACTTGGGACTGTCTTTCTTCTTAAGACACTAAGGCCCTAGGCTTATTGTACGGGGAAATGAGTAGACACAGTTCTACGCACGATAGTTGGAACCGTTGAAAAATCACTTTTCAACGAAGAATTGACCATTCATTCCCCGATATTGAAGGAGCTTTCAACAACATAAAACCACTAGCCATCACCAATGTATTAGGCAAACTAGAGGTATCTAATATAATACTTTGGATCATACAAATACTTTCAAGCAGGTTGATTCATTCGAAATTCAGCTGCTATCAAACAAAAAAGCCAGTAAAACGTGGCACACCACAAGGAGGAGTACTATCGCCGCAATTGTGGGTGATGGTTATAATTGAAATACTCCTATCCCTGGAGGACAGGGGGTGCAGTCATTTGGGCTGCATACCACTCAAGCCATTGCGTATGTAGACGATATTGCAATAGCAATCAGCGGGATACATCTCCCAACAATCAGAGATTTGATGGAAACAGGCCTAGGCAAACTGGCCAATTGGGCAGGGAACTGCGGGCTTGGAATAAATCCCTCCAAGACGGAGTTAGTCTTATTCACAAGAAAACGGCAGATTCCTCAAATCACTCCACCAAAACTCAATGGAACTTACCCTAGATTCGCAGACCACGCCACGCCTTGGCATGATACTCGACAGGTGGCTCAACTGGAAATTGAATGCGGAAGAGCGCATCAAAAAAAGCAAAAAAGCCTTGGGCATCAGATGGGCTATCAAACTCCGTATTACACACTAATTGTATACCGCGGTTGTTAGATCTATACTAATGAACGCCTGCTTAGTCTGGTGGCCGGCACTGTGCAGATCGAACTATTGCCAACTTCTAAGCAGGGTTCAAAGGAAGACGTGCATTGTTTTAACAGGTCACTGCGAACCTAATCGGAGTCCTAACAATGACCTTTTGGAAAACATGCCACAAGATTAGAACTGCCATATAACGACTACTGCAGAAGGTGTCATGATGAGGAAGAGGAAGAATCTCCAACCCATCTCCTATGTAATTTCCGATTTCTGGGAGAATATTTCTTTAGTCAGATCAGTTAGTTGATCTATCCGAAACGGAGATCTACAAAATATTTATTCAGCACTCACCCAATAGTAAGCGGTGACCAAGCTGACTCAAGTGGTAGCACAATGGACCGATCTTGGTCTTAGTGATCCCAACCGCTTTTCACAGAGCCATGCCACGTAACCGAATCTAACCTAAGTGCTCCAACGAACAGAAGTGTTGACTGTGACACTCTACGAGTCTACTTTAAGCAAAAAAAAGTTTATTTATATGTACCAATTACTCATAGAAGGCCGAGAAAATGTTAAGGCGGCTGCCTGTTCTGGAGGCCCCAGCACGTCAACAGGGGATGAAAACGCTGAGGCAAAGAAGAAAATTGTTATGGAGAATCGTCGATCACTATCAGATAGGTTGTTGATGATATTGGTATAGCGGTTCGCTCATGCCATAACATTTTTCCAGATATTATGGGCATAAAACGTGCGAAGTTTGTTCCGAATTGCTTAATTTTGACAAAAGAAGCCTCGCCTGAGCTGGTTAATGACGTGAAGTATGGTTCAGATTCACTTAAAAGGTTTATCACTGGTGGCTAGGTACGTGGTTATGACGTTGAATCTATCCAAATGGAATTGACGAGAAGAGCCAAGACAGAAAATAGCACGCCAAGTTAGGCCAAATGTGTAAGTTTCGTTCACTGTTTCCTTCAATAACAATGGTTCATCATGAGTTCCTACCGGAAGGTCATACGATCAATAAGGGATGTTACTTTGAAGTTATGCGCCATTTGCGGGAAACAATACGAAGAAGACGCCCGGTGCATCACGATAATGCATTCATCATTCTTCTTCTTCTTTCAGTGGCGCTACAGCCCGGTGTGGGCTTGGGCCTCAACCAACAAGCGTCTCTAGCCAGCGCGATCTCCTGCCAGCCTTCTCCAATTACGCACACCAAGTTGGTTGAGGTCCTTTTCTACTTGTGTGCGCCATTTGAGTCGAGGACGTCCTCTGTTGCGTTGTCCCAATGGCTCGGATTCACAGACTCTTCGGGCCGGAGCTGTGTTGCCCATACGCTCTACATGGCCTAGCCATCTTAAGCGTTGTATCCGTAGACGCTTAACCAGGCACATGCCGCCGTACAGCCCATATAGTTCGTGATTGAATCTTTTCCTCCAGATGCCATCAACGCAAATCGGACCAAAGATCGCACGCAGAACTTTTCTCTCGATAAGACCAAGAGCTTCTTCATCCACTTTCAACAGCGTCCATGCTTCTGCACCATAAAGCAGGACTGGGATGATTAAGGTATTGTATAAAGCCAACTTCGTCCTTCGAGAGAGGGCTCTATTACTCAATTGCCTCTTGAGCCCAAAGAAACAGCGGTTGGCAAGAGTGATTCTGCGTTTGATCTCGGTACTGATGTTGTTGTCCCTATTTATTGCAGAGCCGAGGTAGACGAAGTTCTTGACTACCTCGAAGTTCATGCTGCCCATTGTGACGCTCTCTCCGAGACGTCAATGTTGTGTGTCCTTTCTTGATGACAACATGTACTTCGTTTTGCCCTCATTTACCACTAGACCCATTTTAGCCGCCTCCGCTTCAATGCCAGCAAACGCCTCATTGACGGCTCGCTGTGTTCGACCAATCACGTCAATATCATCCGCGTAAGCCAGCAGTTGAACGGTTTCGCACGATCTTCTCGAGTATTAAGTTGAAGAAGTCACATGACAGCGCGTCGCCTTGCCTAAAACCTTTTTTGACATTAAAGGTCTCGGTAAGTTCGTTGCCGACCTTGATGGAGCAGAGAGAGTTCTCCATCGACATCCTACACAATCTGACGAGCTTGGTAGGGATGTCAAAACGAGACATGGCTTTGTATAGCTCGTCTCTATGCACGCTGTCATATGCGGCCTTGAAGTCGACGAATAGGTGGTGAGTGTCGATCTGCATCTCTTGGGTCTTTTCCAGGATCTGCCGCAGTGTGAAGATTTGGTCTATTGTGGACTTCCCTGGCCTGAAACCACACTGATATGGACCTATCAGGTTGTTGACAAACGGTTTCAGGCGTTCACACAAAACGGCAGAGAAGATTTTGTAGCCGATGTTAAGGAGACTTATTCTATAAGGTGTCCTCTGTAGTTGGTGCAGTCAAAGGGATCTCCTTTCTTGTGGATCGGGCAACCGACACTGAGATTTCACTCATCGGACATGCTTTCCTTTTAGGGAGCGCCGTGGCGCAGTGGGTAGTGTGTCGGCCGCTGACGCAAGATGAGCGAGTTCGGATCCCGATAACACCAACGCCATCGAATGATTATTTCGCTGCTTCCCTCCTCGGCGGGGTACTGGCAAAAACCCCCCGTTGTACACTTGCCATGAAAAAGCTTCTCGGCTCTTGCCGTTCGGAATCGGCATTAATCTTTAGGTTCCGTTCACTTGTGTGAAAAACAAATCGCACATAATATAAGTGAATAAAAAGAACCTTGGCTTTGGCTCCACATGAGCTCTAACGCCATTTAAGGTGTCTGTCTGGCAGTACAATGGACCAGTATTTGTGTCTGAGTGCTCCAACAGATAGAAGAAGACCCCAACAAAAAAAAAAAAAAAAAAAAATGCTTTCCTCCGACCATATCTTACAGATGAGCTGGTGCATCCTACCTACCAGATCATTCCCAGCTGCTTTAAACAGTTCCGCGGACAATCCGTCCGCTCCAGCAGCTTTGTTTGACTTAAGTCTCGTTATTGCTATCTTGACTTCGTCAAAGTCGGGGGGACGGAATTCTTATGTATCGTCGTCCAAATTGAGTGGAACATTCTGCCTGACAGCGGTATTTCGGTCCTCGTCGCCGTTTAACAGTCTGCAGAAATGATCCTTCCAAATTCTCAGCATCGACTGCGATTCTACTACCAGTTGTCCATTTTCGTCCCGACAGGCTTCAGTCCGATATTTACATATATCCACTGGATAATTGTTTTACTTTCTGGTAAAACTTTCGGACTTCATTCCTGCTGTAGCACCTTTCCATCTCTTCGTCCGCGCGCTTCTTATGCTCTTTCTTTTTCTTTTTGAGAAGCCGGTTCTTATTCCTCCTCTTCTGTTCGTAGAGCTCACGAACAGCTCTCGTTGTTCGATGCAGCATTGCGTTGTAGGTGTCTTGCTTGGCTGCATGGGCCTGTCTGCACTCGTCGTCAACCCATGGGTTTTTCCTGGGTGGTGTTGTAAAACCCAGCACATCAGTGGCAGCTTTCTTGATGGCTTTTTGAGTCGTTTCCAGTCTTCTTCTATGGTCAGTGGAGGCGATGTCGAACTTTCAGAGAGTTTTTGGGAGACTCGGTCGGCAAAGTTCCTAGCGATCGTTTGCGATGGTAGCTTTCTGACGTCAAACCGTGGTGTTCTTTCTCGACTCCCTTGTTGTTTTGACATCCGTGTTCTTACCTTGGCTACAACAAGGTAATGATCCGAGTCAATGTTGGCTCCTTGGAACGGTCGGACATCGAGAATACTGGAGGAGTGTCTGACGTCAATCGCAATGTGATCAATCTGGCTGACGGTTGATTGATCAGGGGACCGCCAGGTCTCTTTATGGATGTTAAGGTGTGGAAAGCGCGTACTCACTACAGAGAGGTCCCGGCCCGAGGCGAAGTCCACGAGCCTGAGGCCGTTGTGTTGTCGTGCAGGCTGTGTTTTCCAATGACTCTAGCAAAGATTTCTTCTTTTCCCAGCTGTGCATTAAAATCTCCTAGAACGATCTTCGTGTCGTAGCTGGGACATTGGTCGTATGTTTCTAGGAGATCATATAAGTTATCTTTGCTGTTGTCATCTCTGTCTTCAGTCCGAGCGTGGGCGCAAATCAAGCTAATGTTACCGAATTTAGCCTTGATGCAGATTGTTATGAGGCGCTCGCTTATGAATTTGAAAAAGTTTTGAGCATTCATCATTGCTTGCGCGCATTTTTTTTTGGGCAAAAACAATGCCGTAATCGTGCCTCAGCTACCGTGTTCACCGCACTTGTTCCCCTGCCACTTTTTTCTCTTGCCAAAACTGAAAGACCCACGAAAGCACGGAGGATAAGTGCGTATATCAAAAATGCTTCGAGGATTGGAAAAGGCTCTGGCGTCACTGATTTTTCAAGAAAAATAAAAGCCTCCTTCTGGAACAGAACTATGATGCATTTTTAAACCGCGGGAAATCCTCCCTTATTGTGCCCACCATAAAGCTAGCTTTAAAATATCCATGGAAAATTAAATAATGATTAAAATAAAATTAAAAATCTATTGCTAAGCCTAGCTTTTTTCGAAGATTTTTGAAGCTGTCATTAACGAAAAGCTGTACTCGGTTTTACATAATCCACGGCAACTAATCCGGTAATCTTTTCTAATTATATGATAAATAGTATTAAAAGTCATTGTCAAGTCTTCACCCACTTTTCCAAAGCAAAATCCTATCCAAACAACACCAGAATCCATCCTACATTAGACGTAACGACGGTGTTTGGGCAGATTCCACAGAAGAGTCCCTGGAACTTCTCTTGAACACCCACTTCCCCGGATGTAAAGACTACGGGACTACTACGCAGGTCCCTCATCATACGCAGCACACACCACGGGACGATGCTAATTTGATCATCAACCCCGATAATATATCTTGGGCCATCAGCAGCTTCCCTCCATACAAGTGACCGGGACTTGACGGGATATTTCCTATAATGCTACAAAAGAATTTGGGCAAGGTTATACCCTGGCTAACGGTGATTTATCGAAGTTCGCTGAAACTCAACTACATCCCCCTAGCCTGGAAAAGAGTTCGATGTATCTTCATCCCGAAGGCTGGCAAGCGCGGTCATGAATCCGCAAAGGATTTCAGACCTATAAGCCTCACATCCTTCGTCCTGAAGACCCTCGAACGCATCTTGGACAGGCACATCCGCGACTCCCTAGGAAACACAAAGTTTTCGAAGTCCCAACACGCTTACATTAAAGGCAAGTCCACTGAGACCGCCCTGCATGAAGTCGTGCAGACAATCGAAAAATCCATCCACTATAAACAATTTACCTTAGCTACCTTCATAGATATAGAAGGTGCTTTCAACTACATTCACACTGAATCGATCCAAGTAGACTTGTTAGCAGATGGATCATATCCATGCTCAGAACTAGGATCATTCTGGCCCAGATGGGCAACACCACTATAGTTAAGACCGTAGATAGAGGCACACCCCAAGGTGAGGTAATATCGCCTCTACTATGGCTCTTGGTTATCGATAAAATCCTGAAAGAATTCGAGAGAATCGGAATAAAGGCGGTTGCTTATGCTGACGACGTGGTCATCCTAGTATCGGGAATGTCTCCCTCGGTAATTAGCGAAATCTCAGAGAAAGCTCTGACTAAGCTAAGCGCCTGGGCCTCAGGATGCGGCCTAAGCGTCAATCCGAGTAAAACAGAACTGATGCTGTTTACCACCAAATAAGAGATACCGTCCTTTAATCTCCCTCGACTCAACAACCAGCCACTCTCCTTGTCTTCCGAGGCTAGATACCTAGGAATTATCCTAGACCCCAAGCTCAGTTGGAAGATAAACATTGAACATCGGGTACGGAAAGCATGTGTCGCTTTCTATGCCTGTAGCAGAACCTTCGGCAAAAGCTGGGGACTTCGACCCAAAATGGTGCTGTGGATGTACACGGCTGTCATCCGCCCCATCCTCACCTATGTAGCGCTCGTATGATGGCCTGCCCTAAGTAAGGCATACAACATCAAAAAACTAAGCCGCGTACAGAGATCGGCCAGTATCGGGGTAACCGGTGCCCTTCGGTCTACTCCGACCGAGGCACTTAACGTACTCCTAAACCTCCTCCCTCTGGACCTCTTCATCAGATATAATGCAGCCTGTAGCGCCATTAGACTCAGAGAATCTGGGTTCTGGTCATCTAAACCCTACGGTCATAGCAAGGTGCTGGACCTATTACCTAGTGACCTGGCCACGACTGCAACCGATTTCACGACAACCATACACAACCCAAATAAAGCCGCCCATGTCCACTTCCCACCCAGGATGGCATGGAAACAGGGACCGCACTCTGAGAACCATCAGGTAGCTTTTTTCACCGACGGTTCGAAAAGGGAGTGTGGGGCTGGCTCGGGTATCTTCTCAGCGGAACTGAATATCTCCAAATCGTTGCGACTTCCAAACTCGGCCAGCGTGTTCCAAGCGGAAATACTGGCGATTAAGGAAACTTGCAAGTTACTCACGCGCTATCCTATTACCAAGAGAGATGTAAATATACATATATATTGATAGCCAATCAGCTATCAAAGCCCTCGACTCTCACTCCATAAAATCCAAATTAGTTGCACAGTGTAAGGATGAAATCAGCTGTGCAGGAGACTATTTCAACATTACTCTCATTTGGGTTCCTGGCCACAGCAAAATAGAGGGAAACGAAAAGGCTGACGCTTTAGCAAGGCACGGCTCTTCCCTCGACTGTTCTTTGGCGGAGGCAGTACTCCCCCCCATCAGACTGGTCAAGGCAAACCTTCTACAACACTTTCTCTCGAGGGCGAACTCCAGATGGTGCAGTCTTAGCAACTGCGTCATATCAAGGGAAACATGGCCCTCCTATAACAGGAAAAGAACCCTCGACCTAACTAACAGACCCCGACAAGAGATTGCCAGAATTGTAGCCATCTGTACTGGCCACTGGCCTGTCGGTACCCACGCTGCTAAGTTAGGCATCCCATTCAACACCTCCTGCCGAAGTTGCAAGAACCCACTGGAAAAGGAAACTCTCACCCATTTCCTGTGTGAATGTCCGGCTCTAGCTAGAACCAGACAGCGCCTACTCGGAAAAATCTCCTTCGACGATCTATCAGAATTCAGGGAAATAGGATTCTGTAATATCATCAAATTCCTTAATTCCACAGGATGGATATGAAACTCCAATAATAGCACACTAGGTCACTGAGTGGTGGCATCAAAACGGCGCATAAGCGCTAATTGGGCCTGGCATCTCGATATCAGGCGGCCACTCCTACCTACCTTTCCAAAGCATTTGATCAGGTTCGGCAAAGCGTGCTGGTCTCGGAAATTCATCTTCTTGAGATCCACTCCAATTTATTGCTCTAGATTCGAAGTTATTAGTCGTACAAAATATTGGCCCATTGGAACAATGCTGTCGAATTTAGTTGCTAACTAAATAGGAGGCCCTCAAGGTACTCAACTTGACCCAATACATTTCCTTTTATAAATCTAGTAGTTATTCGATGTAGACAGCGATGTATTTTTTGTTTTAAAAAGGGTGATAAAAAAGCTGGCGACAGTGTTGGGACCATTGCAGATTTCATCAGGAGAGAGAGGTAAGGTATTTTTATAGTTGGCAAACTGAAAAAGAACTTAGGGTAATTTAAAAGGCTAGTTTGCGTATTGAATTAATATCGTAGACAATCTTGTATCGAAATACTTGTCGGTACAATATGGTTGAGGCGTCATTTAAATTTATGTCACCCAAATAGAAAGGGACTTTCTTGAAATATTTTTTGGTTTGGATAAATGTTGTGGCATATCCTAAGAAGTTAGGACTTATGGGAGAGGGCTATGTAATGGAGAATCGTGAAAGTAGCTATAGATAGGGAAGTAGCCATTCAGGCTAATACTCATCTCGATTTTTTTTTTAACATTTCAACTGTTTATAGCACAAATAAGCTTCTCGTCCCAGCCCACGGTAGCACTTATCAACTCTGGACAAACTTGAATTCCATAAGAGCATTCGACCAGAACTACATTCCTTTTTGCCTTCCAACCTTGACAGCCAAATACGAACAAAGAACTTCAGCACAGCAATAGCATACTGCAGATGTTCCCACTCACCAAATCGATTCTTAACAATCCCCATTTATATTAGTTTACGAATATTCCGTCATTCCACCGCCATGTACGTCATCTATTAAATCTCAAATCCCATTAAAGCCACTAGCTAATGCTAACCAGCAAAGCAGCGCCTTAAGCACCACTTGCTCAAACTTCTATTCTAAATATATACCGAAAATCAAATTGGTACTGCAATGTGATACTTGAGCGGAGAGCGTTCCTCGTATCCATCGTCGTCATCGTTGACGCGGCACACAGTTCTACTAGTCAAACTACTTTCGAATCGAACAACTAGTTAGTCTGGCTCTCCTTTTACATTTATACAATTCCTTCCAGAGCGACAAACAATCAACGGAAAAATAATAACAATATTAATTGTTCCCGGCTAGACGGATTCGATTCGAATCGATTGGATTAGATTAGATACAAGTGAAACCATCCCCTTTTCAGCATATATCTCTTGGTATTTCATCACCACGCCAGTCAGCTATAGCCATTCTTAGGTTATTAGCTTCTCGACTTATGTAACATTCGCAAAATGTTCTTTTCGGGGTCGAACGTACAATGGAATGGAAAATGAGAATGAATTGGGTAGAGGAGCGTAATAGATATCATGGCATCATGAGTACGGTGGTATATGATGTTGAGTTTCAACATGCCATGTGATAGTACAGATTTATTTATTGGGATTATAGGTTTCTAAGGCACAGAATGATGAATTGGCAGATTTGCTCACAGTATGAGCAAGAAGACCAAAATAAACCAAATGATGTGACGCACGGTGGGTCCATTGATATCTGTTTTATGGCGATTAGCCTCTTAAAGTGTTTTTTGTTTTGAACTCTTGACCTATAGCAAGCTTTTTACTACGTCAAGCTGTTAGTGACCTTAGTTGAAGGAGTTGAATTCGTGAGATTAATCGAAGAAGGTGGAGAATTCGTTCTTCTAGCTCGGGCAATGGGATAATGGTGTCTGGTGTGCTGCTATAGATATATTAAGCTACGTCTTTGTTCTATATTATAGCCGCCCTATGTAGCCCCAGGGAGTTATGCATATTTTTATCTTCTCAATTTTGTTGTCAATACTTTGCACATACTTCAATATTCATTTCGTCGGAGAATCATTCTATGAAATTGTGTGCAGATTGCTTCTTAGCTTGCCCAAATAATGTGATGTGTAGCTCACTACTAGTTTTCGAGCACTTCAAAAATGACATAGAGTTGATAACGTCGCGATAGCTGGGAAGTACAAGGCTTCTTAAAAATAATTTCGATGATACACATATTTAAATTGGTTTTTTTGACCTACTCTACCTTTGGGTGAAGTCGATATAAGATTATGAGTATTGCTGATAGCCTTCTGAGCCCGTAGTGCGTTCAAAAATGGCAGCGACTTTCGGTTATTGAAAATAAGTATCTGCAATCAACTAAAATAGGTGTTATAACCTTCCAAACGACCAAACGAATACATTTGGAATATGATCTTTGGGGTCGCATTTAGCTCCTTAAGTAATGTGCCTCCATAGCTAGGTTTGATCCGACAATTAGAGCTCATAGTGCGCTAGGTTGTTTAGACTGAGAAACACAATGAGCAAGATCTTTACTTATTCTTCTTTCTTCTTTCCATATGAGCTCTGTAAGCCTGTGTTTCATCACAGCTCATGGCATCAGTTTACTGATATGGCAACCTTTTTAGGGACTTTTCTATATCTTGTTCGACCGTCTTTCGTAATTATTTCCTTTACGTTATACCATTCGTAAACGCGAGTTTTACTTTTAGCAGTCTCACGAATAATAGTATTTAACATTCTAAGACTTAGCAACGATTCTGATATATTTTATAAACAAATAAATAATCACCGATGGCAGATTACATACCTACCCAGTGAACATAGAGAAGGTCCTTTTTCAAAACTACCTGCAAACCCGTTGAATATTGAAGCTAGTCAAATCCAGTATCAAAGTCTTTTCGATATAAGAGCATATGACTGAATGGAAAAAGAACTAAAATGCATTATATCAAGAACTTCACCATATGTGAAATCGTTGGCCGGTTGAAGTAAAATTACTTTTTCAAAAATAACCAAAGATATAACCTTTTAACTGCTTCAAGTTTGCTTATGGTTTATACCCATAATTCCGTTAATCCCAACTGGCAAACTTTACCTTAGATTTCTCGATGTAAATGTTAGCCTTATTTAACATTAATCGAGATTGCCGGACCAAACAACTTTAACCTGATCCTGCGATGGGATTGCATTTTCTATTTCGCGCCTACGAAACGAAAATGCATCTAACGAGCAAAGTCATTGATGTACACAAGTAAGAGTAGTGGAAATAGTAAGCAGTCCTGAGGGACATCACTATGTGGCATCACTAACAATCTAGGCAAACAGCTTAACCTGGTGTTCTTCAGACGTCGATAATTGTGTTATAAGCAACCATCTGTTACCCAAATGGGACCGCTACTATCCACCTCTTTTTGATGTTGTTTCTTGGGAAGTCATTAGTAAGAGCCACCTTTCCTTAATTTTTTTTTTACTAAGGGGCTGGTGTTACTAATAGCAAGAGGGCACAGTGATCTACTGGAGTATATATTTATCAGCATTTTTCAGACCCTGTTTGCCTTTAGCGTAAAGAATCGAAAATCGAGCGAATTACGTAATTCCCGTTACATTTTGAACACACCTGCATATGAGACTGAAGCGTGACTCGAGCCCTTGAACAAAATATATAAGCCTTGACAAATATAGTGTATCGGCCCTACCACCCGAAGAGCCCCTTTAACACCTGTCCCAGCCTTTTATCATCTTACGAGCATACGTGACCATTCATTGACATTGGCTTTACTAAAAGAGTCTTTATAATTGTCATTATAATAAAAATAATGGTTTCATGACAAGGTGACGTTGAGCGTAGCAGCACAGAGGGCAACCTTCAAGCCTTGTACCAGGGCCAAGCACCTAGCACATTGACTCATAATATTATTTAAATATTAGGTGTACAAATGTCAATCCGCCAATAGATGGCTCTAGCCGTATACGATGTCCAGAAATGTCAAATCAGACACATGACGTGGTAAGTTTGGCGTTCTGCTTCTCATCTTTCTATTAGTGAAGTTTCATCGGCTTCGTACATTTTTTTGTGGATGAAAATGTCGATTTTCAAGTCATATAAGCATCGAATTGCGCCATCAAGTAGAAACGCAAGTCCTGCTGAAACGCATGAAATTACTGCAGAAATGTATACCCAGTCTTCTCTTAGTGAAGAATGCGTCGCTAATGGCATCAACGCCAGAGAAATGGTGATTCCGACGTGAATAACAAAAAACCGTCCTAGGCACTATTGGACCAAGATCCGCGTCAAATGCAAGAAGAACTTGAAGACTCATGCATCAATAGTCCGTTTCCTATCATTACAAAGCTTTAGAAATGGTTCACAAACAAGAAAATCGGGAACATACGCGCTGAAGACGAGAGACGTCGAACGGCAATCTGTCACGAGCGAACTACTGCTCCGTCTAGAAAGGAAGAGTTTTCTGATTCGTATTGAGACTCGGCATGAAAAGTGGATCTATAACAATGATTTAAAGCGAAAGAAATAGTCGAGTGCGAGACAGCCAAGCCAAACATCCAAGGTTCCAAACTCTGTGTGTTTGATGGGATTAGCACGGTGTAGTACGTTAAGGAAGAAGATTCAAAATACGAGCAAAAACATGACAAAGTGATTTGGAAGCACGACGATGCTCGCCCGCATAATGCTCAAGTCCTTGAAACCTACTTGGGGACATTAAGGACGCCCTACTCTACCTGCCGCATTCTTCAGAGATTGCTTCTTCCGACTACCACCTGTTCCAATAGATGACGCAAGACCTAGTTGAACAGCACTTTCCAGCGTTGGAAGATGCCAAGAAAAGGGTCGTTTCGTGGATCGTCTCAAAAGACTTGTAGTTTTCTAACGCGGAGTTTGGATGCCGCCAGAAAGATGGTCAAAAGTTGTAGCTGGTGAGCGATAATCTAACCATTTTCCCAAATAGGAATATAAATTAAAAAAAAAAAAAAAATAATAGAGTCAAGCATTTACGATCAATTCATAGCCACATGTGGCATTAATCGTCCTAACTCATATTTAGGTGTGCAATTTCGAATCGTAAAATTAGGCTTATGGGTGCGCCTCAATTTGTTTGCAAATCTTAACATTTCACTATGAATGAAATTAATCTGCTGTCGATATTACTACTTGCTCTTGAGATAAACGAGGCGAAGGAAAACTCATTACCATAGCAATATACAAACGTAGTGTAAAGTGAAAACCTCGGTCCTAGTGGAATATTCTCTAAAGTTCTAAAAAGCTGCATGAACAGCTTGGTTTTCATGATTTTTTCATTTTTCTTTTGTTACAAGGAATCTGTGCTTTACTTTAATAGAGCTCTTACTTTATACCCTTTTACAAAACGGGCTTCAATAACAAAATTTCTAATTACCTATTCCTTAAACGCAGACCGACAACTTTCAACTTGATTGAATTTGTGTCTGATACCGTCTGGACGTTAGAGAATGAAAAAAAAGGTTGATGGAAGTATCATCAATTTTGGCAAAACCTTCGATTAGATTTTACACAGAATCATTAATCATCGTTACCAAACAGCACATCTTAGAGCATGGAAATTCAAGGTCTTCTTCAATCGATCCATATCTTATATTCTTTCAGTTCTTTGCGAAGTTCCTCAAGGAAAGCATTCTGGTACTCTCATTTTAATTCCGCTCATTGACAAGGTATATAAGCCTTATATGTGTACATGATCGACTCAGGGATGACTTTTATGATCTCTTGGACCGAAGCCCGAGTTATGACACCTAAAATGTCTAAAGGATTTTAACGCAAAACTGGACAAAGAGGACATATTTGAGTCGACCATAGGAAAACATATCCTACACAACACCACTTCCGACAACGGATTCAGGTTAATTGACTTCCTAGCAGGGCGTAACCTACTTGAAGCAAGCACACGATTCGCACATCTTAACATCAATAAAGGAACCTGGCGATCACTCAGTCGACCATCAACGAGATTGACCAAGTTGCGATCGATGCCAGATATTCCTCCAGCATCCTAGATGTACGAACCTTCCGAGGCGCCAATATCGACCCGGATCACTACCTTGTTGTAGCCAAGATACGAATGAGGATATCAAGGATGCTACGGAGTCTAAAAAGACAACAGGAGTTTGACGTCGGAAAGCTACAATCGCAGGAGACCGCTAGGATCTTCGCCGATCAAGTTTCCTTCAACTCTTACAAAGTCCGATGCTACCGGTTGTTCTGTGGGAACAACAGTGGAGGCATTGCCAGTGCAATAGTTTGATGAACAATTCAAACAAGCCCATGTGCAAAGCAAACCGCCTACAAAGCCATGCTACATAGATGGACGAGAGCCGCTCGTGAGCTCTACGAGCAGAAAACGAGAGAGGATCGCACGCTTTTAAGAAAGAAAAAAAGAGAGCACGAAAAGCGTGAGATCGAGGAGATGGAGAGAACTTCCACGGGAATGACGCTCGAAAGTTTTACGAAAAAATAAAACGAACATGCCAGGGCTATAAAGCCAGAATGGAAGCTTGTGAAGACAGACAACTAGTAGTAAAGTCACAGTCGATGCTGAGAATATGGAACATACATCTGTAGAATCTGTTACTGCTGTCAAGCAGAATGATCTATTCGCAACGGATGAAGATACAAGAGAATTCCGTCCACTTGACCTAGATGAAAAAAAAATCTTGTTATTTCGAAGTTTTAAACTAACAAAGCCGCGGGCGCAGACAACCTGACTGCTGAGCTATTTAAAGCAGCTGGAGACGAGTTGGCAGGGCGCATGCACCAGCTCATCTGTAAAGGGGGTGGACAATGGTAATCATCACCGACCGTTGAGCCGAAGGTCTGTAATTCAAGTCCGACCGTAGTTAAGAACAATTCCTATACGGAAAAACTGTGCAACATCAGTTGTGAATGAGAGATTATCAAAAAGTGCTGAAGAAGGCATAACAATCGCAGCATAAGACCACTTTAAAAATCATACTCTCCAATATAACATGGAATGACATGGAAACAAAAGGAATTACTATGAACTACAACCAACGCAAATTCAGTCGAATCTCTCGAATCCTATCTAGGACAACCACCTCCGGAGAGAAGTTAACGAACATCTTATATACACATAAGAGCGTACACTCTTGAACCTGCACGAATTATAAAAAACAAAAAAAAATACATATGGTCGGAGGAAAGCATGCCTGTCGAATGGAACTTAAGTATCGTTTGATGCTGACCTTTGATGTTAAAAAATGTAAATTTTTGTCATCGTGTTTGAGAAGATTATACGAGACTCACTGGCCAACACACGAGGTACGATCTAATTCAAGTCTGCGCAATTGCTTGCGTACGCGGATGACATTGACATCAATGAAGCGTTCGAAAGCATTGAAGTAGAAGGGAAAGACGAAGTACATGCTGTCATCCAAAAAAGGCGCACAACACTGACGTCTTGGCCAGAAAGTCACAGTTGACGGCCAAGGCTTCGCCTGCCTTGGCTCACTAGTGGCCGGCGAAAACAACAACGCTGAGATCAACCGCGGAATAACTCTTGCCAACCGCTGCTTCTTTCGACTTAAGAGCAATTGAGAAGTAGAGTCCTCTCTCGAAAAACTAAGGTAGCACGTAACGAAAACGGACGACTGTGCCCTTGATCGCTTCGAGAGGACCGGGATGCGTTCAGTCTATGGTCAATGTATAAACACAGAGGGGAGGAGAAGGTACAACGACGAACTGTAAGGGCTGTACAGCGACATTGGCCTAGACGTCTCCAGATCCAACGTCTAAGATGGCTAGGCCATGTAGAGCGAATGAACAACATAGCTCCGGCCCAAAGAGTTTTCGAATCCAATCCTGAGGGACGACCAAATTTAAGGTGGCGCCAACAGGTGGAAGGGGACCTTAACCAACTGGGAGTGCGGAACTGGAAACAACTGGCATCGTGCCAGCTGGAGACGTTTGTTGGTTGAGGGCAAGATTCACACCGGTATGTAGGGCCATCTAAGAAGAAGATGAAGAAGATCAACAAGGTTAGCTTGTCTTTTCTCCTCCACCGCCGACTCCAGCAAACTTCCAGCTGTTTTAAACAACTTTACAATCTGATGATAAAAAAATTGTTTGAGCTCATACTATATCAATAACTACGAAGCCTTATACGATTTCCTGAACGTATAATAGCTGTTAGAATCCTATTTAATCTGCAGCGAGCCTGTGCCTACCGTCAACCTACCGAATCAACTTTCGTTAATATATTACTGACATCATTAGCGATTTTTTTTGTAAAACGTTGGTCAAGAGAATTCTCCGATCTCTAATTTAATAAGTCACTCTTTCAACTTTTGTCACTACAATCTCTTCGAATTTTCCGCTATATTTTCTGAACGGAAAGATTTAACTCAATCTGCTTTAACTTATAACAATAGACACCCATCCCCTCGACAAATTTTAAAGAAGCACCAACTCGTGGCAGGAAACCTTGAGGGCCGTATCGTGCTACAATTGATGCCGATGACGCCAATGACACGGGGTTCGAATCCCATAACTATGCCTTCCTGCCTCTAAGTCTACTTCAAGCTGGGTAAAGTTAGGTTGATACGTTATTATCTTATCAACAATCTCCCCGTCCACAGTGAATGATAGCTTGGTTCTTAGCCTAGCTGTGACAATGGGCCATATTTTTTTTAACTGCGATAGTTATAGTGGAGGGATGTTGTTACCGGACTTTATTGTCTGGCGTAAAGGCCAATGCTCCATTAAGAATTCCCGCACTTGAAGAAAATATGTTCTTGGCTTATCCTTAGGTTACTATAAAAATATTTTTTTTTTTCAAAAAAATTTCGCATTTTTTTATTGATTGAAAATTAAACCTCTTAATGAATTAGCCATTACAGAAAATATAGTAACTTAGAGAAACATGTATGGACTTCCAAGGCTTCGAATATTTTTACTAATTGCCATGCTAGCCTGCTCTTATGGAAAATAGTTTCTTAAACGTTAAGTTTGGAATGCGCTGATGTAGGAATCGGAGTTAGAGTTGAAGTTTCGTTTTTTCGAACAAGGGCAATGTAGCTTAAGCCATGAGAAATAGTGAACATAGTGATGGTGAACACAAAACATTGGACAGAAGAGGAAAGGGTAATGAACCAAAATGTGTAGTGCCGCATTTATAATATTAAACTCAGATGATCTACAATATTTTAATCAGGATGAAGCCTTAAACAAGGCATATGTAATGCCAGAGCTCACACTAGCATTGATAAAAGGGATCCTTTTTATGATAATATGTTGCAGAAAACACACTTTGAATGCTCAAGCGAACGAAGATGTGTTGGATTCGTCCCTAAGTCTTATCGTACACTTAAATCACTTCTTTCCGAACCAACAATGTTGCTTTATTTCAATTTCATTCCATGGCCGACAGAATAGGAAAAAGGTACTCCCATTCAAAATGCAAATGAAATCAAAATGTCTAGACAATTATTCATAAATCAAAAGCACCTTCACCACAGACAGAGTTAGAAGCTCTATGCGCGCATCAAAGCATTTTCACATATATTTGATACTCCAAAGAAAAAAAATCCAAAACAGAAGTATACCCATGACTGAGTTCGTGACCTTGAAGCCACTCAAAATTAATTTAAAAGAAGCCAAAGAAAACACCACAAAATCAACCTATTGTACAAGCAAAGATATCTTGTACTCGCGTCGTTGGGCAAGGTCAGTGCGTTGCGCAAGTAAAAATTGGATTGGATTATTAGCCTTTCAATTGCTTCGCTTCGTTGAAGACACAAAGAGGATGATGAGTGCACTATCGCCACCTTTAATTGTTTCCGCAACATTCACTATCCGTAGAAGCCACATACAGTATTCTTCACTCCGTTTCTAATGTCGACCTCAATTGCAGCACTAAACCATCTTTATATTCATTTGATATTACTTTGGAGCCATAAATTAAAGTGCCTTGAACCACTAGTACCATGTTGCACGGTGGTATGTAATGCTTATCGGTGAATGAGTGGAGGGCCATAGGAGTGCCATGTCAGCCCTAATCATTTTTATTTTATGTCTTCGTGGTACACGGCTCTTTGAAAGGTCATCATTGTTAAGTAGATGCAGTGGGATTTTTAAGACAACTGTGACTTAAGACTCAGACTCAGTAATGCGTTGCAGAATACCTCGATACGATGGTGTTTGATCTTAATTAGAATATCGAAAGACACATTCGCAGATTTGCATGCTAAATTGACTCTTTTGTATTTTCTACGACACATTTCTTTTGTCTGGTTTTCGAGTTAATTATAGATTCACTTGGATCATTTAAATGACAAGCTTGCTGGGTTTCGCGATACATAAATCATTAGGTGTTCGGTGAGTCAAGCCATGTGGTAATAACTGCGAATATTGTGTAAAAGTTTTATATAACAGGAGGATATACCGTTATATTTTGGCTCGCAATTCAATCTCTTCCCCCGCGAAATAGAGCGCAATGAAACATACCTGAAAAATAGAAAGGAAAGCTGTTAGATAAATTAACACAATACTTTCTTGCAATTTATATTTTCATTTATTAAATCTAGTATTTCGAGTTCTTTTGTTGACTTTGATGCTAATTTCTCACCAACAATCTATCAATTAGCATTAATGCGCGTATTATATCAATTTATTTTGATTGATTGCCTTAATTCCGTTCTCCAAACAAATTTAGCAGATTCTGCGAGTTGTATTATAGTCAAGGCTGTGGCGTAAATAAATTGGAAAGTGAAGGGTCTGACCATGAAATATGGCGAGGAGATAGTCTGTTTATCAACGGACAAATGAATATTCTTCTGCGTCATCAAGACGCGATGAGGTACATCGTGTCATAATGGTTATAGCATGATTATTTCTTAGACAGATTTTCTCCAACACTGTAGGTGATTAGTTGGATGTTAGGCAGGCAAATATGTGAATTCATAGGCAATCCAATAAGAGGTTACATTTCTAATTTCGCGCCATTGTTATACTGTTAGCAGTCAATTTTCACTGCGAGGACCCTTGCCACGTAAAAGATAAATATGAAGTGGTAAATATTCCAACAATTTGTATAAATAGTGAAACATCACTACAAAGCAGTGAAAACATCGCGAAAATGCTTTGTAAAGCCCGTAAAGCCTTGGTCATCAGCAAATGTCTTCTCATGTAGCTACAGTGATTTATATCAATAAATTTGAACGTCTAAGACAAGGTACTGATCTAAGCCAGAGTTTATTCCGCAAGGTCAGCTGAAAATATCGCCGCCGTTGCGTGACTGAAAACCTAGGTGAGTCTAATTCGAGACGAATTGTGTCTATCCCAACCATTTTGCACCACATTGTGCATAAAGATCTTGGCTAGATTAAGTGGACATAGGAATCGAAGGTAGAGAAGTTCACGAGGTTTATCAAGGTGATATGCTAAGTTTTGCCTAAGTTGCTGATGCTATGATATCTTCTTGTGTTAACTGGAAGCGAATTCTATAGCTTAGCCGAGTAAGTGAAAAAATGTTTTTCAAAATTGGGCAAAATATAGCGAGCCGAAGTCTCTGGAAAAGGTATGGTGGGGCTGTGGTCTGTTTGAGTCTGAAAACAAAGGTAAGCATGCTAAACTTAACCATGCTTTGGAAGTCCATACCAAGCAGGATCTTAGTGGATGACGAGAAGTGATCATTTTCATACGAAACGCACGGTTAAACGCAATTGTTAGCTTTCGTGATCGCAGAAGACTGGGAGTGCGCACGGCAATTTTGGGATCAGTAGCGTCTTGTCGAGCATTGATTTAGTGCTAGCTCAAAGAGAATTTCCAGAGTAGCGTGAGTGTGACCTTTCACAATGGCTGTCGGTGGAGACGAGGATGCGTTTGTTTTTACATGAACATCGTGTAAAGATCACCCACCTTTAGGTGAAATGAATAGCTGATATGTAACTGAACGCCATCTGTGTACTCATGTAGCTTACAGTGTTTGTGATGTCAGGAATATCGTTATTAAATAGCGCAAACAGTAAGGGCCCCAGAATAGATCCTTGAGAGACTCAAGGTGTTGAGAAAGGTCGAAAAGCTACCATGAGCATGGTAATTTCTACTGAGTCCAAGCGCAGAGGTCTCAATATTGAAGTAGTGTTTGAGTTTTTTTGAGAATGATTTCATGTGGGACACTATCGAACAATCTAATAGTACCAACGATTTCACCTGGTCCTTATCAACAGCGAAAGTCTTCAGCAATCTCCAGAAGCGCGAAGGTGCAGCTGTAATGTGGTCTGAAATCTGGCTGAAAAGGTGATAGGAGGTTATGCTGGTTTAAGAACGAGTTCAATCGTGTGCTCGGAATTTCTTCGAAAACCTTAGTTATAAGGGGCAATATACAATAGAAATCAGACGATATTCCTTATTACGGCTTTTCCATGGAAAGGGACAAGTATGATCAATCTGGTGGTAGGATCTTACTAACTAAACACATATATGAGAGGTTTTAAGACGCGGTGCGTCATTACCTTTAAGAATTTGGAGTTCATAAAGTTCGTGCTCTAAAGTTAGACTCTTCATAGACTCTAGAAAAGCCAAAGCTCTCAGTCAAGTTGGTGTATTACTAGAATCCATGATGTCACACTCGTTCGGATCACAAATGCGATTGTCGGAAAAAGTTGCGACAAAGGCCTATTTCTAATTGTCTTTTAGATATTAATGTTACCCATATCTAGTGTCTTAATGATCTTCCACGCTTGCTTAATGTTTAAGCGGAGTTCTACCTTAGCTGTAAGAAACTTAGATCTCAGCCTTTTGGTTTCCTAAGGCATTTGAAATCGCAGAGAAATTCTGGGACCTTAAACTCCTTTAATCTTTTGTGGGGCCTCTCGAGATTTATAATTAAAATTATTTGGTATTACGAATGTGAGGTTTTTGGTTGGGATGTGATTCTCTGTCAATAATGGATGTAAGTCTAGGTTGTGCCAATTAGAATTGAGAGAATCATCGATGAGGGTGGTCATATTGATAGACTTAAAGTCTGGGTAGCTGATTGTTGTCGATACGAATGATTTACTACGAGTGAGGTTGTTAAGTATTTTTTAATAAAGGCGTGTATTTGAAAGGCCCAAGTATGGCATTATCTATGGAATATGACGTCGGTCAAAACCACGACTCGGCTTCTTACGGTAGCACGGATCTGATGGTTCCAACGACTTTTCTGCATAGATCAGGCTAAATTTGAGCAATGGCTTGTGTTATGTTCAGCTTAAGGGCATAGACCTGGGACTTTAGGAAACCCCACAAGAAGGTGTCTAGCGGAGTCAAATCACGTCACCTCTGCGAGAGTCGACCCTAAATTAGTTCATGTCCATGTTTTGGCACGTAGCGCCATCCGCCGGCCCAAAATCTACACTAAACGGTAACTTCTTGAGGATGCATTGTCACCTGGTGAACCTTGTGTGGGTTGGTGTCATTCTGTGGTCGTCTGTGGTCATGATCCTTGACCTCCTGGCTCATTTGGATCTTGTACGGGTGTAGGACCAAGTCTAGACGAAAGAATTCGCCAAATTGAAGTCTGCTTTTTCACCGACTTTCGCGATGTTCTCAGCCGATCTTGCGTTCCTTTGACTTACGAATGTTGGCTAATAGATTACTGAACTGAACCACCAAGCATTGAGGAGACTGTGAAGGGCGTCTCCCGTATCGTATTAACGAACACGTACTTTGATAATAACGTTTTATCATTTGGACGTGCTGTTCAATCGTGCAACGTGCCACAGCGATTTGAGATCAGTAACTGAATAATAAGCAGACAGATGTCACAAAAACAACCTGGCCACCACAGGCCACCAAAATCTATCCGAGCCAATCGAAAAACCCTTTAGAAAAGTATAATAAGATCGTGCTTTGAGAAGCTAGGAACATTAAGCTATAGAAATTAATGAGATCAGTCCTGACAATAAACAGGTCGATAGTTTGTAGGGCGAAAGTGGATCGGAGTCGAGTTATTGACTGCAGACGGATCTTTACTTTTGGGTTCAAAAAAAAAGTCTGACATCGAGCTGAAATCATGTAATAACTAGGTGTTACCTACAAGTGGTAAAGATGTGCTATGAAAAACCCAATGAGCATGTCCTTTATATCGGATCGAACTTCTCAAGCTTTTGACGATATGGCGCTTCTGGATGTCTCCATTGAGCCAATTAAACTTTAATTTTCTATTAACCCTGTTTTTCTGATTTTGTAGTCTTCCGTCGTTATCTGCTTTATTCAGCAACTCCTGACGACGTTTGATGGTGCATGTATCAGTCTGAAGCGTATGCCAATGATCTTTGTTTGTGAGTTGGCAATCGTTCATAATTACTAGGCTCACATTTTTTCACTAATCGTTTGTGTTGTGTTGCGTCCAGTGTTCTCTAACTTTCTCACGACCTTCTCGGAAACGCCGTTCCCCTCGTAGACGCACATTTTTCTCATAGCAGATTCGACAACAACAATATTTATTATTTCTTATATTTTTCTGTAATGAATTTTGAGATCCATTCAAAAAAAAATTCCGATCAGTCTAAAACACATGTAATCTCTTTGAAAGTTGACAGCACACCAAATATCAGGTTTGTCTGGCAATGGACAGATACCTTTCAGGAGTTGTTGACAGAGGGCTACCCAAAAGTTACACGACCACCGGTCAACCATTTATTTTTAACAGACGCGTCGAAAATTAACATTTATGGTGATGCTAGTTTTATCAGCTTGTTCATGACCAGGTAATAACGCAGGCCTCTGGGGCACTTAAGAGGTACTTTGGATTAATTAAAATGCAGAGGAGAGAAGAGCTAAATTGCAGATCAGCCCGTACTCTTTCTTGTTTAAATTGGCTCAATAAGTCGCATAGGACTTGAAGGAACGCTACCCGTAATAGGTTCATTTGAAAGTTAAAAATAACTTTTAGTTGATCACTCTTGAGGCTAATGAAGGCCAACAGTAGAGCGAATTATTTCCACCAAACAATTATTTCACCAAACATTATGGTGAAATAACTTCTCCTCACTGATCACATAATCTTTTCCCTATAATTTAACCCATTTTGCTGCGATATTAGTCATAGCGCAGATAGTAATCACCCTAGGCGAGACGAACTAATTGCTGTTAACGGTCGCCTTATACATCACGTTTCGAAAAATCCAACTCACTTCATCTCGATCAAAATTAATCTTCATCAGTTATCAATATAAATCATGAGTTATTAATCTCCTCATCTTAGCCTACCGAATCATACCAATTTGAAGTCGATGCAATAGATCGGTTATCCGAAGGCTCATTTTCAATGATTTCGACATATCTGATTAACACAGCTGAACCGTATCTTCATATTTGATCTTATTTACACAATATTTGAAGAATGCAATCGTGAACTTCATCCACCCTATTTCTAGGCTCGGCTATTATCAGGGTTTCGAAAACATCTTAGTCTCAAATCCATTTACCCGGCGCAAAAGGAATTTATAAAGCTCTTTTCGAAGCAAAAACAAGATTCAAACTTCTTTTCTCGATGAACTTTCTCACTAATTTATTGAATTGACTTGGGTCTTTTGATAGCCCTTCTAGGGTAAAATAGAAGATTTCGAATCATAGGAAATAGATTCTGAGCCCGTGGGTGCTAAAAATCATAAGAAAGTTCATTCTCTCCAAAATACAAATTTTGGGCTGATTTTGCTACAGCGGCGCCCGGGTAAACAAGGGCCTTGGCTTAAAAATAAGGACCATGTTCAAAAAGTAAAAGGAAATTTGTAATTTCGGTGGTTGCAAATATATCTACTATCGATTCGGTTCCTGTCAATAAAAAAATGCATGTCATTGGCATGTTCAGATTATTTATAGGGTATGCAAACAAAATGGGTTAGGAACATTTTTTTGGGGTCATCCAACAAGAAGTGTCATTTGACATCAAGTGCAAAATGTAAATCGAAGTCTCTATTTCAAGAAATCATGTGTCTAGAAAATGTATCACACAACAGAACATTTATTCCACCAGTTATCTGGCATGTGGTACCTTTTATCCAATTTCACTTATTTTAAACCAAAAAATATTTTGCCAAAAAACGAATGCGCCAGCATCAATTTTAAAAAAAATACGGCACCACGACAACACTGGCCTAACAATGGCACCGAACCATCAGTTCGATCAGAAGGAGATGAAGAATAATGGAGAAATGAGGTTTATGCCTTAAGATTATTTTGTGTCAAAAATCATGAAAAAGTCCTTGACGGCCTCTTAGCTAATATTGCAGTAGTTTCAGTAGATTTTAGATTCAGCATGATATGTTCAAATTTGTCGTTTTAGTTCACTATAGACGTGAAAAGCAGTATAAAGATTACGATACGTTTCCACGATATTCACTCTGGCTGTTGAAATATTATAAGTGATGTATTAAGTTGCCGACACTAAGGTGTTGCCAAAACTCGAGTTCATTTTCCACTCGGTGTTACCTTAGACTTGCTCTAGCATAGCCACGCACTGCTTTCTTTTGGAACAATTTCGGTGTCCTGATAACTGAGTACCATGTTTCCATAAGAGCTTGGAGAATTCACTTCTTCGATACTACGAGGTTGGTCCGATAAGTACTTAGCCTCACCACCAGATGACGCCAGTATCGCAAGAGCAACTTACTGTTGTGTAGCACAGTCTAGTAGATGGCTACTGAAATTTCAGCCGGATCGGACTCGTAGTTTTGTTTTGACAGCGTGTCAAAAATGGAAAAAGAGCAATATCGGTCAGTGATTCGATTCTTGTTTTTGAAAGGGAAATTGCGCAGCGAAATCAAAGAGCGTTTGGATGCTGTGTACGGTGACTTTTCTTCTTCGATGGCGACCATAAAAATGGATTTAACGATTTCCAACTTGGTCGCACGTCGGTTTTTGATGAGCCACTTCCAGGTGCCCCGAAAACGGGTACGACCGAGGATAACGTGGCAAAAATCCACGATCTCGTATTGGCAGACTGCCGATTGAAGGTGCGCGGGATAGCTGAGACAGTAGGCATTTCAAAATATAGCGTGGGTCATATCATGCATGAAATTTTGGGAATGCCGCGTTTGCTCACTGCGGACAACGAGCGCAACCGTGAGACCACTTCAGAGCAGTGTTTGACCCTGTTTAAGCGCAATCCGAAGGAGTTTCTGCGTCGTTTCGTGACAGTCGACGAAACATGGATCCACTGGTACACACCAGAGACCAAGTAACAGTCAAAACAGTTGACTTCACCCGGCGAACGTGCTCCGAAGAAGGCGGAAACTATCCCATCGGCCGGCAAGGTGATGGCCACCGTTTTCTGGGATTCACGAGGTGTGATCCACATCGACTACCTGGAGAACAGCTAAACGATCACAGGGCTGTACTATGCCAAATTATTGGGCCGATTCGACGCCGAATTGAAGAAAAAAACGGCCCCATTTGGCGAAGAAAAAAGTGCTCCTCCACCATGATAACGCACCGGCTCACACCTCCGCCCTCACCACGGCCAAATTGGTCGAATCGGGCTACGAACTGCTGTCCCATCCACCGTATTCTCCAGATTTGGCCCCGTGCGACTTCTTTTTGCTTCCAAACTTAAAAAAGTTACTCGCCGGGCAGAAATTTCAGTCGAATGAGGAGGTCATCGCCGCCACGGAGGCCTACTATGCAGACCTCGAGAAAACGTATTTTTCAGACGGGTTAAAGAAGTTGGAGCATCGCTAGGTCAAGTGTATCGAGCTAAAAGGAGACTATATTCAAAAATAAATCGCCATTTTTCCAACATTTTTGTGTTTCTTTTGTAAGCTAAATACTTATCGGACCACACTCGTATATCAGCGTCGTGTTCCCGAAAGTAGTATCAATGAAAGATTGTTGTGTTCGCCTTTTGTTAAAGCTTCGAGTATTTTGCCTAATATAAAATGTTCATGTAATATGCTTGTTACTTTGTAGGTATAGCTATATAGTGTCGCAGGGACACAAATTAGTGGATTATCTAGAACATTTATCTCATCGCTCTGATTAATCGTAAAATTCGCGTGTTATTCAACAGTATACGAGATTTGTTCAGAAGGTTTGTTTATAAATTGGCATGTACAAGCGATTGACCTGAAGGTACAAGCTCTTCACAGAAGGCCGAGAAGATGTTAATGACGATGTCCGCTCTGGTGGCCCCACTACGTCAACAACAAATAAAAACGTTGAAGCAGTGAAGAAAATTGTTATGAATCGTTATCAGAGAAGATGATGTACATATATACGAGTATTGGCATATTGGTAGGCTCATGCCATGTAAATTTTTCAAATATAAATAAAGGTGCGTCAACGAAGTTTGTTCCGAAATGAGCATCGCTCAGAACCTGCTGAATTAGGTGAATGACCTTCCAGATTGCTGAAAAAGGTCATAATTGGGGAATGTATTCGTAGGCATATGGTTATGACAACAAAACGAAAGCTCAACCAAGGATGAAGACCGAAAAGAGCTCGGCAAGTTCGGTCAAAAGCTTTGCTAACTGTTTTCTTCCATTGAAATGGCGTAGTTCATCATTCGACGGAAGGCCGAATGGCCAAAAAGGAATATTACCTTGAACTTATTATTATCGTTTGAGTGAAGCAATAAAACGAAAACGTCCGTAAGTGGCCAAAAACAATACCTTAATTATGCCCCAGTCACCATATTCACCGGATTTGACCACCGGCGACTTTTTTCTCTTCACGAAACTAAAAGGTCTCATGAAGGGATGGAGATTTGTCCCGTTTGAGGAGATAAATAACGCATGGTTTGAAGGACTCATGGGCATACCACAAAGTGCAAATCAGAAGTGCTTCGAGTATTGAAAAAAGCGCTGGTGCTTATTTTATAACTGAGGGGTATTTCTTATAAAGGGGCTATATAAATATTGATGAATTAATAAATACTCTTTTCGAGAAAAAAAAGTCACCTTATTTTTTGAACTAACCTCGTACTGTTAAGAAAGAAATCCATCAGGTTTACAAATAGGAATCCACGATTTTCATTCATAATTGTGAGCTATAATGTTTGCCTCTCATTCAGGCAACATAATGCCAGGTCATCCGTCATTGATCGGAACAGACGGTAGTCGGAAGGGTCATGACTGGAGAATACCGCGTGTGGGGTACGGTGGACTATGTGTTTCTAGCTAAGTTTAAACAATCTGAGTTACATGTAACCGATCATTCCCATACTTCGAAACCAGTCATCATTGAATGATGTCATCGAAATCATTATCATCATCTGTGGCGATTTCAATCTCCCACACCTGAAATGGGTTCAATCCGATGATGAGACCCATTATATCGCCGCTAACCGCTCCTCAGGCAGAGAAATCCTTTTCACACATCATCTCGCTGACTCTGGCCTTCTGCAATACAGCTGCTTCATTCTTTCAGTCCCATAGTCACCAAAAAAAAATTACACTTCATCTCCGCCCTGGTATACCAAAGAGCTGCGCTCGTTGCGCAATAAAAGAAACAAAAATTGGCACGCCAATCTTTCTAACTTACATGCAGTCCTAAATTTGCACAGCTATGTGAATCACTCTACCTCCGATACCTGAACCGAATGCAATCCTACTCGTACCTTATCTCTGATCCCAAGTGTTTCCTCTACTTCATTTATACAAAAAGAAAAACGGATAACTACTCCGCTACATTTAATTTTCTTAATAGCTCTTCCAACGAACCCGAAATAATCGCCAACTTCTTTGCTCATTTCTTCAGCGAACCATTCACCGATCAGGATCTTCAACACGATCTCGACTATTTTCGATATTTGAAAGACTGCCCCCAAACTCCTCTTCTTTCACTGAACACAGGTCCCAACCTAATCGCCAAAAAAATACGCAACCTAGAGGACGACTACTCCCCCGGTCTCGACTGTCTGCCTGCCATGGTTCGCGAACCATTTTATTTTACCCCTTACCGCTCTACTTCAAAGCTCTATCTTTCAAGGACTCTCTCCTCAGCTTTGGAAATATGCTTATATCATTTCAGTCCCAAAAAAAGGACTAAAAAATGTGTCCAACTATCGTTCAATTCCCTTTCTGTATCTGAACTATCGTTCAATTCATTCTCTCATGCATAACCAAATTTTTCAAGGGCATCATTTATTGTATGATGCACTATTCTTTCACTGCTTACCCATATTTACTCCTACCCAACATGTTTGTGTGCTTTCGAAGCCGGCAAAGAAGTAAACGTTGTCGCCACTGACTTCAGCAAAGTCTTTGACAAAATGTCTCACCAAATTATTCTCCTCAAGTTCACTGCCCTCGGTTTCTCTCCCGGTTTTATCTCATGGATCAAATCTTCGTCAATATAACGTCATCTTGAGATCTTCTATCTCTGATCCAACTAATGCTAACCCCGGTGTCCCACAAAGTAGTCATCTCGGCCCCTTGCTATTTATTCTAAAAATTAATGATGTTGACAACTTTATTCTGAACTCTCAGCTCTCCGATGCCGATGATATGAAAATATTTAACCACATATCTTCCCTTGTTGACTCGTGCTCTGTCCTATTGGTGTCGAAAAAACCAGCAAATGCATCCCGCAAGCGCTCTTCCTCACCACCCAGAATCTATATTATTCGTAATGAAACCGTTTCCCCTGTCAACTTCTTGGTTGATCGAGGGGTCATTTCTGACCGTGAACTTAACTTTCGCCTCCATATCGACCACATTATCAAACATACCATCTCTGCCCTCGGTTTCGAGGAATCCTCAATTCTGGTCCCACTCTTACGAAGCCCACACTACGCGTATTGAGGCCGTAGATTTATCCGTTATGGCCTTCGTGGCCTTTCCTGGACTGACTTAATTTACCACCTTATACGGATCGCATATAATGAATCAACCACCAACCCCTAAAAGAACGATGCGATGTTGCGGATATTCCTTTTATTCATGACCTTCTCAGAGAAAATATTCACAGCCCCACATAATTGCCCCATGCCCCTTTTACGTATAAACACTCATCGTACAAATTATGGCTACCACGAACCAATATTCATGCCCAAAGCTAGCACCAATCTTTTCGATCTTCATATCAAAAAGTCAAAATGACTTATTGAGTTACGACGAATGAATTAGCAAAGTTTTTGTAACATTTGACATGAAGTTTGATCTAGTAATGCCCCCAACTCGGCTTCTTCAAACTTTATATCGGTCGGAGACGTTCCTTGTCTTCCACCATCACCAATTTTATAACGTTGAAACTATTCGTGACATGTAAAGAGTGGGCCAAATACAAGTTTCTTTTTAAAAATGCAATAAAATGAACAAAATTAATTCTTTTTCCATGTATTGTGGTTATATTAGTAAGAACAAATATGTATTCCCATTAATTATGAAATACAAAATGGTTCACGTGGCTGCCTCGGCTGGCTCCGTAATAGCGCATTCTGTTACCCCAATTTACCAAGACCTTGTTGATGGATGCGGGCTGTAGCTTCGGTCTTAAGTGCTTGAATCGTTCCCGGATTGTTGGCATAACATCGATTCTTCACGCTTCCCCACAAAAAAACCTCCAAAGAGGTCAAAGCGCGGCTCTGAGGCGGGCAATTAACATCGCCAAGACGACTGATAACACGATTTGAGAATGAGTGCGCAAAAGATCGATTGTGGGATGGGCTGTCTGGCATTACGCGCCATCCTGCATGAACCAGAGGTCGTCCAAATCCATGTCTTCAATTTCAGTAAAAAAAAAAAAAACGTTAACATGGCTCTGTAACACCCACCGTTGACCGAAACCTTGTTCCCAGTCTCATTTTCGAACAAAAATAGTCCAATGAAATCCACAATTCGCACTAAACTATCACTCTCTCTGGATGCATTAGCTTCTGGACAATAACATTTGGGTTTTCCGAGCCCCAGTTGCGGAAATTTTGTTTGTTAACGTAGCCGCCTCGTCAGAAAGGATGATTTTTCGCCCAAAATCGTTGTCCAATTCCAACTGCTCTAAGGCCCAAACTGCGGACGTTCGCGCGCCTTCAATTACTTAGTTAATTGGACCTTGTAAGCGAATAATCCGAGATCTTTGTGCAGAATTCTCCTCAGGCTAGTGCGTGAAATGTTGAGCTGTTGAGATCGATGGCGAGTTGATGTTCGTGAATTGAGTCTCACACTCTCGGCCACAGCAGCCCCAAATAAATGCTGGTGTTCCCCAAGGCTCTGTTTTGTCTCCGACTCTCTTTCTCATTTTTATAGATGATCTCTTGTCTGCTATTTCTAATCCAATCCACTCCTTCGCTGATGACAGAACTCTTAGCTTTTCATATTCGTTCCAGGACTCACGTCCCTGCACTGGAACGTCAACGTACTCGTATGTTAAGCACATTGAATTCCGACCTTGACAGCATAATCAATTGGGGTAAAAATAATTGAGTGGAAGTCAATGCTTCTAAAACTCAATGCTGTCTGCTGTCTCTAAAGCGAACCCGTAATAATCAGCCATTATCCATGAATGGCGCTTGTGTCGACGACACCGATAAACCTTCCATCCTCGGTATGTGTATCAATACCAAACTTAATTGGAATGATCACATATTTGAAGTCGCCAAAAACACGGCAAAATGTCTAGGTTTCCCCAAACGATGCAAGAAATATTTCACCCCTCCGATTTGGCTTCAATTTACAGGGCCTGCATCCGCCCCGAGGTTGAGTATAACGCTCATATCTGGTCTGGTGCCCCTAAGACCTCACTGCACCTAATAGATAGAATAAAACAGCGAGCGATAAAACTGCTACAGAAAAAACTGAGACAATTGACTCGCTCGAACAACGACGTAATGTGTCTTCTTTGTCGCTGTTTTATCGCTATTTTAACAACCGTTGTTCAAATGAGTTAGCCAATTGCATTAATCATATCCATGAATTCACCCGCAATATTCGTCTTGCCAGGAATGCTCATCAGTTCACCCTTAAGATTGCTTTCGGACGTACAGTTAGGTTCAGAGATTTGTTTTTCAGCCGCACAACACGATTATGGAATGCTTTTCTCAGCCCAATATTTCCTACTCACTACAAACCATAGACATTTAGGTACCTCCTCTCCCTTTTTCCCTCTATACCTTCGGCCCGTGCTGTGTCTTGATTCCGGACACTTAAGGGTAATCATAACACCTTTTATGCGCGCCAATTATAAAAAAAAATTCGTTCGGCCGAAGTATGATACTGACTTTCTGTCACGAAACAGCTAGAAACAGCGGGAAACTAGATGGCCCACCCTTTGCTTTCACTAATAAAGAGTGATTATTTTGCTGCTTGGATTTTTAGTGTCCCATTTTCGACAGCTCGTGCGTAATTCGTGTCATGTGAAAAAGTCAAGTATATTCAGTTAGCATTGCCATTTGGAAACACTAAAATCAGAACAACGTTTACAAAGTAACGGCCTGCCTCGGCGCTGAATTTTCGTTAGTTTAGCCTCAGAAAAACGGAAAGGACATATTTTTTTCATCGAAAAATTGTCTTCAGCGACCTGACTGAATGGGCATGGGTATATTAATGCCGTACTTTGTCTGAGGAGCAAGTTCAAAGTTTAGATAATATAATATGCCTGGCAAAATGCAGTTTGGCGTGGTTATGATAGGGAGATCAATGTAACCGCCTGGCAATGGCGCCCGCTTTCATTAAATGATTTCGAACTCTGTTTTGTCCAGCATGCATGAGCTAAGCCTCGTCGACATGTGGCCCCAACGAGACGGCGCTACATGCTGTAACGTGAATCGAGGGACCCAATTTTTTATGGGAATACGTTAAATCACTCACATCGGCAGTTACAGCCTTGTTATTAGTGAGGTATACTCACAGCCGATATACTCAAAAAAGTGATTTATAATTGGAGCCTAATAATATTTGAAAAATAAATGTCATGGTCTTATTTATATACTTTCCTAATATTTCCGCATTTTATTTTTTTTTTGACAATTAAGAACCAAGCGCCAATAAATAACATATTAGAAGCTTGCCCCGAACATTGCTATAATCGAAAGCTAATAAAAATAAAAGCTAATAAAAAATCACAAATATAATGGTCAGCTATTAACAGACCCCGAGCTGACGATGTGATACTTCGGATCTGACATTTCTTACCAGTATTAATTGCTAGCGAGATCTATTAGAAAACGGCGGGTTATCAATAAATACCATTAAATACCTCATAACAGCTGAGCACGTTTAAGACATGTCTATGTTGAAGCCCTTGACATCATATTCACTGTTGAGCAAATTGTTAATTATTCCTTAGCGGTTAAAAGTTTTTACGAGTAAGTTAGTTTTAATCCATTCTTTGAAGCTCAGAAGCTTATACAGGACATTAGATAGGTTGCAGTACTGTATTTAAATGTAAAAGAGCAATTAAATTCAATACTCTCTAGAAACTGCCATCCTGCTTAAGGAATTATAGTTTGCTACCATCATATACACGCAGCTGCTCAACATGATATTTTCCAGAGTTGGTGATTTGCATCTAGGCCAATTTCCAATAGAAACTTGTTTGATACTTTTCATCTACTTTCCTCGTAAATTAGAATCATCACCTGTCATCAACATCCTTGAAACAAATGATGAAGAAATCCGAACCGGAAAAAAAGCTCGCCAACAAGCTGCCTCCATTCATCGTTTGCGTTTGTTTTTTTTGTAAACGATTTGCTCCAATTTTTCAAAATTTCACTTCATCTTGACTCATATTCAATCAAAACGTGTTTACCTTGTCATGGGAGTTTCCAAGCGACCTCCTCCGAGTACTGCTTTTTTTTTTCTTTTTTATTTCACTCTCTTCCACCTGCAACAATCGTTGCTATCATCGCCGTCATCACTATTGTTTGTTATTTATTCTGTTGTAGACAATGAACTTGATTCAGTTAAGCGGTACTCCGACGTGGTCGCATAGTCCAAAAAAAAATCCAAAATAAAAATAAACCAAAACGAATTGCGCTTACATAACGCCAGCACAATGACAACATCCGTGTCCTATACAAGTCAGCTGTACGTCGAAAATGTGAGATACAAATCCGAGCGAACAAACACTAAAATTGCAACATAACGCCCTGTGACTCCACTGCTCTACCACAACCAGCATGGTCGCCGCCGACCCCGCAATAACAATAAAAGCGCGTACGTACGCGGCTGCATCTTAGATGCCCTACTGACGTACCAACACAATGCTGCCAATTCGAGAAGACAACCTGTTGTCGGCTTAAAGATACTCTTGCCGCCACCACACCGGACAGGTGTGGTTAGTCGACATCGTGTACTGTCGGCTGTTGCACAGAGATGTGAAATACCCCAACCGGTTGGATTTAAGTACTGGCAGATAGTCTGCAAACAGTCGACGTATACCCATGCTCATAGTCAGCGCAAATACAAAACTTTCTTTTAAATAGAAAAAAAAAAAAAAAATTTCCATCGTACTCCGACGTTGACGTATGACGCTACGACTATGTATCTTTTTGTGCAATCATTTTGAATAAAAGGCGGCGACGATGACGAGACGACAACGTTGCAACGCATTGAGATAAATTTGTTTTACATTGATAAAACCAGGTCAGGTAGTAGCAGTCACGACGTGTCTGCGGCTAAGCGAATCGAATAGATGCAACCAAGTAGGATGAGCTTTCAAGTCATATCGGGTATTGTGCGCTTTTGAGAAATGCGCGACTTCATTATCACCAAGGCGGTAGTGAATGATGTGTTTGCCGGTTTTTGTTTTTTTCCTTTTTTGTTTAAAATACAAATAAAAAAAAAACAAAAACTTCGGTCTTTGTGAGGCCGGGAGGCAAATAGTGAAAGCGAAAGTTGAAGAAATTGCGAAAAGACTGAACTTCTGTTGTGGTTAGGTTGAAAGAATTGTCGAGCCCAAGCGAGTAAGGCACGTGCCAGGGAAATCAAACGCTGATATTGACAGCTTTGAACTGGGATGGATATTAGCCACGCGCCACGAGTTGACGTCACCTTTTTTTTTTTGCTTATAAAGGTTTACGTAATGTTAAGATCGACTGTCAAGCAAACATTGACATTTCTGGTCAAATTTGAGAAGAGCTAAGTTTGAAGTCACAAAGTTGATGATATAAAGCGTTTATTTGAGAATCAGTCGATGGACAGAAAGAAAGTTGGATAGAAAGCCCCATGTTCCCGAAATATTGCTGCAAAGCACTCGGTAGGTTAGGCCGACATTACTACTGGCAATGGACGTCGAAACTGGTGGGTTTTTCAATAGCCATGTCCAAATTTCAATAGTTTATTGCCCAGACGTTTCAGGTGGTAACGAGGCCAATTTTGTTCAAGTAAGTTCGGGTTAGATCTTAGCTTTAAAAGTCTCTAAAATCTGAGAGGTGCTGTCGATACTACGGGGCGTATACGTGACATTTGTCGGTACCTTCTTCCTCACTGACTCTGTGAGTTGGGTTTCCCTAAAAGAATCACGTTAAATGTAATTGTACAAGTTGGATATGATTAAAGCTCAGCTCTCCGCGGCAAGAGACAAACAGCATTCAAACAAGTGAGTTCCAGCCCGATTTATGGAACAGTGTCATATAAAATTGGACCTGTCGGATCGAGTCCTGTAAACGAAACTTCGTATTTACCGGGTCGGTCTGAAGAATTGCTAAATGTCGTCCATGATTAGTACACAAAAATATGCCTACAGCTAATTGGGAGCTATATTAGGAAGTAAGTTATTTAGCTAGTACACTTCCCGTAATAAACAGCTAAAGTTTTGGCAGTGTATACCTACCTAATAAGTACATTACCGAGAGAAGTCCTCAGATCCAAAAGGTGTTTTTTTTAGAGGTTTGGTTTTTAAGCTCGCAACACTGTTCTATACAGATCATCGAGTTGACAGTTGAAAGTTGATTTGGAGTAAGTAATTTTCGCCATTTTACAATGAATAGACTAACACCGAAGCAACGCCTCATCCTCACTTCCAAAGCAAAATTTTGTTCTCCGATGAACCATTTTTGGTTAAATGGATAAGTAAACAAGGAAAATTGCCGAATTTGGAGTGAAGAAAACCCGAGACGCCTTGTTTTTTTTTTTTTTTTTTGAATAAGGGCTAGAGGTAACAGATAGCATAGAGCACTGCGACCAGAGTAGGTCTATTGTGCCTGCTAGCCAATTCGACGAGGAATTCCACCATTTTCATTATGTCCTGAGAACTGAGTTGATCCCCTCAAGAGTCATAATTTCTCTGAGCAGGTTTGGCTATCTAAGATGGCAGAGGGCAGCACATTCGCATAGTATGTGGTCTGCAGTTTCCTCGTCCTTTAGACAGAGTCAACACTCGGTTTCAGACGAGAGGTTAATTTTGTTAAGATGATATCTCAGACTACAGTGTTCCGAAAGGTAGCTGACCTGTCTTCTGATATCGACTCTATTATATTTGAGAATATTGATAGAGTCGAGGTCCTTGAAGGCTGTTCTAAAAGCTCAGGTGTTGCGATTTTTCCCACTTGTCTAAGAAAATAATAATCTTTGACTTGGAAATTCCACAGAATGGTTCGGCACCTATGTACCTTTCACTAGAACCTTTCCTAGCGAGTTGGTATGCGATTTTGTTGCCTTTAATGCCTTTATGATCTGGCACCCACCAGAGTTTGACCTTATTTCTTTTGCCTGGGTCTTGCAGGGCGTCATGGTATTCCTTGATGAATTTCGAGTTCGTGCTGTACGAGCCCAACGCTTTCAGCGCTGCCTGACTATCTGAGATTATATGGATGGTTTTACCTCTTATGTCACTCTCTAAATTTAGGCTGACGTACGTTAGGATGTCGTTTAGTTCGAGCCTTTGTTATCTTCCGAGTTGTTCCAAAGATGCCAGTGCCAACGCCGGAATCCATCTTTGACCCATCTGTGTACCACCTGAGGCCTTTGACATTTAGCAGGGGATCGCCGCTTTTCCTACCTGTGCGGTTTGAGATCAGTATCTCAATTTTTTTATAAAAGGTGAACGTGTGTCGTAGTGCGTCCGAAACTGTGGTAATCATATCGAGCTCAGGGAGATGTTGTAGTGCGGACATGTGAGCCAATAATCTACATGGCCGGTCCGTTTCCGAGCGGAGAAGTCTGATTGCACTACATATGTATAGCAACCTTTTTAATAAAAAGGTACAGTGTAGTAATTCCGATTTATGCCTCTTGATTTATGCTGCCGTCGGACAAGTTGGCGAGGCGACTGTAATGCCGAGACATGCTAGCCTCTGAAGGCGTTGTAGTTTAACTTTTGTCGTTTCGTGTTAAATTTTTCTCCACCACATAGCAGACGCATAAGTGATGATAGGTCTTACAATCGTGGTACATAACAGTAGATGACCTTAGGTTTCAATCCTCAGGTTTTACCGTAGGTGCGCCTACATGCCCACAGTGCCTTAGTCGCCTTTGCAAGTTTGCTGCTTTTGATGTTGAAGTTCCTGTTAAGCGATCAATGTCAATACTTTACTTCTTCTGAAAGGAGACTAAGGTGCCTTATTTGGGTTTATAGATAAACCCTCTCTGCTACACCAGTCAGAGATAAATTGAAGCGCAAGTTGCATACTTTCACAGACAGAAACTTCGCTTTTACCTGTAACAATAACAATAAGGTAATTGGCGTCTCCGATAACTTCATAACCGAGGTTGGTTAACTTGTAGAGAAGGTCATTGATGACTTATCATCCAAGAAGTGGTGAAAGGACTCCACCTTGTGTACACCCTTTAGCTGTCGATACTGTCACAGAGACCTCTCCGAATGTGGCTGATATAATAAGGCTCTCAAGCATCGCTTTAAACTAATGATTATTGCGGTGGTATACACCTCTCTTGGGCGACCTCTTGCGTGTGAAACTACATATTTTCCATATGCGGTACCAAGTGATGCAGCGCATTCTCAGTAGATCGTTCTTTGTGGTATGCATATTGATTTGGATACAGAGGTACTTATAATATGAAGCTCTATCAACTTTTCCATTGTTTTTAGTAGGAAAGATGTTAGGCTGATAGGGCGATAGGATTTAGGTTGTTCACTTTGTTTTCCAATATTAGGGATGAAGACAAGTTTGACTTCTCTCCAGATTTGAAGAATGTATCCCAAGTTGAAGCAGGACCTAAAGTGTTATCAGTATTGTTAGAATGGTGTCTAGGCCTCTCTGGAGGATAGCAGGAAAGACACCGTCTTTACCTGGAGTTGGATCAGGGCTGAAGAGTCTACCAGAAGGGCTATCTGTTCTACTATCGGTGTAATTTGTTCGAATATACAGGTAATAGAACCAGGGAAAAGTTACGGCCTTACAAGCATTAAAAGTCACTGTCTGGTGTGCTTTATGGGCTGGAGGAATCATCGGCCAACATGTAGGTTTGGTTGCTGTGCTAAGTCTTCCCTCTTTTGATATTCTATTACAGACGCTCAGGATTTTGCTTTACCCTACTGACGCTTGCATTACAATGCGCTAAGATCTCTTTGAACAAAGTTGGAAAATTAAATTTATTGAGTCTTGTTAAAAGTCTCTTGAAACTTCGAGGAGCTAGTCGATATATGTAGGTTCAGATGAAGAACTAGCACGAACCTAGTGGAATTTGCTTTTTAATACAACAGAATGTAAAGCCAATTGTTTTTGGAGAGGTGTGTGCATGTGGTTGCATGTTCGTGGACGTTTTTAGTCTTCTACCTCGTAAAGCTGGGGTAAGAAAGACTTATGCAAAGGATTTCCTCTCTGTCCGTCCGTCCGTAGGCATATATCAAATGAAACTCGCCGAGTAGCTATGAGTCTGAAAGTTGGCTGTGTTATAGAGTACATGATTCTGCGCTCATAACGACCAGTTTTAGAACCCTATGTACTGTGGTTCCTGAGATCCAAGTAAAAGTTTTCAAATTCAAGGTAAAAATCCTGGAATTGTAGCTTGGCTCCCGGCGAGCTGATCCCATCAAAAATGTATTTATTTCTGCGTCCATTTCATAGAATAGTCTTACTTATAGGCTAAGTTTGATAGAACGTTTTACATACATTAAAAAAAATAATAACCCACACCAAGATAAATTGTTCGCTTCTTAACCTCACTGGAACCCCATGAGCTATTAGCAGAGTTCCATGAATTTCAAGCAGATGTAAACCTATTTAAATTCATGAAGATGTCAAGCAACTGCAGATTAAAAGTATCAGCGATTCCGCTTTGTTATCAACTTTCGCAAATAGATCTACTTTTTTATTGAAACCCAGCAACACATTCATTTTATGGTCAATAAATTGCTCAATGTAACCTCGATTCCTTCCCCAATCGACTACCGTATCATCTGACGCCTTAACCATTCGCGACGTAAAACGAATGACCTTTTTTCCAGAAACTTATTGCCAAATATTCTAATTGTACTATCTAGACTCATCGTTATACTTTTTTATTTCTCGACTTTCGATTTAATAATTTCATTATTGAATCCGACGTCAGTGTCAAATGGATTCTTGATAGGAGGAAAATCAAAATTGCAAAATGAACATTTTTTACTCCACCCCATCTATCAGTTAAAAACGTCGTGTGAAGACATGAAGACGCGATTTTTCGAAATTAGTGTCAGCATCATCCATCTTGACCCTTGGGTCGGCGAACCTTGTCACATCACTCTGTGACAGATGTTCTTCTCGCTGAGCATTGAACAGTATGCCCATGTCACTTTGACAAATGAATCAATTCGTCTATTGATGTCATTGTCATTTGCGTATTGCCGGAAACAGTAACGAGACGAGAACTATCTTGACGTTTTCCTCTAGTGTCATTGAAGTCCTCTGGCTATTTACTGGATTCAAAACGTCTTTTATGCTTGAGTTTCTTTTTCCTAGTAATCGAATAATTAGTAGAAAAAAATTACTCATTTTAGAACTTCCTGAAGTGGATGGGTAGATACTCGTGCCGATAGGTATCGCAGTGCTTCGTTCGGACGCTGTTGATAGGTGAACTAATCTGCATAAGAACTGTGGAGATACAATTTGTTTCAAGTGTTTTCCTTCTATTGTTATATGCCATGGCGAGTCTCCAAATCGCAAGTCGTGATGATTGATTATGACTTAATTGCTGTGAAGGGAACATAACATATTGTTTTGTTTGCTGCCGCTTTGTAATGTTTGTTAGCCGTTTCGGTGTTTCACTGGAAGTTACGTGTAGCAGGTACACATATCTAGGTCTGAGATTTTAAGTGCTTAACAGGTTAAGCGATAAATTTTTGCTTTTTATGATTACTAATTTGGTGTTAGATTGTATCCTTCACTGGGTAAAAACGAAAAATAAAATAAAAATTGTGAAGATTCATAAATAATTAATGCAAAGTAGACAGTTAGTTACGGCGGAATTTTGAACGATTATCAACAAGTTCTTGACGGTAGATTATTTCCGAGAATTAATCGGGTATAGAAGTATATGTATGTTAATGGGGTTTCGGATAAGATATAACACGTGTACATGGTGAAGTTTTAAATGTTTACACATCGGCGATTATAATCTTGCGATTTTCAGCTCGATACTAGATAATTTGTGACGGAGGTGTGCCCCGCCAGTCAACAAATATTAATTGTTTTTTTAAAGATCAAATATAGAATTTAAATTGTTTAGCATAGCTTTAATAATGAAGTGAACCCTTGAACTTATTAAGCATGCATAATAAGTAAAGGGTGTTTTTTATAGAGGTATAGAACTTCGAAATGGAATAAAACAACGATGATTTTTTTAAATTGACATGATATTGACTTTATTCGAAAGATAATCTTCCGACATTACACACAGCTCACTGCACATCATGGTTTCATGTCAATTTAAAAAAATCATCAGACGACACTCGCATTGTCTACTGGTGTATCGTAGAAGCTGTAGTAAACGCTTGGCTTCTTTATCGTAAGCAGTTTAAGCCGTCAACAGCTCTTGGTAAACCGATGAGTCTTATATACTTCCCAATGGAAATAGCGGATACACTACTAAACACTATATCCACTAACATAAAACGATCAAGAGGTCGTCCTGCTGCAGAGAGCCTCTTCATCCATCCAATCACCATCGTCATCATTAGGGATGGGTCCTTGTAGCTCATTGAAATGGAAGTACACAACCGATCCACCAAAAGTATTGGGATACGATGAACATGGGCATTGGGTTATATGGGATCAGAAAGGCCGCTGCCGTCAAAATGCAAATGCATAAAATGTGAAGTATGTACACTTGTGTTCTAATCCAAGTAAAAATTGTTTCCTTTCATACCACAAACAATAACATTTTTACCTACATTTTATGAATACTATCGTTGTTTAATTGTGCGCTATTATTTATTAGCACCATGAACAATTGTTGCTTATAAGCAACTTTTCACAGGACCTTCCAGGAAGGACATATGGCTATACAATTTTAAAAGTAGCTTATTTAGAGATAGAAAGTAATGTATAATAAGAATTTGAATTTTTCGGATATCAGGTTTAAAAGCTGTCTTCAAAGGATTAAATAGATGGGCCTAATTAAAAATAAATAATTTGATCTTTTAAGGTAAGGAAAATTAGCTTGGAAGTTTTAAGCTTTAGATGCCAAACATGTGTTATTTAGTATGGGGACAGTTGCCGTGAAACAATGATCCCCACAAGCTAGAAGTTTGTTTGATGCTTTACAAGGTAGAAGTTTGTTAATATTCATCGCTTAGAGAGCTAATGTCTTAGAAAAGGCCGAGTCTGGAAGTGTTTCGGGTATGAAAACTTTTTCTTTTCTAATTACATTGGCATTTATCAGCAAATCACTGAGCTGCATAACTCTCTCTATACACGCCATCCTTGCACGAAATCCTTCTTTCAGTTTGACAACTGCCAAAGGAAATCTGATGGCTACCCAAGTTCACTCTCCTTCAATGGTGAAACCTCGAATGATCCCAAACTTTTGCCAACTTTTTCAAACAATCTTTCGACGATGACTCCTTTGTATCGGATGAATTTACTCCCGATGGTCTCCCTGCCATATTACTAAAAAAAAATGTTCCTCCATAATTTCTGTCCTGCTCTCAAAAATATTCAACATATCCCTCTTCTCTTGGAGAATTTCCCTAGATATGGAGAACCGCTTTTATAACTTCTGTTCATAAAAAAGGTCCGAAGAATGATGTTAACAATTACCGGCCCATCGACAGACTGTCATACATACCCAAAATGTTCGAAAGTATCTTGTATGACACTCTAGATTTCCACTGCAAATCTCTAATCTTCTCTAAACAACATGGCATCCTCTAATGCAGGTCAACAACCACAAACCTTGTCGAATTTGTGTCCTTCACACTTTCCGCCTTAGATAAATGAAATGAGGTCGACGACATTTCAACTGATTTCAGTAAAGCCTGCGACAAAATCTCCCACAAAGTAATACTCTTCAAAATGTCTTCCCTTGGCTTTGAAGTGGATATCTTCTTATTTAAAAAACCGTTACTACAGTGTTCGTTTAGGATCAGCCTTTTCCAACCCCTCCTTAGCTTCTTCCGGTGTTCCCCAAGGCAGCCACTTAGGTGCACTTCTTTTTATTATTACCATAAACGACATTGACTTTGTCATGAAACATTCCCACCTCTCACTGTACGCCGACAACACCAAGTTTTTCAAGACCATTTCCTCGCAACAAGATTTTTCCGTTATTCAATCGGATCTCTACAGCTCTTCCGTTTGGTGCTCCAAAAATTGTTTGGAACTTAACATTTCCGAATGCCAATCAATTACCTTTTTACGTAAACGAATCAAACCTCCTCCTCCCCTCTACTTCCTCAATAATCAGCCCATTTCCACCGTTCAGGTTATTCGTGATCTTGGCATATTCTGTGACCAAGAGCTCCATTTTCGCGTACATACCGATGATATAATTCTTGAAGCCAACTCTATACTCGGTTTCGTGAAACGATGGTATAAAGAATTCTCCAATCACTACGTGACTCGATCCCTCTATATTTCCTTCTCGAATACGCATCTCAAGTGTGGTCCCCTTATCCAAAAACCCAATATATCTAGAATCGAAAGCATCCAATGTCGGTTCCTACGTTTCGCTCTACGAGGTCTGCCCTCGAACAATCCCTTGTTCGTTCTTGAAGGAAAGAAGAAAAGTATCCGACATAATCTTCATTCATAGACTTCTTACAGGTACCATTGACTGCGCCACCCTTTACAGCTCCATATCTCTTAACTCTAACTCCCGTAATACCCGCAATTCTCGTCTCTTCTATCTATCCACACCCCCACCTCATACGGTTCCAATGAACCCATTTCCCGTATGCTGGCAAGTGTTAATTCGAATATCAATTTCGACTTCAAGCTCAGCACTCCATGCCTAAAACTTCGTCTTCTCCATAACCTTCTCTCTAAATGATCAGAATGTGGTCAGAATCACAGCCCGCTACTCTGCTATGTGATCACACATCATAGTTTCCGGATTAACAATAAGCTTTGCCTAATATATTAGATATTACCTTAGAAAGTAGATTCACCGATTTAAATCTACTATTCCAGACAATTTTTTTTTTTGTGTTTCTCGGAGAACAATTGGGACGCGCTCTTAAGCAGGGTAATTTGATATGTTAGTATTAATAAACTACACCATTTTTTCTGGAGAGACTTAACTGAGTCAGGGTTATAATATTATAATATCCTTGCAGCAAGTCATCCTTTTTCTTGTAAAGAAAATAGCAAACGTCGTATTGAAAAGGATAGGGCCGAACACTCAACCTTGCGGTATATCTGCGTATATACATTTAATACTTCACTACCATTTACTCAAGTATTTTACGCAACTAACGAAGAGATTTGTACTCGAGTTGTTTATTTTTTTGTGTCGAATCGTATCAAATGCTTTTCGATGTTTATTAAGATCATGTCAATCAATTTGTTCGACAAGCGGTTTGCCTTAATAACATAAATGATTCTATGTGTTTGACGCGATGGACTATGGAATTGCTTGAAGCCAAAATGTTTCTATTTTTCGTATTTATTTTATAGGCTGACAAAGACTATAACTCCTCAGACTATCAGAAGGTTTTCGTAAAGGTATTTTTTTAATGTTTTTTATTTTTATTTTAAATTAAATTAAATTAAATTTAAATTTGCGATTAAATGTTCGATAACCTTCAATTGCTGAAAATGATTCTTACAAGTTGATAAGTGCAAAATCATGGCAAGGGTGAGTGCAATCAATCGTGGTCTAAATGAGCGATTCATCAACTGCGCAGCTGAGTTAATGAAGGAAATTCAGAAGGAAGCGAGAAAAACATCTTTTCGAACTATACTTCAACCTCAGAAACAGCTTCTCAGTAAAGTTTCTAACATGAAAGAAAAGGAGAAGTGGAAGGATGATAAGAGACTATGACTGTACAATTTATGCCGATGTAATTGTGTTTACAGTAAGCTTCGTGACACGAGAAGCTTACTCTCTATTTAGCAACGTGCACACAAACTCCCCTATAAGTCAAATGACATTAGTAAAACAAAGCTAGCCACCTCTAAGAGAACTTTGTTTTCAATCCAAGTTGATAATTAATTAGACTTCGAGCATAGAAAGTTTTAATGTAAAGAGAGAACGGGCGAGTTGACGAGGAGGACCTAGAAAATCTCTGGTAGAACTCATCCACGTTTCGATAGGGGTCGTTAAGGGCAATATTCGCTAATACTTCTTACAGTTACTCTAAAAGACAAAGGTTCATGAATTGGGTCATTTCTAGAGAAATTAGGTCCAGTCCACTACAAACCCATCAAATATGACGAGGCATAGTCGATCGGAGACGTTCCGGCCTGTCAAATTTTCACTCTTAAGTAGTACGTCTGACGCACCTATGCAATCGAGTGCACGAGATTTTGTGAAATCAAAATGGAACATCATAGTTTAGCCCATCATTTCCACTCACCTCTCTATCTGCTGAACTTTTAGAAAGCTCTAAAAAAAAATAAAATCGCCAAGACGTTGGCTTGGAGCAATACCTACTTGGCATCGTTAAACGCATTAACTTTCTTAAAGCCGCCCCCAACAAAAATATCCCGAATTTAAGCAAAATGGCATATTAATTCACAAAATTATTTTCATCAATTGATTCCACTGAACATAACTCATTCATCACGCAGCCATCGCTAAGTACATCCTTCAGTCAATATAATAAACGTGATCGATTGCCATCGTCTGTTTATCATCCTCCTTAAAGATACGTGCCGTATCTCACATAGCATTCCAGTTTTGGTTATTCAGCATCACTTCAAGATGTTGTGGCTCTCTTGCCCTTTCTCTTTTCCTCTCTGGATACTCTGTAAAGTCAACTACTCGTATTATATTATCCATTAAATTTCATTTCCTATTTTTGGGGCGATATTAAGGGGGTAAACTGGTATATAACGTCAGAAACAAACTCGTTTGTGGGTGTATATATATTTGTTCAATATTCAGGATTGAACAAATTGATAATTGTTCAATATTGATAAGATAAAATTAAGACCAGACAATCTTCCAAAATATTTTAATGAAATGGTAAAACAATTTTCATATTTCCTGCGAAACTGGATTTGTATTAATTGAGCTTATAATTGAGATAGATTGTGTATCAGATATTAGGATGTCAATGAACTATTTTGTTGCTAATCCAAAAATATAAAATTCTGTTTTTGTTTATAGACAGTGGTTTCCGAAGATTACAAAGACAGGTTTCACGATACATAATTCAAGTTAAGTGTGTCGGGCGGAAGGAGAGGAAGAGGATTTGTGACGCTTGGATAGTAATGCTTGATATTTCCGGTAGACAAAACAATATAAATATAAAACCTGATTAAATGTCGACAAAATATTTTTAAACAAGTCCATAATTATTCGAGTTTCTGATCATCCCTGTTCCCTGTGTTCTGACAATAAAAATTAATTTTGCAGCTTAAGTTGTAAGTTGTTTAATAATACAAGCGTTAAAGATATTGGAATATATTGATCCGAAACAAATTTGTATTGGGAATTGGAATTAATTCGGAGCTTATTTTATAAAAAAAAAACAAATTTTTTTTTAACATAAAATCGCAAAACTATATGATTCAAAGTATTTTCCATCTCTTGCTACTACTTTTTCCCATCTTTCGGGCAGGAGCTGAAATCACTTCGGAAGAACGCCTCAACTTTAAATCATCATTTTCCTTTCATAGTCTACATAGTCCAAACGAATAAACACAGTCGGTAACGACTATACGACTACGGCATCTTATCCCATCAAATACTGAGTATGAAGTTGGATTAGTGAATATTTGGCTTTGTCGCTGATGTTGATGGTTGTCGACCCATAACTTTGGGATTGTCATAACGAATTTTTCATTGCCGATGAGAGTTCCACGCAACAACCTCAGCCTCTTCCTGTTCAGTCGTTGGCGCAGTTTTTTTTACACATTTATCATAGGTGGAGGTGGTTCGGTTTAATTGAAGTTGTTTAAGTTTTTGACATGATCTTTATCAATCTGCGAACTTTCGCGGCTGTCTAGGTCGTTTCTTTTCTTCCAAGTCGGAATCATAAGTACTTCCGACACGTCTGTTCAGCTTAAGCATGGCCACCATAAATCCCAAGTAAAATACGATGAATTCCTTTCATAATAAAGTAATCAAGTTGAATGCGTATCACACCCGCTCTAACTTTCGCTGACGATCTGGACCTTCTGGGAGTTAATGAGGGAACAGTTAATACAAAACGGAAAGGAGTAGGTTCAGAAGTTAATGAAGAGAAAGCCATACTGATACTGTAGCAACCAATCACGCTCAGTTTTGGTATCGTCGGTTCCATTCTGGAGCTCTGAAAAGACAATTGTCGATAATGTCGGTGAGATCATGGAAATCATCGAGTCTGATCATATGGACCTTTGGAACTATAGGAATACAGCTGGATTCAAAAAGAAGATCGATGAATGCTCGGATGCCACACAAGTTAACACAAAACAAACAAATGGACCGAATTTCTATCTGCGTATCGCTGCTGAATCACTTACGATGGTAAGTTTTGCTATGTGTTTGGAGGGATTGGCAGGGATTCATCTACTATGAGCTGCTCCCCAACGGCAAAACTCTTGATTCAGACCTGAAAATGTCAACAATTGGACCGTATGAAAGAAGCAATCGCCCAGAAGCTTCGAGTTTTGGCCAATAGTGGAGAAATTGTATTCTATTAGGACAACGACGGGGCACACACATCGATAGCGACTCGCCAGAAGGCTCGGGACCTCCGGATCTGACCCCAAGTGATTACTTTCTGTTTCTGTCCATGGCGAACGATTTGGCTGGAGAAAAATTCGCCCGACGTCTAGGTTCCTACGGTTCAATTTGGGTCATACGAAATTGATTAATATCGTTCTGTAGCGGTTGTCACTGACGGTGACCGCCTCACCAGAGTAATTTTCGAGAAAGTATGGATCAATGACGCCGCCGACCCAAAATCCACACCAAAGGATAACTTTTTGAGGATGCATTGTCACCTGGTGAACCTCGCGTAGATTGGTGTCGTCCCATATATTGCAATTTTGTTTGTTAACACAGCAATTCATCCAAAAACTCGTTTCGTTGTTAAAGATGATTTTCGACCAAAATTGGGGTCCTCTCCCAGACGCTCCGGGGCCCAGTCAGCGAACAAACGGCGTTGCCTATATTCATGAACTTTGAGCTCCTGGATCAGTCAGGTCTTGTACGGGTGTAGGCCCAAGTCCCGACGCAAAATTTGCCAAAAGTTGTAGTCTGCGAAAAGCCGCGTTCTTGTGCAGCACGGAAAATCGACTGCCTCGTTGTACACTTTTACGAACCGCGGTGATATTCTTCACCGATCTTGCGTTCCTTTGACGTACGAATGTTGGCGGATTAATTACCGAACCAATCGTCGCAAATTTGGCCACCAAACGTTGAAGAATCGACTGTGAAGGGCCACCACGTCTACGGTAAAATGGGTGCAACGTTTGCACTAACGAACCTACATTTTGATAATAAAGTTTTGGACTTCCTGTTCAATCGCAGGGGTGATCGTAGTGCAGTGGTAATCATCATCGACTGTTGAACGGAAGGGCTGTTCAAGTCATAGCCAAGAACAATTCCTATACGGAAAAATTGTGCAACAGCATCAGTTGTGAATGAGAGATGATCAAGAAATTGCTGACGAAGGCATAACATTCACAGCATAAGATCACTTCAAACTCATACTCTGTGTGTGCATTTCCAATGTAACATCTTAATGACATATAAACAAAAGAGTTACTGTGAACTACAATCAATGCGAAAAATTCTGTGTTAGTCAAATATTATCAAGGACAACCACCCCTGGAGAGTAGTGAACGAACATCTTCGACACAAACCATCTGCACCCCGTCCGGTTGTGTGACAAACATCATAAGAGCGTACACTCTTCAACCTGCACGAACCCCATTAAAAAAAAAATAAATAAATAAAAAAAAAAACTTGCCATAGTTGATCGAGCGGAGCGAGAGGAATCACCCACTTTTTGGCCTAGCGCGTGCATGTACGGGGAATATAGTGCTCCGAAAACGATTTCGGACTAATCTTGTACGCACTAAATGTAGATATCGGCTATAACCACACATGTGTGCAGCATGTCATTCGATAGATCTAGGTCTGTAGATGAGCCATAAATTATCAAATGAAATTGTTTGATTGAAAAATAGTGAGAAATAACGAAGTAAAGTTTAGAAAAGTGCCATGCGGAGCGAGAGCAAGGTTGATAAAACAACAAATTTGCTCGCTCGATCAAAAATTTTCAGTAGCGGAGTTAAGCCCGCGCATACTGATCTGCCTAGTTATTTGGCATCAGTAACTGAATAATAAACAACAGATTTGACTGTTCGCACCGAAATAACATGGCCGCCAAAATCTACCCGCGACATTTGAAAAACCCTTTATCTACTGGACTATAGTACACAATTGACTGCAAAGCTACTGGTTTCCATAGGATTGCGCAACAGCACATACGATACAGGTAGCTTCGTTTTAATTCGAGCAATATTATAAATGTGAAGTTTTGCATAGTTTATCGCGTTTTTGTAGGAATACCGGAAGGTTTATGCAAACAAATGGCAGTTAATTCGCGTTCTAAAAACAAACGCCACGAAATAAGCTGCACTATAAAACTCGTCAAGAGAGCTCCTTCACTAGATTTTATCACGCGCGCATGATCAAAATAAAATCCCATGAAACGAATATAATAGAAAAAACTTAGCATTAAGGACTTTCATTTCACGCTCCTTTATCCTACAGTGCTAGGTGGAATGTAAATTGTTAATAACTAAAACGCGATTCCCGTATAGACTTGGCAGTCTCAATCATCAAACTTCTTAAGGCGCCAGTATAAACTCGAATTATTACATTGTTGCCGCCAAAGTGCGTCGATACATACTCGTATTAAAATCACAATGAGGTTAAGTGAGATCACGAAAATCCGACAGTTGTAACCGCAAGACTCAGATGGGTACTTCACCAACCGCAATCCTTGTCAAAGTGCTATTGGAGATGCATGTGAAACATAGACTCAAGAAATGATTAGGCAACTGGAGTCAAGTTCAAATAGTGAAACAAATACACTAGGCCTTGGGACGAGAGTGTTTATTCAAAAAGTATACCATCGACTTCATAGTTATAATTTTATTATTGACAGCTTTTACTTTGAGGTTGTCAAGGATTCTCTCCTAAGTCAAATGTTGTTCATGGCTCTCGAAAAGCCGAAGGCGATTTGATTATCCGGTTTTCCTCCGGCTTCTATTTAGACTAGAAGAGAATAGATAGAAAAAGTTTCCTTGTTTCTGTTTCTATTAATGAATAATGGACGAGAAGGTAAAAGTATGAAATGGCTGTTAGATGTCTATGGATCAAGCTATGTTAATCAGAAAAGCACCACGACTCTTCAGCCCCAACCTCACCTTCTAGGGATGTCACAGCACTGGAGGTGAAGAACTGCCATTCTTGAATAGATTTACCAGACTGAACTGTAGTCAAAATGTTTTACTTCTAAGTAAGGTAGATATTTTTTTGATGGGGCGAATTGTGATAATATTCTGCAATATAAGTTTTTAAGTGCGACTGGTATACCTAAGCTATTAGCTTCTCCTTTGGTACCCTTCAAGAAGCTTTAATATGTAGAGAGATGGGGGAAAAGAAATCGTAAAAATTGCGGATTGTACCAAGCCACATATAACTTCTTTGACAGCCGACAGCGGACTAAACAATATATTTTACACATCATTAGCAGCGAGTTTCAGTCATGTTTCGAACATGTTTACGAACATATCTCAGACATGTATTACAACTTAAAGAATAACAACTTGAGTGAATCAGAATAATGACGAAAATCTACAATTCCCCTTATTTTAGATGAAGAAATTTAGGGAAACGGCAAAATTTAACACAAGTCTAGAAAGAAAAACGAAATGGTACTTATCTCTGCCGCTCACTTTCCCTTTTCTTTGTCAGCTGCATTAGCGTTTTCCCATGTGCCATATATAGCCATCCAGGATCACCAGCTTCGCAAGATTTTTTATAATTGTCATTATAAAAATGGTTTTAGGCATGTCACCTCCTTTAACCGGTTACCAGTGTCAAGTACTTAGCAACGACTCGGATGCCTACTCTAGTACTCTCAACCATAATGTCATTTAATTAGCTCAGAAACGATCACTATGCCAAATCGAAAACCTAGGTTCGTAGGTACATCTAGTCTACTCAAACTATCAACTTCCTAATTTTAGGTATTTAGACAGTCAGGCAGCTTTCAAAGTGTTGGGCTTACATAGTACGAAATCAAAATCTGTCAAGGAATGCCACGATGCTCTGCAAGACCTAGGCAAAAAAATAAGGTCAAACTCTGGTGGGTGCCAGGGCCCAAGGGCATAAAAGACAATGAAATCGTCCACCAACTCGCTAGGAAAGGTTCCAGCGAAAGGACATAGGTGCCGAGTCTTTCTACGGAATCCCCAAGTCGAGGATCAATTTTCTCTTAGACACGGGGCAAAATCGCAACACCTGCACTTTTGGAACAGCGTTCAATATCCTCAAATATAATAGAGTCGATATCAGAAGACTGGTCTGGTCAGCTACCCTTCGCGACGCTGAAGTCATAACACTCGCAGTATATGATCACTTTAAAATTCATACTCTGTGTGCATTTTCAATATGAAACCTTAATGACATGGAAACAAAAAAGTTACTGAGAACTACAACAAACGTAACAAATTCAGTCGAATCTCTCAAAAACTCCTACCTAGGGCAACCACCCCCGGAGAGAAGTGAACGAATATCTTCGACACAAACCATTTGCACCCCATCCAATAAATGCAGCGCAGTGTTGAGCAGAATCCGAATGACTCGATTCGCCATCGTGCACAGCAATTTGGGCTATCCCTATCCACTTTGTGGAAGATCTTACGGAAAGATTTTGGCTTAAAAGTTTATAAGATCCACCTTGTGCAAAAGTTGAAATCGCGTGACCATTATATGCATCGTAGATTCGGTGAATGTGCCGAAAACATGGTTCAGCTTGATCCTAATTTTCAACGCAAAATTTCATTCTCCGATGAGGCCCATTTTTGGTTGAATGGATATGTAAACAAGCAAAATTACCGAATTTGGAGTGGAGAAAACCCAGAAGCCTTTGTCGAAACGCCCTTAAAACCATTAAAACTCACTGTTTGATTTTTATGAGCTGGTGGAATCATCGGCCCACATTTCTTTAAGAGCGCTCTAGAAACATGATTTCTGACTTCTTCGTTCCTCAGTTGAATGGCATTGACGTGACAGAACTTTGGTTTAAACAAGATGGCGCAACATACCACACCTGGACCTCTGAACTGGCCTCCACGATCCTGTGATGTTATACCTTTAGATTACTTTCTTTGAGGGTATATGACATCACTAGCCTGTACCGATTAAGCAGAGACGTTGTACGATTTGGAACTCTACTCTTATTGCTGATATATAGCCCCAGTTGCTCGATAAAGTTGTCGAAAATTGGACTTCACGATTGCGCTTCATTGGAGTGAGCCTAAGCACTAATTGAATAAAGCTTTTATCATAAATTAAATTATCTTCAAGTGTTTTAATTCATATTATAGGTAAATTTGTAAAAACAAGTTCCTTTACCAACGGACGTATACGCGCACGCTATGCTATCTCCTTAAAACCGAAAAACCGTGTTCTAGAGACCTTAAACCGCCAAGATATGTCAAAACTTTTAATTTGGAAAATGCGACTCATTGCAATAACCTCCAACAAAGAATAATGTAAAAATCAGGGACATCTATCAAGAGGTGTCAATTTAAATTTCGCGCCATTATTGAAGTGTTCACATCCAACTAACATTTCGCTAGAAAGTTAAGCATCAATCAACACATACCCGCGCAGTATGCTGAACAAGTGAAAATTCACTAGGGAGACCGTAAAAATATTTCTCAAATCTTTCGTAAAGTTCATACCGCTTTTACCCATCGTCAGGCGCCTACTCGCACAGCTATATTGAATTGATAAATTTGAACGTCTTGGGCAGATTAGTTGTATCAAGATCAATTATTTTTAGCTCCGCAAGATCAACCGAAAATACGGCTATCGTAACGAAAAACAGGATGTGGCCATTTCGATATATAGCGGTCGCCAGAGGAATCGTGCTTATCTTGAGCATAAAGATCTTGAGCTTCCTTCTTATGAAGTCCCGTTGAAAACAAAATTAAAACCAGGGGTCAACGGACAACGCCGCTGACTTTGTACCCAAAATTATGGTGCCAATTGCTTAAGCCAAAGTCTCGTATCTCAGTGATCTATTCAAGTCCAAGAAAAGAATACCAGGGAGTAGGTGGAATGGTGTTGAAAATAATTTTTTTAAATTATAAACACGATTTCGATCATCGATCTTTCAGCATGATTAATGAAGCTAGTAATCAAGTCCCACTCAAATATTTTCATTTTGGCTGTTAAATTCCTTTTATTGGGTGGAGTTTTGTAAATCTTCTCTAAGCTCTAAGCCAGACGTACAACTTAGCGTCTATACGTCAGTAAATATAAATATTTAATTCGAACTTTACTTACCCAATATGGTACAGTAATTGGTTATGAGTCGGTTTTCCAATTCAGTCATAGCTTGGAGGCATGATTTCTTGTCAAATTAAGAGTACCGAGCAAATTCATTGTGATAAATGGGGGAGAAAAACTTTGTAAGCAGGGAAGTACCTGGATTTCGGCGGCTGGGAAAATTCCCAACAGTTTTCATGGCTTTTTCGATCCGAATCGTTTACTTTTGATTATTTAGGATCATACTTATTTATGGGTGGTTAGTGCTTTCCGTTTAGTACTTGGCTGAGCACATCTTCGTTTCCTTGGAGATGAAATGACCCCTACAGCAATAAAATGTTTTGTTGTGTAGAACAACTCATATATGTTAAGTGCCAGTAAGACTCTCATTTTTGTAATGAAACTCTAAAAATGGATACACTGGCACTGGATACATAAATAAATATTCAATGAAAGATGAGTAAGCATCAACGCGGAGGCGGGTGTTGATGCAAATGATTCGGATCAGCCTGGTTTGATTGATTTATTCAATTAAGTGAGCCGATTAAGTAAACGATAAGTGGAAATATAGGACATGGTCAAATCTGGCGTACTGCATAAGTATATGGATCAAATGATGTTGTTTTTGTCCTTCTAATATAACGCCATCGATATGTGTTCAAGTGATTGTGTGAAGGCTCGGACGTCGGCCGATTTCTTTTGAACAAAATGTCAATTGGCTACTGGCAGCACTGATTCGTTCAGAGTATTTGCCAATCGATTAGTGCCAGAATATGCGGCACGAAATATACATAAATGGGGTGGATATTGGCTGTCAATGTCATTGAATCCAATATGGTTGATCATTTTAGGAATTCCAGTCATAGTCATTCGTTTATTAGGCAACTACCTATTTTTGTTATTCAAACATTTTGTAAAAGTTACATTTCGTAAAATTCGTGAATTTTTTGGGACGACATATTTGCCATAGTTCAAAAATGGACCTTTTTTAAGAAACTAGTTAGGTAACGAGTTTTCAATTTGCGCATTATTCGTGAGCCACCAAGCCTTAAGACCATCTACGATGTCGCCGATTTGTGAAATAGATTATGCATCGCCACCCTGTCTAATAGGCATGTGAAGGCCATCACTAACTGCAGAGTCTTACCAAATACTACGTTTTCAGACCACAAGTATGTTCAATTCCGATTGAACTGTGGGATCTCCCCTTCGCAGCCCAAGCGGAATCCGAGAAAGACGGCTGGGTACGGTTTAGAGGGGAACTTGAGAAATCCACTCAAGCCCTACCTAAACTCAGAGCGAAGCAATTGGTGTAGGATGCCGTTCATAACCTAAGGAGCACCATCACTAATTGTTTTGAACTCGCCTGTCAGAAAACCTCGCCTGTCTTCGCAGGGAAGCCAGAAGTTTCCTGAATAGATCGCTCAAATCGAACTCCGAAGATGACTGGAACAAGTATCGGTCGAAGCAAAATAAATATAAGAAGCCTATTCGTAAATCGCGACCAGCAAGTTGATCAAAGCCCTCTAGTGAGGAAACCGACAAAGCTGGGTGTACTCAGAAAATCTGATGGTACCTTTAGCGGAAACTCTCAGTTTATTGCTTCAGACCCATTTCTCAGGAAATCACTGCGACTGAAACGATGAAGACAACTTGGCGTAGCTGGCATATTGCGGCACGCATGATAACATTGAGGCCATTGAATTTGCTGTGGCATTTTTTGATGGCTTCAAGTCGTCAGGTACTGATGAGATATACCCTGTTATGCTACAAAAACCTATAAGACAGCTGCTTCCTACTCTGAAAAGAATTTTTACTGCTAGCTTGGCACTTGCCTATATACCTATTCCTTGACGCGCGGTGAAAATGGTATTTATTCCCAAAATAGGGAAAGAAGATTACTCACTCGCCAAGAGTTTTAGACTAATCAGTCTAACATTCTTCTTGCTGAAAAGCATGGAGAGTCTAGTAGAGTTGTACGTGCGCAAAGTTGCTCTTCGAATGCATCCTTTCTCGGAGATGCAACATGCTTATCAGCGCGGAAAATCCTGCGAGACCTCGTTTCAAAACCTAGTTGGGAGTGGGCATTTTCGTCGATATTAAGGAAGCTTTTAATAACGCTACATTGGACAGCATGTGTAACGCTGCTAGACGGCGTGGCGTAGATGAAGCACTGACTTTGTGGATTAAGGCAATGCTTCTTTCTTTCTTTCTAATCGCATTTTATTCCATTATTCATAATCTTACTTACTAGACAAAATGCTTAAATCTAATTTAACATTATACTTCGTTTTCTTACTGGCTCTTAACGAGCACTCTAAGCTTATCTGAATCTTAATTTTTTAACGTCTTTCGACTTCATTTTTATTTATTGCCGTCTAGCTTACATATGGCTTATTTCTAAGAAAATTAGTAAAAAAACGTAGATACTATAATTCATTTCTTAACTCTAAACTTAACCTACCTTAACTAGATAAATAAATAAATAACCTAAGCCTAAAATATTCTTAAACTATAATTAATGAGATGAACACATGTCCAGTGTGTAAGTCGCATTGGACATGTGTTCATCCCTTTAATTGCACCCTTTTAAGGTAAGGGTCGTTGTTGGCGCTATTATATACGTGCCGGCTATGGATTGATTTCACTTCCATGAGTGGATTGTGAATGCAACCACCAGAACAAACTTTTTTGTCTGATCGCGTCTTCTTTATCCCGAATTGAAGCCGGGGTGCTGTACCGAAAGAACTCAGACCGAGCGACGACATCCGGGTCGTATAAGAGTCGCCTGTCCCTCGCATGGCGTCGGAAGTGGTATATCAGAGGGATACCATTATCATCCTGTATGTAGCCCTTAGTATCTAAATAGATAAATGCTTCGGGTGGAATAAAGCCAGACAGTTTTGTCTTCTCGTGGTATAACTGGTTGGGGTAATAAGCCCCAAAGATCAGGCTGTTATCGCTCATAATTCCTCTTGCAATATGACCCCGAGTCAATTTAATAAGATAGTTATCAATTCTAATCAACCCAGCCTTATCGTACAGAACCTTGTTAGGATTGTATTTGACATACTGTGACTCTGGTGTTCGATATAAGCCCAGGCAATGCTTGTGCACAGGACATTGATCGCTGATGCAGGCCTCAAACAGTGTGTCAAATCTGGCTTAAGCAGAGGCTGCCCGCAAGGTGGCGTCGACTGTTTGCTCGATGCTCTCATTGCCTCTGGAATCTATGCCTAGGCCTATGCGGATGATGTTGCCGTTCTCTCTGTCGGCAAGCATAGGCGGCGCTAAATGTGATCGATGGCTGGTGCAAGAGTAATGGGTAATAGGCTGTCGGCTAGTCCTCTTAAGACTGATGTCGTTTTCTTCACGAGAAGGAGGAAAATTACTGGCATTAATCAGCTGATGTTAACAGGCACTCCCATCCCGATATCTATGGAAGCTAACTACCTGGTAGTCATCTTAGATCTGGCTCTGGCCAGATACTGAACCTAGAATAGACTGTCTTCGCATTTTTACAGATGGCCCCCTGGGCGGGGGCCTAGCGCTGGAGTTTTCTTTGAGCGCGAAAACATTCGACTGCCCTTATCGTTAAGAAAATATGCGGCTGTCTTTCATTCAGAGACGTGCACAATCCTAATGGTCATGTTGTGAAGCATAAGTGGAAGGGAAATAACATATGCGTCTGCAGTGACATCCAAGTTGCACCCAAAGCTGTGTCCAAGCCTCTTTCCAGCTCCGAACTAGTGCATGAATACAAGACCTTTTTCAAAAAATTCGGAATACTAAATTCACTAAGGCTTGTGTGGGTCCCAGTATTCAGGATGCAGGATGACTAAGCGCGTACGCCCTGATGTCTGCAAGAAGTCCGCAACACTCTTTTTCCCTTAACGAGAATTGATTTCAGAAGACTTGCGGACGTCATTGCGAGCCATAACACTTTTGCTAAGCATCTCTACAAGACAGTTTGTCATCAAATGTGAAGGATAGATGGGTACGTAAATAAGCAAAATTGTCGTATCTGCGGACCGAAGAACCCCCAAGAGATTGAAGAAAGCCCGTGCACTAGAAAAAAATCACTGCCTGTTGCGGATTGTGGAATGGCAGCATTATTGGCCCGTACAGGCAGCTATGGTGAATAGAGTGCATTATTGCAGCATGTTGCGCGACTAGCGGTTTCAAAAACTGAATGAATTGGATCTGGATAGTCTCTGCTTTCAACAGGATGGCGCTACTGCTCACACAAGTCTTCAAATATCGATTTCTCGCGTACGAGATAGTATTATTTCATATTAGAGGAGGCGTTGATTGGCCTCCGAGGTCATACAATTTTGACACTTCTTAACATCTTTCTCTGGTGTTATTTGAAGAATAAGGTAAAAGCCAATAACCCATTCACAAATCAGAACACTCCTTATTAGAATGCACTCCTTAGAACACCCTTATTCTTCAACATGTCTGCGATCATTTTCAAAGTTCAATATTGGTTTTACAAAAGTTTCCATATTTGAAAAAGTTGTCGCTGTTTCCCAACAGATGATATTACCAAGACTACATACACGTTATATATTCGTATGATTCATAGTCAAGGATATAGGGTGCCGTACAAGTTAAAGTCGAGACACTTTGAACGAAACCATCACCGGAGATCGTTATTGTTTGTAATTGATGCGTTTGATCGAAAGGAAAAACGACCACTATTTAAGTATTTAAGTAAGGACACGACAAGTTGATTTTGCTACATGACAATGATCGGCCATAGACTGCGAAATCTGTAAAAATCGATTTGAAAACGTTTAAATGGGAAGTCCTAAACATCCCGCCGTGCCTGTTAGATATTGCCGCTTCTGATTATTACTTGTTTTGTGCAATGGCACATGGCCAGGTTAAGCAGCACTTTCATTCTTAGCAAGATGTCAAAAGACGGTCCGTTTCTGGGATAGCTTCAAAAGACGAGCTGTTGCGATATGGAATTCATGTAAATAGTGGCTAGCTATAGGCAATACTTGGAGTAACAAACCGCATAAATCGACCTAGCTGCGTAGGCTCAGTTTACACTGCCATTAAAAGTCTGTCGTAAAAAGACTTATATCCAAACAAAGCTTACGAATTATTGAATTTTAAAGGACTGCACGCACTGAGCGAGTAATTCAAGCTATAGTGATCAAATTTCGCAGCAATTTCACTCGATTTCATTGGACATCAATCCACCTACCCGTATACGTACAGTGCGTACAATTAAAAATATTGCTGCTGCATCCGCCAGTGTTAATGAAGATCGTAGTCGTTCGCAACAATTAGGATTGTGTTACACAGCTATTTTGAAGATTTTACGGAAGGATCTTGATCTATAACCTTACACAATATAATTGGTGTAACAAATGAAGCACAACGACCTACTGCAGCATCGAATTTTCGGTGATTAGGCCTTAGAAGAGTTGTAGGAAGATCCGTTTTTTATGGAAATTTTTTTCAGTAACGAAGTTCATTTCTGGTTGAATGAGTACCTAATAAACAAAACTGCCGTATTTGGTCCGATGAGCAACCTCAGGCAATACACGAGCTGCCAATGCACCCGGCAAAATGTGCTGCTTGGTGCACATTATGGTTCAATGAAATTATTATCAGTGCACGAGTTCAACCTATTCGACATGTGGTTTCAAAAGACAGCGCTGCATGCTACATAGCACTCGAATCGATGGATCAATTGAGAAATGAGCTCCATGAGCAATTTAATTTTCGTTTTGGACCGAATTGTTTTTTTTTTTTTTATCCATAAGGTTCGCGTAGGTTCAAGATTGACGTTCTTATAGTGTTTGCCACACAGGCTGGACGAGGTGTATGTGTTGTGTCGACAATATTCGTTCACTACTCTTCGGGGGTGGTTGTCCTAGATAGGTTTCGAGAGATTCGACTGAATTTGTCGCATTGGTTGTAGTTCACAGTAACTTTTTTGTTTCCATGTCATTAGGGTGTTATGTTGGAAATGCACACAGAGAGTATGAAATTTGAAGTTACACACATACAAATTGGTCAGTTACACCGCGCGATCTGACGGCTTCAGACTATATCTCATGGGTTTACGCCAGCGACAAATGTAGCCTTGGAGGATAGGATTGCACCTGTTATAATAGAGTTTCCAACTAAATATCGGACTCTTTGTATGGACCACTTAAAACATAGTCATGACCAACATTTACAAAAAAAATTATTTTCACAAAAAAAAAAATTATTTAAAACCAAACGCCTAAAAGATCACATATTAGTATAGGCCTCATGAGTCTGATGCCTGTCATAAAGGCCTCGGACTATTCATCTACACTGTGAAGCTCACTCGGGTAGTGAAGCAAAATTTCTACCCAATTCAATTCTTTGCTCGCATTAGATAAGTAGACATCGATGGTGTTAAAAAAATCATATCAGATGAGGCTAGTTGAAACTAGGCCATTTTAAAAAATTACCAAAACTGGCGAAGAAAGCCCACGCGCATGTAACTGCTTACTCTAGTTTTTGGATAGATGGCACCACAATTTTTCGGCGAAGAAGGTATGAATTGGTTAAACTCGTATAGTTCGAGTAGGTTGGCACTATGTGCTGAACAAAATCCTTTATCATCTGTTTTGATTGAGTTTCTTGACCTGTGCGGAGCTTTGCTTTGACGCTGTTGGACTTTTTTGTACAGAAAACTCGTTAATATCCATTTTATGAAATAATAATTATTGTATTTGGCATTACAGCCTGCGGTTGACCAGGGCAGAAGCTTCTCATTCACCCTTTAGGCGTCCGATGGCTTTCGTCCCACATGTTCAAGGGACTTGCTGTTTATTTATTTTCCACAGATATAAAGTTAAATTTGTAATAAATTTTGTATGGAACATAAGTTAAGTGCTCTAATAGCTGTTGAATAAAGTGAAGATTTGCTGAATAGGATCAACATCAGTGACGAAGCGTGGGTGTATGGTTATGACATCGAAACCAAAGCCCAATCATCCTAATGGAAGTGACCAGGAAGAGAAAAGATCGAGAAAGAAAGTTCGGTTAAATGTGAAAGCTTTCTTCACAGTTTACTGCGATTATAGTAGTGTGTTTCATCATAAGTTCTTGTAGGTAGGTTGCGGTTGCTAGGTGGCAGGGTGGAAACGATTAAGGAGAGGGTGGAGGATTGTGGTATAGGGCAATTCTAAGGCTGGACTTTTTAAGGTAAAAGTCAAAAAGATTGGTGTTAGCTTTATGTTACATAGCCATAATCTATGCGGTGGGTGTTTATAGGGAATCATGTTAAGGGGAATCATGTGCAATAATGAGGAGGTGTCAATGTTACCGCTGAGAAAGTCGTGAATAAATATAATATTGGCAACATCACGTCCTTCTTTAAAGGTTGATTAAATTTAGGCGATCCGTATAAGGTGGTAAATGAAGGGAGTCGGCCCAGAGAAGGCCACAAAGGGCAAAACGGATAAACCTGCGTTGAATGGCTTCAATACGCCTAGTATGGGATTCGTAAGAGGGAGACCAAACTTAGCTAGCATATTCGAGAAGGGCCCTAACGAAAGTGATGTATAATGATTTCGTAACGCAAGGATTCGAGAAATTTTTGGACCAACGTTTCACGAAACCGAGGGCAGAGTTAGCACGTTTGATAATGTTGTCGATATGGAGGCGAAAATTGAGTTCACGGTCACAAATGACCCCTAGAAGTTGACAGGGGCAACGCTTTCATTAAGAATAATGTATGTTTTGGGTGGTGAGGGAGAGCGCATTTACTGACATTGAGCTCGAGACGGTTTTTTTGACGCCAAGTAGTGAACCTGTTAAGGTCCAATTGGAGAGAATACGAGTCGACAGGGGAAGATATGTGTTTAAATATTTTCATATCATCGGCATATATGGAGAGCTGAGAGTTCAGAATAACGCTGTAAACATCATTAATGGTTAGAATAAATATCAATGGGCCGAGATGATTACCTTGTGGGGCAACGGAGGTAGTATTAATTGGACAAAGATAGATGATATCAAGATGACGTTATAGATCTTCAAGATAATATTTTATCCATGAGAAAAAACCGGGAGAGAAACCTAAGACAGTGAGCTTGGGGAGAATAATTTGGTGAGACATTTTGTCAAAGGCTGAAGTCAATGGCGACTACGTCTACTTCTTTGCCAGCTTCGAGAGCACACAAACATTGTGAAAGAAACTCGACTAGATTAGTGGTTGCCGATCGACCTTTTAGGAACCCATGTCGGTTAGGAGAAAATATGGGTTTGCAGTGAAAGAATAGTTTGGTTATGCATGAGAGCTGTGCAATGGGACGATAGTTGGACACATCATTTTTCACTCCTTTTTTGTGGACTGGAATGATATAAGCATATTTCCAAAGCTTAGGCAAGTGTCCTTGAGAGATAGAGCTTTGAAATAGAGCGGTAAGGGGTAAAATAAGTTGGTTCTCGCACTTTCTTAAAACTATGGCAGGCAGACAGTCGGACCGGCGGACCCCACAAGCGGACCAGTAGGAATGCAGTTAAGTGGGAAGGTTATCGTCCTACACTTCTGACCATAACGACGCCGGAAAAAAAGGAAAAAAAGAAGAAGAAGATGGCAGGCAGACAGTCGGGACCGGGAGAGTAGTCGTCCTTTAAGTTGCGTATTTTTTCGGCGATTAGGTCGCGAGTTATATTCAGTGAGACAAGAGACGTCTGAGGGCAGTCCTTCAAATATCGAAAATACTCGTAGTTGTGATCGGTTTGAAGATCCCGGTCGGTGAATAATTGGCTGAAGAAATGAAAGAAGTTGGCGATTACTTCGGGTTAGTTGGAAGAGTTATTGAGAAAACTAAATGTAGCGGGGTAGTTATCGGTTTTTCTTTTTGTATTAATGAAGTGAAAGAAACACTTGGGGTCGGAGATAAGGGAAGATTGCATTCTGTTCAGGCATCAGAGGTAGAGTTATTCACATAGCTGTGCAAATTTAGTGTAGGAGTGCATGTAATTAGAAAGGTCAGATCCAGAGGAGGATGTAAGATAGGCTAATTTTTGTTTCTTTTATTGCGCAAAGAGCGTAGTTCTTTGGTATACAAGGGCGGAGATGAAGTGTAGCTCTTTTATGGTGAGTATGGGACTAAAAGAATGATGATTTTGGTGTAAAATAGCGCAAGGGTTTTGTTTAAGGATATATGTGAGTTGGGGTTAAGGAGGAAGCTAAAATTAACATTGTTGAGAAGATTACTTAGTTTCGCGAAGTCAGCTTTCCGGAAATTGAAACAGTAAATATTTTCGGAGGGAAGAATAGTGATATGGGTCTCGAGTAAAACAGTTACCGATAGAGGCGGATGAAGGGGGTATAAGTAGAGTGAAAATGGTTGCTCTGGGTAACAACGCAGCTTACGGCATCAGATGAGAAAATCAGGTCGAGTTGTCTGTCCATGTTACTGGTGATGTTACTGAGTTGCAGAAGGCCGGAGTCAGAGAAATGATCCGTGAAAAGGATTTCTTTACCTGAGGAGGGGATAGCGGCGATATAATTGATTTTATCTCCGGATTCAGGTGTGAGAGATTGAAATCGCCACAGATGTCGATGATGTCATTGTGTTCGGCGATATCAAACATGTAGTCGACGAGATCAGTTTGTTGGCGTGTTGGTAGCAATATGTGGGCTGTGAGGGTCTTAAGTAACAGCAGGCAAGATAAAGTTTCCGTTTAGGGATACTTGTTCAATGGGAGAGATATTAAGGCTTTCGTGAAACCGAATAAAGGGTTTTTTTAACGCTTTAGGGTAAGCCTTCTTGGTGGATTGAAACTAGGACGTAGGTTTTAGCTTTGCCGTCGATACAAATGGAGTCGAGTTTCTCGTGGAGGAGGATTGGAAAAAGCGCAGCCAGAGGTGTATTTTATCTTAGGGGGTTTTTTTGAAGGGCAGCAAACCTCATACTACAGGGTCCGCCATCTAACGTTTTTTTTTTCAAGTAGTGCTTATTTCGTGAATGGTAACACTTAGCTCATGTCTGATTTGACAGATAATTAGTTTTATCCTTCCGCTGAACGAATATGGTTGTGTATACGCTTGAACAACGCTGGGAAATATTGCGACATTACTTTGAAAATCATGGTAATGTTGCAGAATGTGTGCGAAAATTGAGTACGGATTTTGGAAGAAGAGAAACACCGTCAGCTCCGTATGTTCGTTATCGTGTGAAAAGAGTGAAAGAAACTGGCATCCTCATCGATAAACCAAAGCGTGAAAAGCCAAAAACAGTGCGTACACCCGGGAATATTGCTGCTGGGGCAGAAAGTGTGCGTGAAGCGCCATCAACATCAATTCACCGTCGTTCTCAACAATTGAACATTTCGGAGACATCATTGAGACGAATTTTGCATAAAGACCTTGGTATGACGCCATACGAAGTCCAATTGGTTCAGGAGTTGAAGCCAACTGACCATCCAATGCGTTTTCGCTTCGCTAAGTGGGCCTGCGATCGACTTACAGAAGATGCCGATTTTGCCAAAAAAAATCATCTTTTCAGATGAAGCTCATTTTGATCTTGGCGGGTATGTAAACAAGCAAAATTGTCGCACGCATACATTGAAAAGCCGGTGCACCCAAAACGAGCCACTGTTTGGTGCGGATTTTGGTCCAGAGGCATAATTGGGCCATTTTTCTTCGAAAATGAGCAAGGAGTGGCCGTTACAGTCAATGGCGATCGTTATCGGGCCATGTTGAACGAATTTTTGTTCACAAAAATTGAAGAGGAGGATATTGGCAACATTTGGTTTCAACAGGACGGCGCTACGTGCCACACAGCCGAAGCTACACTCGATGTTTTGTGCCCTGTTTTTGAAGATCGCATTATCAGCCGCAGAGCTGATGTCGTTTGGCCACCTCGGAGCTGCGATTTGACACCGTTGGACTATAATTTGTGGGGTGCCGTCAAAGATAAGTGTTATGCCGACAAGCCAGAGACAATTGACGCTTTAAAGGACAATATTCGTGAAGCCATTGGTGAAATACAGCTGCACACAATCGATAATGTGCTTAAAAATTGGACCGATCGTGTAGGCTACTGCATGGCCAGCCGAGGCAGCCATTTGAATGAAATTATTTTCCATTATTAACCGGAAGGATTGTACTTTCAAATAAAAAAAGAAATTTGAGAAAATATTCAGTAGTTTTTTTTATAGCATTTTCAAAAAAAAAAAAAATTATTTGGCGGACCCTTTATAACACATTGGGTTTTTGTCAATATCCTGCGGTGAATTGGCTATTGCGTATCATTGGCGCCAGAATTTTACATACTAACTTTGATTCCTGGTATCACTTACTTCAGTATACATAAACTTAAACACAATATTAATTGAGCTATTCGTAAAATAGGACTTGAAACTATCGAAATGGTACTCCAAATTAGTTTGGCAGAATGCACGATTGCAAAGGCTATTAAATAAAAGAAATCATATTAGGCAACTGATCTACACTCTAAGCTTTAAAAGACTTTGAACAATGTAACAGTTAACAAAAAGAATTCAGCTGATGGTTCATCCTCTCTCGTATTGGCAGTTGGAATTAATTCGTAGCGTTTGTTTTTCTATTCATAAATTGTTGCTCGTATCAAGTCCCGTCTTTAAATGCATTCGATATTTTTTTGAATTCCTCATGAGAAGTAAGCTACTGCTCGGACAGGGTATGAGTTATTGATCGAACCAAGTCATATGATCATAAAGCAGTGTCTGGAAAATACAGCGGGTGAAGTAGAACCCTCATTCTAAGTAGAATAATTTAAGTGACATCAACTAATTTATTAAAGTGCTGCTATATACACTGTCAATATTCATCAACCAGAAAGGGACGAGTCAACTATTGATCTCGGCGTCAAGGCATTGCCTCCTCAGGTTAATGGTTATTCTGCGCCCGAAAATCTCTTTAATTTATTCTATAGTATATTTACATCGAGTCAAAATGGCTTATCTTCCAATTATGCCCTTATAATCTGCACCAAAACTCCCCCTTTCTATGGCTTTTCATCGCTTCTAATTCTTCGACGTAAAAATGATTGTGTGCACGTTCGTAGTACAGCTCAAGGGAATACTCCCTTAAATACCAAAATACACAAAAGCGGCGAAAGTAGAAAATCCCTTCAAATCAAGGTTAGAGAGAAATATCGCCCTTTATTGTTTTCTATTGTACATTAACCATTTCGTCTTTGTTCCTTCTCCTCTTTCTGTGACTTAACGATCATAGATTCCGGTAAATTTCACACAAGGACGTCAGCAAGACCGGACCTATCCGCCCCACCGTTGACGTACCATTTTCTGGAAAAAAAAGAACAAAACGAAACAAGAAAATCGCGGCCATTGTAGTAGTACAGCTGTAGATAAATATATAACCAAACACGACTGCCCGATGGGAGACTGAATGCCACATTAAAAGGAATCTTTCACTTTAATGGAGTACGTCTTGGTCGAGAAACACCAGAAGCTTCATATAATTGTTTCCTGCAACAATGGATTTAGTGCTCATGAATATTTTCTCTCCTTCTGCAGGTGTCTTTAATAAAGTGGTGTTTTTGGATGTCTCAGAGGCATGGAATAATAATTCATAATTTCCTGGTGGAAACGTTGGATCTGGTCTAGAATTGAAGTCAGCGGTTGGTGGCTCGATGGTGGTAGCGCTTGATTGCACAATAAAATAATGTTTACTTGAAGGGTCAGGGGACTTGTTTTACGACCCGGTGTTTGCCGTGTTGAATATTTTTTACCAAGTTTTGAACTAAGCTAAACCAAGGGTAGTGCCCCAGAAAGGTTGATTCACGACTGCACCGTGTAATAGTCTCGGAAGGTACTTTGATAACAAAATGAGGTTTTAGGAATATGTCGGTCTTACATCAAGGAACTTCGGCCCTTCAGACTTAATTTTTTTAGTTTTTTTGAAAATTCGTCTAGAGTTTCTAGAATTTTATTTTAAGGAAGTTCAAGATACTCACTTAAAGTCGGTATTTTATTGATTAATTCTCTGTTACGAAGGCGTACTCGAAGTGCAGAAGATTAACAATACGCTTTGGGGGATATGGGGACCTGAAATATGCCGTTCCGATAACGAGCTCTGACCTACAAGATCGGCTGTAGTTAGCGATTTATAAGGGTCACTCTTCGAGAATCAAGACAACGAGCTTTTATCTGCAAAAAACTTTAGCTAGAGCGATATGGGGTCTTGAAGTAAGCTGTTTCGAGGCTAGTGGGCTTATAAGGGAAAATGTGAAGAACGAGTTTTTGCAAAAGCAATGGCATATTTAGCACCTCCATTCTCCGGCGAAAATTAAGTTATATAAAAGACTTATGACCCCAAAGTATGATGTCGGATGCGGTCAAATCGAGCGATCTCGCCGTCTAAATCGACAAGTTGACATCTTTCAAAATGTATATTGTCACGCGAGCTGCATGTGCGGTTGAACCCTTCTGTTGAAATTTCGTATCCTCCAGTCAAGCAATTTGTGGCATTAAAAAAAGGGCCATTTGCTCTTTCACGTCTTCTGGTCGACGCACTACAAGGCTTTCAGGTGGAATGATGAGATCGAAACACTCAGTGCAGACTGCTTCTAGGCCAGATGCAGATCCCAGCCTTCTAGAGGGAGAACAGACTTCCAAGAACAATTTGTTACCTTTAGGTTGGCGAGACGTAAACAGGGAAAGGCCATCAAAGAAGGCCTTAAGCAACTCTGCAACGAAGCAAACCTAATTCGCTGGGGGCTAGCATCCTTTATGCGTGACGAGAAGCTAAGGGGCAGTAGGTCCACACAAATAACTTGCCTAACAATACTGGGAACGATAGTGGAGCATCTATTTCCCCATAGACCATCTACTCCGTGCACCGCCACGAGGGATTCTAGCATGGACTAGTTCTCGCTAATAGCTACGGATGAACTGAACAAAGCATACAGCGAAATAGGCGATAGGAAGAAAGCGCTCGGACCTGAAAGCATCTCAAATATAACGATCAAAGCAGCCGTTAAAAAAGGGACCAGACATTTTTGTAGCAACGATGTGAAGTTGCCTTGAAGAGGGAATTTCCCCTGAACCATGGAAACTCCAACATCTGATGTTGCTGCACAAGGGAAACAAACTACCTGGAGAACCTTCGGCATACCTACCAATATGTCTGCCATATACAACAGGAAACATCCTAGAACGTATCATATACGAGGGTGTTCCGGTAAGTACTTAGCCTCACCGCCAGATGGCATCAGTATCGCAAGAGCAACTTACTATCGTGTAGTACATTCTAGTAGACGGCTACTGTCAGCCGGATCGGACTCGTAGTTTTGTTTCGACCGCGTGTGGAAGCGGGAGTGTCCGCGGATTTTAGAAAAATGGAAAAAGAGCAATATCGGTTGGTGATTCGATTCTTGTTTTTGGAAGGGAAATCGCGCAGCGAAATCAAAGTTTGACGCTGTTTAAGCGCAATCCGAAGGAGTTTCTGCATCGTTTCGTGACAGTCGACGAAACATGGATCCACACCAGAGACCAAGGAACAGTCGAAATAATGGACTTCACCCGGCGAACATGCTCCGAAGAAGGCGAAGACTGTCCCATCGGCCGGAAAGGTAATGGCCACCGTTTTCTGGGATTCGCAAGGTGTGATCCACATCGACTACCTGGAGGAGGGCAAAATGGTCACAGTCTGTACTATGCCAAATTATTATTATTGGGCCGATTCGGCACCGGCTCACACCTCCGCCATCTCTACGGTCAAATTGGTCGAATTGGGCTACGAACTGCTGCCTCATCCACCGTTTTCTCCAGATTTGGCCCCTGTGACTTCTTTTTGTTTCCAAACTTGAAAAAGTCACTCGCCGGGCAGAAATTTCAGTCGGATGAGGAGGTCATCGCCGTCACGGAGGCCTACTTTGAGAAAACGTATTTTTCAGACGGGTTAAAGAAGTTGGAGCATCGCTGGGTCAAGTGTATCGAGCTAAAAGGAGATTATATTGAAAAATAAATCGCCATTTCTCCAACATTTTTGGTTTTTTTTTGTAGGCCAAGTAGGTACTTATCGGACCACCCTCGTATGTCAGACTTATCGGCGTGGCGGAGGATAGAGGAACATTGTGTGACCAACAATATGGTTTTAGAAAATCGCTTTGTACCGTCGATGCCATAAAAGAGGTAGTAGATATAACAGCAGCGGGCGTGGGGCGAGGGGGCACAAAGAAATACTATGCAGTAGTAACGCTGCCTGTTAAAAGTTCTTTTAATTTCGCAAACTGATCCTGCATTAGGATGTCTCTGAATCAGAGAATGGATGCATCGCACCACATTTCCTTTTGAAGATTCTTACTATACTAACAGGAAACTGAGGTACCAGACGGACGATGGCTTTAAACAATACAATGTTTCCGCGGGAGTCCCCCAGGGATCAGACCTTGAACCTCTTCTGTGGAACATAATGTATGTTGGAATGAGACAGGATTATCGCCTTTGCTGGCATCGCCATAGTTACTATAGCAGAGTCCGAGTTGGGAGCGAATCAATCAGGTCTAAAGAGATATAAAGAGGCATTAAAATATTTGGGTGTAATGCAACGGCTTAACTTTAAGACGCATGTCGAACATTGCAAAAAAATACGTCACAAGGCAGCGCTTTACAGAATCCTGTCAAACATCGTGGAATGCGGAGGAGGATTCTGCTTTTCAGAGCGGCGCCGGTCTGCGCGGAAGCTGTTACAATGAAGGAGATAAAAAAAGGCTCTAGTCTGCATACAGGCCTTGCGCAATTGGACAATCGGATGAAGCAGCCTGTGTTAAAGAAAGTATGATCCCAATCGATATCCTCGCCGACGCGATGCACATGGTTTAGCTTAAGCGAACCACTGATCGTCAAGTGACCAACGTTATCCGGAGGAAAAAAGCAAAAGAAAGGGGAACATCTGTAGCATTGTTGTAACTCAAGTGGGATAACACGCAAAAGGCAGATGGACCCGGAAGCTGATCTCCACGACCGAGGCTTGGGGAAAAGAGCACACGGGGGTTGTAATTATCACCTTACGCTATTCCTGTCAGATCACGGCGGCTATCGAAATTTTTTTCATAGATTTGGACACGATTGCTCGCCCTTCTGCCCAGAATGTCCAGAAGAAGAGGAAGACGCAGGGCACGCAATATTCTACTATAGACGTTTCGCAGATGCAAGAATCGACCTGCCAATCCCGAAGCTTCTAGTAAGCCATATGATAAGTTCATGGGACTCTGGCTGGAGATCTACTTCTCCATAATGAGCGTGCAGAACGAGCTAAGAGATCTCGAAGACTAAGAAGAGCTGAACGGCAGGTACAGAGCATCCTCTGGCGCAGCCATAAAAAATAAGGCCTTCAGAGGCCTTTTCTGTCACGTCTAACTCCGGCCTCTTCAAGGAGAGCAGCTGAACACCTTAGTATTTGTCTAGGCGTTAGACAACAGATTCATGAATATTTTGCGATCTTGAGGAGTATAGCATTCCATAGCTTGTCCGCATATGTTTACTTCACAAGTATAACAAAACTCGCAACTTGTCATTATCTGTAGAATTGACAGAATCTGCCAATAGGGTGATGCATTTCGGGTCACCTTGTATTAAAAAAATGAAAAATGAATGAAAAAATGAACAGACAATACCAGCGACCCTAGGGTTTTCAGTTCCCAGCATTTTAGCACCTTCCAAGCACAAGTTTAGTGCTAGAAAATTACATTAGAAGTTTCACACGCTTTTATTGTGCGGATATCCATCCGCTCAAAGCTGAGAACTAGTCTCATCGAACTAAACAGCCATTGCCCAATGAGATTAGACTCGGAAGAAACCTGCCCTAATTATGTAAAAATTTAACAATGCAAAGTTAGTCAATCCGCAAGTAGCAACTGTATAATTCATAGTGTGGTCGAGCTTCTTTCCCGCGATCGAGGTGATATCTGCCTTTGTCTCCGTATGGGAATGTCATTGCAGTTACCACTGTTCAAGTGTCGGAAAGTGACACAAGGCAAATTATTGTTCGCAATGAAATTTGCTTTTCGAGTAATTATGTATTAATTATTATGCGCGGAATCTGGTGGGCACCTTCGTGCTCTTCGATTGTTTTTTTTTCTAATTTGTTTGTTTAGCTGTGATTGATGTGGACATGATTGATTCAAGTTGGTTTGTGGTCACGTTAGAGAAGTATTTTGGCTTCACGCAGACTTTAGGGGTCTTTCATTGATTGGTAGATAGACTTCAAAGTCATAACCTTCTGACTGACTAATAGAAAGTAAATGTATAAATGCCATTGTCGTATTGATCTCTAATTAAAAACTGATCTTCAGTGATTCGATTCGATTAGAGCCAAAACATTATCGATTGAAGCAAATCTTTTAAGCAGATTTATGGAATATTTATGGTTATTGCAAACCTCGTCAGAGAACAGGTTTTCGAGGGGAGTCAGGAACGGGCTCCTTTATTCTGTTTGGGTAAACAACAAACAAGTCGCACCATAGTAACCTTTCTCCTGCAACCATACCGAAGCGCTCACATCCGTCTTTTCTATTTTTATATCATTTATCATATGGAAAAGAATTCCCAAAGATACACAATAACATTGAGCAGGTTACCTGAGTTAGAGACTTGAGTATACGATCATTTTTTTCCCAGCCTGGAGCCTGACTTGGGAGATTGAATACAAAGAACGCGCACTTATATGCACATTCACTGAAGGTTCATTTGATAATTAATTTTTAAATTATTTTCCATTAATCCACTTATGCAAACCTTCAGGCTCTTCCGCTCCTTGGTATCGGTCTCAAACATGGGCCTAGACTATTCGTTGATGGGAAACATTGCGGAAACGTAAATACAAATATTTCGCTTTCCTCGCCGTGTGGTTTCCTTTTTGACAAGAGGTATAAGTGTATAAATTTCGAAATAAAACAGCGAAAAAGCCCAGGGTTATTGCAGTGAAAGTGCTCTCACCGCAGGCTTACTCGGTCTAAATACTCGATGGAATGGTACCAGGCTCAGCCACAAAGCACTCAGAACAGCTCTCGGGTAAACTGAGATCGATCATTGGTCATATTGGTGCGGTACTTATTACTTACAGCCTATAACTGACATATTTTGGAATTGGCAATCGCTGTGTGTAGTGTGTACACAACTGCGTGTTGTGTTGTTTTTGTTACATATGTGCCAGTACGGAGGAGCTAATGACGATGGATTGATGTTGATCTACGCACATAATTCACAGATGCGAGCACACAGCAACGGCGAATTTTAAAAGGCGAAATGTCACATTGACATAATAGCTAAAAATGAGAAGTAATCATTGCTCCGGCAGATTTGTCCTGACTCCACAAGCAGAGGTGTTGGGATATTGCGATACGTGTGGGTACATTTGGTTGTTTCTTCGATGAGGACGGTTGCAATAAGACACAGTATATCGGTGAAGTTATGATGTGGATGCGCTGGTTTATGAAATGCTTGTAAACTGTTCCGGCTAATGAAGTGTAGTGACGTTGGGTGTTTGGAGGTTTGTCGCGAGGCTTTTGAAGAGGCTTGGCATTGCGAGCTTGGCGACGAGGTGTTTGGTTTTGATTAAGCTGTTTTGCTAATGCGTTTAGATTGGTAATCATTAATCTGCGAACTACCAGTGTTAAGACAATGATGAAGTGGGGGTAACATTACGGTGTGGTTCCAATTATTTTGCCATTGCAATCGATAGACTCAGTGGCTACAGTGAATTAGATAGGAGACACATGACAAATGTGCTGTGTATTTTCAATGATCAATATGTACTTAAGTTCTTAAGACGTCTGGTGACTTGTTAAATTTGCAACCAAAAGGTTATATAAGAAGCTTATCGTGATTCAAAAGAAGATAAAACTGAAATAAAATATTTTTCTGTTTTCTTTATGTTGCGTAGATGGTTTTCGATTTGAACACTTTTTAGAGGTCTGAGCCTTTCCTGTGATATATAATTTTTCCAGGCTTTAGTTTGGCTTACGAAACAAAAGTTTAGATCACTCGCACAAAGGACATTAACGTGGTCTCTTTACTTTCAGGAATCTCTCGGAATGTACATCATGCAATCATCCAACAGAAAATTTTGTGGAAGTCTGGTCTCCCAGGTGTGGAAGGATGATAGCACTTATAGTTGTAATAATATTTAAATAAAAGTCAGAAACAGAGAATGGCAGTAGACGGCAACTGCGAAATTATATATGTACATATGCATGTCTAGTCACTTTAGGCTGCGTTAATTCACAGCTTAAAGCGATATAAAGCTAAAAATTGTGTTGGTTATTATCTTAGAAAGCTTAGAAACCCACTCTCTGGAGCTCTAACCGATCATGGTATTCTCCCCATACTTCTAAGAAGGTGTTTTCCCAAGCTGGAAAGACCTTTTGATCCGTCATACTCTTTAGGTTTCGTCCCGGGTACATACAAAATCCGTCCCCAAAAAAGGCGAACCTACGCCCCTGTCTAACTACCGAACCATACTAAAAACGTCGCTTCTAATAAACGATAAATCGTCAAAAATAATTTAAATCGCGGCCAGCAGTGTGATTTAATGACATATCGCACCGAAAAGTGGATCATAATTTTTTCACCACTTCGACGAAAGCGGAAAGTGACATCAGGGTCTTGTTCAGCAAATGCTTAGATGCTATGGCTTAGAAAGTACCTATCTGGCCGTTCAATCAAAGTCGATTTGGATGGTTTCAAGTCTGATTTTCACCAAATAAATGCTGGTGTTCCCCAAGGCTCTATTCTCTCACCTACACTCTTCCTCATATTTATGAATAATCTCCTGATTTGAAGTAGCAATTCGATTCAGTCTGTAACTAATGACTGAACAGTCTACTTTTCACATCCGTCCAAGACTCACGTCCGTGCTCGTCGGCTGTAACATTTCAACGGATAATGAATGTTAAGTAGATCAAATTTCGACATTGACAGCATAATTAAGTGGGCTGTAAACAATAGATTGGAATTTAATGCTTCTTACATCATGTCTACTGTCATTTAAGTGAACCTTGATGGATGGTGCTTATGTCAATGGAACCGAAAAACTTTCCATTTATGGTATATCCGTTGGCAAAATACTTGGTTGGAATGACCACAGATTGAAGATCGCCAAGAACGTTGCGAAAAAAAAAAACTTATGACAGTGATTTTGCAAAGTCATTTGACTCGCTTGAACATCGACGCAATATATCCTCTTTGTCATCACTGTTTCAACAAACAATGTTTAAGCGAAATAGCCAATTGCACTCCCCTCCTTCAAGAATTCAACCGGAATACTGGTCTTACTATGAATTCCTACCAATTTGCCCTTAAGCTCATCTTTGGATGTACAACGAGTGAGGGACTCGTTTGTAGGCCGAAGCACACGAATGCTCTTCCAAGTCCAATATATCCTACACACTATAATCCTCTAGCTTTTTAAACCAATGTGTATCGGTAGCCCCTTCCCCTTTCTCGCCTATATCTTCAGCCCGTGCTGTCTCGCGGCAAGGGTATTCATAAATCCTTTTGTACCAAGCAACATGTATTCTTTGGTTAGCAGCTGTCAAAGACTAAACAATTGGTTCGGCTACAGATACATGTTTACCTACATGTTTCATATGTGTCTGCTCAACATAACACTGCAGAAATTGAGAATATTGCAACCTGCGGAAATATAAAGTTCGTACCCTTTTCCACTATGGGCAGTTAATGTCAATTAGTTTTCTGTCAGTTTTATTATTTTTTTTTAATTACAGGTTATTTTGAAAATGACGGGTATTTCCCGCAAGTTTGTGCAAAAAGTTCATGAGCTTAGTATGCTAGTGGACAACACTCATGATCCCCGACACCTAGAATTTGGCTGCTGTGGCCGACAGTGTAAGACTCAATTCACGAACATCAACTCGCCATCGATCTCAACAGCTCAACATTGCACGCACTAGTCTGAGGAGAATTCTGCACAAAGATCTCGGATTATTCGCTTACAAGTTCCAATTGACTCAGCATTTTCATCTCGGCGGCTTGGCTCAGAAAACCCGCACGTTATTGTCGAGACGCCCATGCATCCATAGAGCGACAGTTTGGTGTGGATTATGGAGTGGTGTCTTCATTGGACTATTTTTTCTTCGAAAATGAGGTTGGGAACAAGATTTCGGTCAACGGTGGGCGTTATAGTGCCATGTTAACCGACTTTTTTTTACTTAAATTGAAGACATGGATTTGGACGACCTCTGGTTCATGCAGGATGGCGCGCCATGCCACACAGCACATGCCCAATCCCCAATCTTATTATCAGCCGTCCTGGCGATGTCAATTGGCCACTTCGGAGCTGCGATTTGGCCCCTTTGGACTTTTTTTGTGGGGAACCGTGAAGAACTGATGTTATGCCAACAATCCGGATGCGATTCAAGCACTTAAGGCCAATATCATCAAAACAATCCGTGAGCTACAGCCCGAAACCATCCAGGTCTTGGAAAATTGGGGTGACAGAAAGCGCTCTGCGAAGCCAGCCGAGGCATCCACTTGAACGACGTTGTATTTTGAGAATGATTTGTCCTTACTAATAAGTCCATAACATATGGAAAAAAGTTAATTTTGTGCATTTTATTGCATTTTTAAAAAGAAACTTGTATTTGGCCCACCCTATAGCACTAGTTAATCTCAAATGCTATCGGCGCGCGGTTCTTGGCTTAAAAAAAAATATAGAGCAACGAAATTTTTTGTTGTGGGATTTCTTGTTCAGATTCGCTCAAAATGTTGGAGAACCCTGTCTATGGGAACCATATCATATTGAGAACAATAAAAGGCTTTCAAACTTGCTTCTTCTAAGTCGGCCTGAAAAAATACTTGTTTTAACGAAATTGTCATTATAGTTACAGGAATCTTTCACGAATCAGTTCGCCAGATTTTGGTTGATGTTTTGTACAAGATCACCTCAAAGGAATCGGTGCACATATTTTAGAAAGAGTCATTCATTGAAAGCATCGTCACGAGGCTTGGATGTACAAGCAACACATGCGAACAAACCAACAGTCATCGAAACACTACCACTCAAATCAGAAGCAAAACCGAAAAAAAAATTGTCAAAATCGCTCAAAAGACAAGTTTCTGTTTTTTTTTCCGATGTTTGTGATGTTGATAGTGCGGACTTTATCCGTAGGTCAGCAAAAATACCAGAATTGTGGCAGAACAAATCTTCTATTTAGCAACACGGTTTTTTGCTCATAATGCTGCCTACATGATAGAGTAAGAACTCGTACCTTTCTCCAGATATTGGCACCCTGTGACTTTTCCTATTTTCATATTACCACTTTGTGTGACCCGTTTTGAGTTGACTCAATATACAAAAGCAAATTCGCTGACAGAACTGAAGGCAGATCCCCGAATATATAAAAATATGTGGGTGATTGGATCGATCGTTGGAAAACATGCACCGCTTTTTATAGCTTGTTTAACCCTACAGTCCCTGGATATACAACTGCGACAAATCGCACAATCTTGGTGGCCAGTTCACATCATCAAAATGTAAAACAACTCGACCAGAACGGTTTGTGTTGTGTGAGATGTCGCATCGTTTTGTTGAAACAACATATCTTCGATAGAGAATCAAAAATCAAAAAAACTTGCTCAACACTAGCCTATTTTCTGCAGAACGAACATTTCGGCCTTAAGTCTTCAGGAATTGATCCAGTCCCTTAGATTTTTTTTTTGCAATTTCGCTTATAGTGTGGGGAGAAGACAATTATGTCGATCATAATTTCTTTTAGCCCGAAACGTACCTCCTAAAGAATCACTACTTTTGTACAAATTGTTCACATTTTTAACACGTTCACGATCATCATGTCAACGATCGTTACTGCGCGATCCATATTGCAAAAAAATTGTTTAGGCTAAAGAGGTCTCGAGGAATAGAATATTACGTGATTCCACCATTTTTGATAAATGTGTTTTATATCATCCACTTTTTCGAAGACTTCTGGTGTGATTGCGGTATTAAAACTTACCATACGAACTAATGACACGTACCAGACATGACAGATAACTTATTGCTGATTGGAAAGCCATCTCTGAGTCAGGCTGAGAACTTTTCACATTACCCTTGTAAATAAGTCACAACACTTCACCTCCTCGAACCATGTACATACTACTGTCAAATAGCTACCTTCGCTTATTATGTGATTTAGTTACACTTAGAACATCTCAAAGTATAACGATTGTTTATATGTACTGTATGTAAAATCTGTTCTGGTTTAAACCGAGAAACTAGGTTCATAGGTTTGACTGGTCTAACCAAACTATCAGCTTCTCTTTTTATGCTCTCGAGATATTCGAGACGAGTTTTAGAACTTTACGGTCGGCTTGTTTTCGTTGTAAAAACCCAATCTCCAATTCAATGTTTTATGCGCCGAATCAAATTGGCGCAGAGTCCATATCATTGGTGCTTACGATCATGCATACGATAGTACAACCATATGTGCGCTGGTTTCATCTAATGTGTACAGAATCGAGATTGTTATTCTCGATCTGGTGATCCGCCCCTGGCATGTGATCTTCTGTTTTTCAATCTGTTATGCAACTCATTTTAATAGTCTTATACCTAGCTGAAGTATTGACGGGCGATTAATGCATAGGCACTCCAACAACTAGGTTAAGTTAGTGTTTTTTTTTTTCACTTAAGCTAGGTCTGTTTTTAAATAAGCTATTTAGCTTATTTTAAAAAAATATATAACGTTTTTTCTAAATGAGAAAAACATTAATAAAATGTATTAATTTATATATAGAAATGAACAGTCCAGGTCTGTTGCTTGTCTTATTTACCTAGGTATAGGTAGGACTTATTTATAGATATAGTGTAAAAATAACCAAAGTAAGTACGACTCCAAACAAAATCTAGTTGAACAGGTTGAACTGTCAAGTCAAAAACAGATCAATCGAAAGCAGGAAAGGGTGGTCTGAAAATCAAATTAGAGACTTATGAATCCTCGACTAATGCCAGTAAGCTACAACCACCAACAAAATGGAGGTTAGACATTGGCCAACTGCACGCACCGGAAATAACCTGGACGAAGGACTCTCCCATATGCCTCAAGCCGAAACAGGCGCTAACAACATGTGGTTGCGCTGCCGTACTGCCATCCAGGAAGTGACTGAAACCACACCCTAGGCTATCGACCACCCACGACCACGAAATCCGTGGTGCGATGGCGAATGTGCGGAAGGAAAGCGGGCAATGAATGAAACACATCAGAAGGCGCTCCAACTGAAAACAAGAACAGCACGGGAAGAGTACAGAGCCAGAAGTAGGGAGGAAAAGTGGCTACTGTGATAAAAGAAAAGCGCCTTCGCAGCTCAAGGATAACGAAGAGGCCCGGAACGAATAGAAGGTTAGAGTCTTCTACAAAGAAGCCAAAGCCCTTGAAATTGTGAAGGTAATCTTGTCTGGATTCGCAGGAAATAGTCAATTTGTTTAAGCAACACTTCCAACAGCTACTTAGTGGACATGACCAAGAGAGAATAATAGGGTCAGAGGAAAACCCTGCACCAGTCGAAGAACTAATTCCCCCACCCAGTTTGGAAAATGTCAGCATGAGCTGAAGTCTAACAAAGCTGCTGCCCCAGGTGGTCTTTAGACTGAGTTCTTTAAGACTGGTGATGAAGTTCTGGTAGGGATTATGCACCAGATCAGCTGTCAAATCTGAGAGGATAAAAGCATGCCCGACGACTGGCTTATCAGCTTAATCCGCCCCATATTCAAGAAAGTCGATCCTATATCTTACGCCAACTACCGAGAGATAACCCTGATCAATGTCGTCTACAAGATCTTTTCCAGTATGCTATGTGATCGTCTTAAGTCGTTTTGCACACCATTATAGGCACGTACCAGTGAGGATTCCGGCCTGACAAATTGACTATAGACCACACCTTATAACCCCAGATAAGAGAAAAAAACAACGAGTTCCAAGTCGATACTCACCATATTTTTATCAACTTTAAAGCCGCATACGACAACATTCGTTGTCAAGGGCTCTATAGGCGATGGCCGATTTCATATTTCCGAGAAAATTGATTCGCGCCATACTGGAAGACTCGCAATGCACTATGCAGTTTGGACAAGGACATGCACCGCATCTCGGCATGAGCGTTTCCATGCCATGTCATGTCAAATGATTTCTTCAATTTACTTCTTGAAAAAATGGTGAGGCGGGCAGGTGCCAGCACGGGAGACACTATTTTCTTCAAGAGTGTCCAATTACTGAGATACGCGGACGACATTGATATCATTGCAAGCCCCCAGCGCGCCATAGTCGAGGCATTCCAATTGAAGAAAAGCCAAGCCAAGAGGTAGTAAAGGAGTTTGTCTACCTCGGAGCAAATGTTAACTCCACAAATGTCAGCTTAGTGGATATCCAACGAAGAGTCTCCCAGGGCAACCGTTTCTATATCGGTTTGTCAAAATAGCTAGAGTCCAAACTCATAACAAGGAAGTCCAAAATTATTCTCTACAGAACACTTATCTTGACAGTACTGCTTTACCTTGCCGAATGTTGGAGCAGAGATGATTCTGGGCTCTTTTGAAAGAAAAATTCTCGGTCAGATCTATGGTTCTGTCTGCAAGGAAAGTGGATAGAAAAGAAGGCACAACCCCGAACTCTACGAGCTAATGTGGACCTAGTCTGGAAGGCAAAAATCCATCGACTTCACTGGCTCGGCCACATCGAGTGCCTGGACAACCACGCTCCAACAAAGAGAGTCTTCGAATCCCAGCCACCTGGTTTAAGAAGGCATGGGAGACCGAAACTCCGGTTCAGAGACCAAGTGATTCCGAACATTAGGGAATTTTGACTCTCCAATCGGAAGTGCCCAGGACTCATATTAATGGAAGTAGGCTCTCGTTCAGGCTCAGACCCTTCAAGGATCGCTAGCCTGATAAGTAAGAATCCTACTTTGGTATCAAAGGCTAGCAGTGTTAGCGTATGACATGCCGGTCAATCTAAACAAAAAGTACTAAAGTGCAATGGCGATGAGCCCATTGTTTCATAATAAACTGCAAAATGGGAACAAGTAAATAAAAAACACAACTTCCATCTTTTCGTGCAACGATCTAGGTTACACATCTGATTAATTTACTTGAAAGTCAGTCAAGTTAAACTTCGAAATCCTCTGAGACATTTTCTTACTCCCCCAGCAGCCTGTGTCTATCTAGAGCTCCCACATTATCACCCCGACAGGTATTATCTACCATCCGACACATGTCGCTAAAGGCATTCCACTGCCATAGATATACCTATGTTTAGTGCAAATGCCTTCCAGTGCTATAACAATGAACTCTATTTAAATTGAACAGAAAAGAAAACCATAAAAACACTTGAGTCCGCGAACCTATAAAATTATTGTTCATTGTTCACCACCTCATCTGGCGGATATTCTCTCAATAGGTTTCGTATCGCACTTGAAGACTACATAGTGCACTCTGTACCAGGAAATAGGTATCTGATGGCATTTGCTTTTACGATTCGACCGAGAGTGCTGTCATCTTTATGATTTATGTTTGCTATTAGTGACAGCTGATGAGCAATAAAAGAATCATTTATCTCCGCGTTATGTAACTATCGCAGACATTTTAGGAGTCATATGCGATTATCTACAATAGAACATCATGCATGACTGGGGTGATTTGCTTTTAACCTTACGGGGACTTTCGTTAGGACCTAGCCAAGGCAAATGGGCTACGATAGAGTACAGATATATGTGCATTCTATAGTTTGACGGGGAGGAGTTCCTTGATGTGGAATTGATCGGGAAAATGAAATTCAATCCGGATCATCGATTCTCATTTTCTGGAGAACTCTGTTTATAAGCACAAATTAAGTTCAATTTATCTGGAAGTTTAGCTCAGGGTACTCTATGGGGTGATACTGGAACGACTCTGAATGCGAACTCATCTGACGTTGGTTTTTTGGAAGTGCTCATGTGTACTGTTTCTGACTAGGTCAATAAAAGATATGAGTTGACGGTAATTACTTGAAAATATTTGTCATTTGATTAACATTTAACTTCAGTTGAAAAAAATTTCAGAGGTTGTCTAATGGTCTGACTTATCCGTCCTGGCTAACCTTGTGTTATACCATGCTAGATTGGTGGTTCTAGTGAAACTTAATATTAAAAAATGATTAGACGTAGCATAGCAGCATTAAAAAGGTCATCAAGACTTGATGGCCAGCTCGAACATTAGAGTGTGAGACAAGGAGAACAGGGAGAACTTCAAGTATTTATATTGCCCCAGTCAATGGATTCCTTACTAAAGGTGGAGGCACCAATGTATGGTAACTATTATTATCTTAAGGAGCATGTAGAGGGATGAATGAAAAGGTATGATAGAATTTTTTCCGAACGAAAAAATACTAAATAAAGGCTTATTAATTCAGATTTTAAGGCTATGCTACCACTCTCATGGACGTCAAGAGTCGAATTTGCTCTAGGTACATATGTGGATAGGAAGTGAAATCAATTTTACTGATTCCGAATAGAGTGGGGTGTATTGCACAGGAGTTGTCAGTACTTCACTGATGAAATAAAACAGTTAAATGGCCATTAGCAGAGGCCAACACTGAACCATAAGTTAACCTCATTTAAAAACGCTATCAAAAGTGACATCAACAGTCATCAAGAGGGGAAAATAAAGGCGATCTAAAAAGTACAATTTTTTTAGTTCGTTGGAAAAGCGCTTCTTATCTAGGAGAAAATGATTAAGTTTATTTAGAGTCCTTCAACAAGAAGTGTCATTTGAAATCATAAGAAATATCCAAGTTTTCTTATCAAAATTTATATTATTTTAACTCTAACGTTAGTTGTAGTTATCCACCTTCGTTACGAATAATAGTTTCGATTTTTACTTTTAGTGTATCAGTCATAAGAAAGGCGATCCTTATTGACAGCTGTGTGGACTATCGGGGCTTGCCTTCTAAGTATTGCTTATCAGATCCCCCTGTTGTACCAGGTGAACGCCTGAAACCTTTTAGGACTAGTAGCAATAATCAGTGTGGTTTCAGGCTATTTAAGGATATTTTAGGTCGATACACATCAAATTTTTGACCTCTTAAAAGTCGGATATAATGTTGAGAGGAACATTCTAGCTAAGCTGGAAATGTAGGACAATGGAGATTTCTCGCTGCTCCATTAACGTCGTTAATAAACTGACTGAGATTTTCAATTTTAAAAAAGAATTCAGACAGCGTGATGCATTTTTATGTGAGTTCTTCAATATACAACAATAGAACAGGCTTGCACATACAGATGATACTAACGTTAATCGATAAACTTAGCGAGACGTCAATTATGCTTTCGAAAACTTAATGCGGGTAAAGTGGGTCTGACGGCAAATAAGAACAAATAAAAACAAATATTCATAAGGGTAAAATCAAATAACAATTCTGATTTGGATCACATTTATAGTTTAGTATATTGTCTGGGTTTTGTCGTTATGAATGGAATAAAACATCATTCAAATATCTTCCATGAAAGTACATGCATGACTCGATTTTGACAAGGTAAATTTCGATGATTTTTCGACACATATCGGCAATAGCGCGGCCATAACTTGGTGAATTTTCGTTTTCAAAGAGTCATGCAGATTACATGCGTAAATACGATTTTTTACACAAAAACGAGAAACAATTCGCCCGACCATAAAGCCGAAAGGGATCATGTTTTGTAAGATGTGGTACCGTTTTGTTGATACCACATGTATTCTATTAACATTATTGACAATTGATGGTGATAGTTACACCTTTCCCAATTCAACACTTGTCTTGGCCAAAAAGTCACTTTTGGTAGTCAAGAATTTAATATACCTTCATTCACTAGTATTAAGAAGCAACGACACCAGCGCCGAGATGAGTTTAAGAAACTCTTGCCTCTTTTTATAGGGTTCGTGCAAGTTCAAGAGTTAGGCTCTTATGGTGTTTGTCACACAACCTGGGCGGGGTGTGGGTGGTTTGTGGCGAAGATGTTCGTTCACTACTCTCCGGTGGTGGTTGTCCTAGATAGGATTTGAGAGATTCGACTGAATTTGTCGCATTGGTTGTAGTTCACAGTAACTTAAGGTGTTATATTAGAAATGCACACGCAGAGTATGAATTTTGATGTGATCTTATACTGCTAGTGTTATGCCCTGAAAACATTTTTTAACCATCTCTCATTCGCAACTGATGTAGTTGCACAGTTTTCCCGTATAGGAATTGTTTTTGATTATGGACGGACTTGAACTACAAACCTTCCGCTCAAGAGTCGGTGATGATTACCATTGCACCATGACCACCCCACCACTTCTTTGGACGGAAGAGACGAAATGGGGTTTACTCTCGACAAATCAAGGTAGTTCTTTACAAAACCTTAATTATCCCAGTCCTCTTCTACGGTATGTAGGCTTGGATATTATCAAAAGTGGATGAAGAGGCTCTTGGAAGATTCAAAGGACAATTTCTGCGTGCCATCTTAGGTCCTCTTTATTTGTTGATCGAATGCACACCACTGGTCCGGCACGAAGAGTCTTGGACTCCAACCCCGAGGAACGATGAGGCAGATGCCCCTGTGATCAGAATGGACACATCTGGACTTTCAGTCATTCTCCCAATGTCGGTGACAATATTACCAACTTATATTGTTGGATGAATACGAGAAGGGGTCTTTACACCACTATCTTGTCCGAGATGTTCCAATGTACCGAACAAATTTTCTATCGCTTTAAGAAAAGGCGCATCGTGATGACCAAAATCAGGATGAACTTGACATGATGATCTTTTTCGCGATCGTGTTGTATTATATGCCGGCGCTCTCTAGGAAGGCGATTACTCATGTATAACATAATAACTCTGAACCTAAGCTCATATGGAAATAGGTTACCGAGCACCTCACAAAATTTTATAACTGGAACTGAAAAAGAAACATTACCTGTTTAAGGGCTGGACAAAAACTCAGCTTCGTGTCACGTTAATTCTTATATATATATTACTCCTCTATCTCATAGGCCAAAAACAGCATGCTATCGATAAATTTTCTTTCAAATAAGGTCAACATATTGCCCTTAGCGAAGACATTATTCTAAAATCTTCCACAATCATTCCTTAAGCAATTGAAGAGTACTCTTTGGTGATTTTATATATTGGTTTAAGGTAAATGTACTGAGAGATACATATCTGTAACCAGATGATATTTTGTGTCATACATCGGGCAATCCTAGTTAGATGAAAGGTTAAAGTTGAAATTTCAATCTTCAAATTTTCTGTATTTCGTCAATCGTGAAAAATGTTATATTAGTGTGGGAATGAGTGACATTTTTGGCAAAAAATGGCTATATTTCGTGCTAAAGGACAAGATGCTTTATCAAATGCAACAGCATGTACATATGTAGGTCGTTTTTCCCTTCCTTTCTGGATATTTCGATGTGAAAGATGCACTTATTCCGATCGACATGCTATGGGAAATGTTATGGAAATATTGTAAGATATCCATCCATGAAGATCGTCATATAGTTACTCGCGATATTGCTAATGAACTTATCATTTGCGTAAGGAAAAAGTCAATCGACTATGAAAAAATTGATAGATCGAATCACTATACGTGAGACGATTAAGACTGTAATAAAATGCGGTGGAAAAACGGTAAAATGCGAGAATGTCGTTCGAAAAAGATCGTGGAAAGATCGAGGTGAACCAACGCAAACAATTTCGAAGCCAGGAATACTGCTTGTACTGTCGGATTGGTAGAGATGCGTGATGATGTATTAGAATCGGATCAAATAATTGATTCTAATCCCAAATGTCAGCAGTTAACTACATAGATTGCAGCATACAATCAAAAAACAACAATCCAAAATTATTCAAAAGAAAGGACATTGCCTTCAGTCATGATAACGGCGGACCACACTCATTTTTAGTGAGCAGCAAAAATTGAAAAATGTAAGTTTTGATATATGTACATATGTACATAAGTACATATGTATGTTATGAGGTTTGTTCAAAAAATAAAGTGACTTTTTTGAATTTCAGTTGTCAAATTTTGGTTTTTGTTATTATACATACATATGTAGGTATACATGTCACTTAAAATGTGTTGACATAGTCAGCAGATTTAAAGGTTAGATGTGTTTTGGTGTGTCTGTCCATTTTTTTTTTATTGAAAAAAAATCTATCCAAATGTTTTATTAAATTTTGAGTGAAGAATAAAATTAAGTGCTGTCTGCTCTGAGTAAACAAAAATGTTAATAGGTAGTACAAGCTTTTCACAGAAGGCCGAAAAGATGCCAGCGACGATGCCCACCCCGGGCATCCCATCACGCCCCATCACGGGGGAAAATGTTGAAGCAGTGCAGTTGTTGCGGAGATATGTACGTCAAATCACTGTCAGAGAAGTTGTTCAGGATATTGGCATATCGGTTCACTTATACTATGAATTTTTTTCAGATATTTTAGGCATGAAACGTGTGGAAAGTACTTCCGAAATTGTAAAATTTTGACCAAAAGAACCGTCCATGAACATTGCTCAGGAGCTGTTGGATGACGTGAATGACGATTCAGATTTGCTGCAAAGGGTCATCACTGGTTCAACTTGAGTACATATGTACATATATGGTTATGACGTCGAAACCAAAGCCTCATTATCCCAGTAAAAGCGACCAAAAGGGCCAAGATCGAAAAAAGCATGCCAAGTTCGGTCAAATTTCAAAGTTTTGCTCATTGTTTTCTTCGACTACAATGGCGTGGTTCATCATTAATTCTTGGTAGAACATCGTACGCTCAATTAGGAATATTGCCTTGAAATTATGCGCCGTTTGCGTAAAGCAATTCGAAGAAAACGTCGGGATTTGTTTAAAATAAAGTCATGGCTGTTGCCTGTGTATTCACCAATTCACCAGGCTTGGCCCCCTGCGAATTTTTTCTCTCCCCAAGATTGAAAGACCCATGAATGGACGGAGACTAGCCACGACTGAGGAGGTAAAGATCGCATGAGCGGGATTGGGACAGAATAAGAAAAATAAAAAAGTCACCTTATTTTTTGAACAAACCTTTTATTACCATACAGGGAAGACCATGTATTTGCAGGTAATCATTTGGTTTGAGCATTGTAACCTTTTTCAATGAAAAAAAATATTAACATTGACTCAAGTTGCCTCAGTTCTAAACTGGTGCAAGAAGGAAACTGCTCGCAAGAAGGCAAAAGGTCATAAATAATGATGTTCAATATGTACTTAAATAGAATAAAATTTGAATAAAACGAATATTTAACCAAAAAAATTACTAACAATTTCATTACTTTTTTGCTAAACCAATATTTGCATATAGGCTTAAAATGCCGAGCATTTTTTGGAGTCTCTGCCTCAGTTTAAGTCACGAACGCATACTAAACTGAACTGTTTATTGTTCAAACAATCACAATCCTTAATTCGCGATAGCAAAATTGCTGATTGGCATAGACTTAAAATATGTTGACCACCAAGCAACATCGTTGGCCTCATTCATAACCCATGCACATCCTCAAAGAGATTTCCTTATAAAACTACGTATAGAACGTAAAATAAAAACATTCACTACTCACCAATGATCCACTTAAAAGCACTTGTATTCGCAGCGTAATCCTATTGCTAGCTCTGCAACTAATTGTGATCACTTTTTTCAAATGGCCTCTACGCGACAGACTTGAATCACTTGTCAAAGCTCGCTTCAAACGTTTTCGATTCACAATCGCACTTCTCTATTTTATATTTGCCCGCCAAACTGAACACAATTTGTATTTAATCGCACACCACGGATTTTTATTTTTCTTCAATAAAATTTTTCTTTTTCTTTAACAAAATTTCGAGGAAGAAAACATAAAAAAGAAGTTGAGAGAGAAAAAAATTACACAAAAAAAAAAGTCGCTTCGTTATGCAACTTAACGTCTTCGGTCTTCCTGAAGCAAATTTCAAGCCTACTCTATCGTACCGGCGAACAGCAATTTGCTGAAACCGAGAGAGAGAATCAACCATTCATCGGAACCGTCCAACAGCCATCAGCAACAATGTGGTATGAGCGAACAGTCGAACCTTCAAACTTTGAATTCAATCAAAGATTGTGTAATGTGTGCATTTGAAATTCACGAATTAAATTTAGTTTAATCAGAAATTGATTTTGTTTTCGAGTCGTCCCATAACACGTATCGTATTGTTAGCTCACACGTATTCACTTCACACTTAGCCTCGTGGATATTAGATAGATGACGATTGACTTGCAGTGGCTCTGATTATCTATACCTCCTTTAGGAGCTGTCCGTGTGTTCCCCCCGTTTCAAGTTCAAAAATTTCACTTTTGTTTGCGGGAAAGAAATCGAAAGGAACCGTTTCTTGTTTCTTGTTTCTTGTCTCTTGCTACTTGTTGTTCGATTTTTTTTTCTTCTTACTTTTCACTCTTTCTTCTTTCTCTCTCTCCGTTTTGTTTTTATCTGCAACAAGTTATCGACCACGATTACGATTGCGATACAGTCCAAATATGCGGGCGATGCATGCATTCGACGACGACAAATTGATAAAAAAAAAAAAAAAAAAAAAACAATAAAAAACAAAATCCTATTAGTGTCTGGAAATCAAAAATCAAAAAAAAAAACGAATAAGAAAATCCTTAACTAAAATGAAGCAAGTTTATATACTTAAACGGTAACCAACAACAGCACAATAGCGGTGATCAGTGTAAAACCAAAAAAGACTTAAAGGAAAAACAATGAAACAAAAACCGATCGCGATCGCGTACACCAACGACGGATCCGACCAACGCCACCGACGAAAAAGAACTGCGGCTCCACACGACCGCAAGTGGCACAGAGACCTCCCCAAAACCAACAAAAAAATGAAAAAAAATTTTTTCTGTTTAGTTGCCGATTCTCTTGCTTTCTGTGCTTTTTCGCTGCGTTTTGTGGCTTTTTTGTTCCTTTTAGCCACTCATTTGGTGCGACAACTTTTAGAAGCGAGTGTAGCTCACTGCAAAGGCCAAGCAAAGTTGGTTTTAGCAAAGTTTCGAACGGTGCATGTGATGCAGCGCCAGCTGAGCGATCGGTCACGATCAGCTGGTCCGTGGTGGGTAAAGGAACACGATTGAGACACCGGACACCACTCGATTTGGCTCTCTGGTGGAGAGTTTCTGTTTCTCGCTTTGGCTTTTTGTTTTATAGGGCCTCGGTGCATGATTGGAGAATGGAGAGCGATGCGTTGTGTGAATGAAAATCGTGCAGAGAACGGCAAAACGAGAGAGAGGAACAAGAAAACTAAAGCACGATCCTACCTCAACCAGATTCGAAAAGCTAAATCGGATACCTCGAGCGATTGCGATTTTGTTTTTGTTCCTACTCGCTTGCAATTGGAATCTGCATCTGGACCTGGCCATCTGTAGTTTCTCGGATGTTTTTTTTTTTTTTTTTTTTATATTTTTACTATGTCGTTCGTCGCATAAAAAGAGGTCAGTCGATGTGGTTTTTTTTGTTTTGTTTCATCTTTTTCTTCGTTTGGTGGGAGACGCAGTGCATTAGCTCGTTGCTGATGAGAGGGAGATGAAAATATTTGAAATAACAAAAGGCATCAACCTTTCGAGACAGATGTTAGTTGCACCTTCGGAGTACTCTACATCCACAGATATTTGAACTTTTTTTTGGCTTTTGTTATGCTTCTGTGTGGATTAGTTCATGCAGGTCGGGCAACTCACTTGATAGATTTGCTACGTGCTTGCAAGGTTCTTTGTGGAAGTTCGCTGTCCGCTTGGAATTATGTGTACTTTTATTCTTTCTCCTATTGAGCGGAAACATCTGTTTCAGGAAGTTCACCTTGGGGATATACCCACTCTTGTGTGAATACCTAAGTTCATTTTTAGAAAAAGCCTGAAGGATTCCATCCATTTGTAGTTTTATACATTATGCCAGTAAAATGTATCAACTACAATAGGTTCAATAGGTTGTTGCCTCTTCCATACACCTTCACCGAATATTGATTAAATTTGCACCCAGTTCATATTATAGTACCTTGAGCAGTCAGTGAAAGAAATGGGAATCAGCTCTGTTTTCCAATAGATGGCGATGGTGGTATATGCTGGTCAGAAATGTTCGATCAGAAAAGCCAAATGGTAAGCATGGTCATCTGTCAACAACTTGTGGAGAGTCGAATGATTATATTATAGAAATCTACGGTGAGGCCTCTATAAGTGACAGAACATGTCGCAAGTGGTTTCAACGCTACAAAAGTGGTGATTTAAAAAGGGAAAACAAAGATCGGTTCGGACCGGTGAAAAAGTACAAAGATACAATACTGGAAACATTATCGGGTCTAGATCCATGTCAAACGCAACAAAGATTTGTCGAATTATTGGCCTTAACTTAACTTTCATCATTGAAAGCCTTGGGTAAGGCTCAAAACTCAGGAAACTGGATTTTTTCACAATCGAACTGCAGTTCAGCGGCAAAAAAGGAAGGATTTTTGCATCGCATTGAGACTGACAAAAGTAATCTGTTACAGTACTTGAAAGAGAAACAAACTGTGGGGGCGCCGGCCCATCATCAATAAAATATCCATGGATTGAAGCTCATGATATGCATTTGGTGGGACCAGCTTTGCAAAACAGGGAATGAGTTGCTGAAATTGGATGAAACCATCACGGGAGCTACCGAGTACAATACAACAAATGCGTTGTTGTCCAAATTAATTTTGGAACACAGCAACGCTCGGCCATACTCGTATATTGCTCAGATCGGATACCTACTGAAATGGAATTTCTTACCTCAACCGTCTTATGCTGTAGTTGGGGATGGATCATATGGCTCCAAATTTTGCTACAAAAGTGGTGGATTCCCATTTATACATCTGATGTACCAAACCTATTCATTAGTCATTACCAAAAACAATATTATAGGCACCAAGTATAGATAGAAACCGAAACCCATAACCCGAGTTTACTCAGTTCGATAATTAAAAGTTCCTTAAGTCCGGTACCTTTAATATAAACAAGTCATTAGACGTTGGATTTATTCACCACAGATTTGAAGCTTCGACACTTCTTACTTGATTACGTTGAGATGAGGCAACAATTGACATTTTAGTTAGTTAATTATGTTACTACTCTGTTATTAATTGTGAAATTTTCTTAGCATCGACTGCGCCTCTAAGTTCCATTATGGCTTTTTAACGCTTACTGAACTTGCGCCCGTCATTGTTAGATGTTAGAAGACCATCTATACCCCAGATGGGGTGCGCTTCCTCCGAAAGTTGGCCGATCGGTAAAAGTGCAGACGATATGATTTCTGGGTCATGAATGAAATATAAAGTTGGAGGCATGTAATACCAGGGAAGCATCTCGCTATGTCATGTACAAATTCCCTGAACCTGTTAACATTAATTTCATATCCACAAACAACAACGATCATAATTGTGTGCATTTTTTTAATAAGTTCAATGTCTATTTTTGTTATTTCGGTTGAGAGTTCAGGGTTTGGGAAAAATCGCCTAGCTGTGCCACCATCATTTATGTTACCAAATCCCTGTTTTGGTTTATCCACAATTAAGCCACAACGTTCTTAGAATTCCCTTTGAATTCGAGCCTTATTTGCTGCCACGGCTTCTTTTTAATAGAAACATTCCAAAAGATGGTGCTTTGTTTTTATTGAAGATCTAATCATGTCTTCGACTTTGTTGAATTCCCTCGACGTTGCACCACATAAACAACATTTATGTGTTGATGTGGTCTCAGTTAAAGCATTGCAAACTTTTCCATCTATCATGGAAAAAATTAATGAATGCTCTATTGGACGTTTGCTTTGGATCTCTGCATCCACTCGAGCTTTTTCGGCTGTCGAGACCTCAGTTGACTATTTAGTACATTAAATTTTCAAAGGCCTACAGTAATTAGTCGAAGCTGGACGAGGGTTTTGCCAAACTATATGCACACCACTTATAAATTAAATGGGGACTGAAAAGGTTATAAAAACAGAAGAATCGTCTGCTTCTGGAACGTGAAAAGCTAGTTTATCAGAGCTATATCCCGAGCTACAATCGAAGCCCCACTTTGATATTAAATGACACTTTTCAAGTTATTTGTCTTCCAAGTACACACTCCAACATCAAAATTAGTCTTTTGACTTCGGCACATGTGATTTTCATTGCATTTTTGTTGTGATAGCTAGCTTTCTTTGCATTTTGCACAATTTTGTAAGAGGAAAAATTTTCTGGAGCACTCATTCTTATTATATTATATTGATGCCGTGATAATTTCGCTGCAATTAATACCGCCAAAGCATCTTCTCCCGAAATACAACTTCTCTCCTGCGACTGCGAATTTTCAGATACTTGCCTGTATTTTTCAGCCCTATTGGGGCTCATAGTCACTTCTTTAGGAGTTTTGAGGATTGGACCTGTCCGGAAGCTCGTAAGCTCATTTGGGTGGCATAATTGAGGACATCAACAGGTATTGAATCTCTCAAGCCTCGGGTTTTTCCCCTTTTGGTTCGTTCGGAAGAATTCTCAAACTATACTTCTGGACGACCAAGTTTCTTAGCTGAATCGGGTGCTCTAAAAAATGCTAGGGATGTGTTAAGCCAACTGCGATTAGTTTTAAAAGATTTTCCTGGATCCTGCAGGTTTTAAGCCAACGTGTATTGAAATCCGCTTTGAAATGCGAAAATGTATTCATTAAAACCTCAACTTGGCTCTTTTCAGTGCTTTTCGTCATTTTAATTAATTCTTCTCTTAAGGAACTAAACTGTTCTTCTATAACAATACTCATAGAACTCTTCATTATACCAATCAGTTCAGTTTTGGCCAAAAAATGTGTTTGAGGAAAGTCCTAAAATAACGAAAAAAAAAATGTCACCAAAAGGTACCACACAATAAACCAAATAAAGGGTCCGCCAAATAATTTTTTTTTTTGAAAATGCTGTAAAAAAAACTACTGAATATTTTCTCAAATTTCTTTTTTTATTTGAAAGTACAATCCTTCCGGTTAATAATGGAAAATAATTTCATTCAAATGGCTGCCTCGGCTGACCATGCAGTAGCCTACACGATCGGTCCAATTTTTAAGCACATTATCGATTGTGTGCAGCTGTATTTCACCAATGGCTTCACGAATATTGTCTTTTAAAGCGTCAATTGTCTCTGGCTTGTCGGCGTAACACTTATCTTTGACGGCACCCCACAAATAATAGTCCAACGGTGTCAAATCGTAGCTATGAGGTGGCCAAACGACATCAGCTCTGCGGCTGATAATGCGATCTTCAAAAACAGGGCGCATAACATCGAGTGTAGCTTCGGCTGTGTGGCACGTAGCGCCGTCCTGTTGAAACCAAATGTTGCCAATATCCTCCTCTTCAATTTTTGTGAACAAAAATTCGTTCAACATGGCCCGATAACGATCGCCATTGACTGTAACGGCCACTCCTTGCTCATTTTCGAAGAAAAATGGCCCAATTATGCCTCTGGACCAAAATCCGCACCAAACAGTGGCTCGTTTTGGGTGCACCGGCTTTTCAATGTATGCGTGCGGGTTATCTGTGCCCCAAGTGCGACAATTTTGCTTGTTTACATACCCGCCAAGATCAAAATGAGCTTCATCTGAAAAGATGATTTTTTTGGCAAAATCGGCATCTTCTGTAAGTCGATCGCAGGCCCACTTAGCGAAGCGAAAACGCATTGGATGGTCAGTTGGCTTCAACTCCTGAACCAATTGGACTTTGTATGGCGTCATACCAAGGTCTTTATGCAAAATTCGTCTCAATGATGTCTCCGAAATGTTCAATTGTTGAGAACGACGGTGAATTGATGTTGATGGCGCTTCACGCACACTTTCTGCCGCAGCAGCAATATTCTCGGGTGTACGCACTGTTTTTGGCTTTTCACGCTTTGGTTCTTTCACTTTTTTTACAAGATAACGAACATACGGAGCTGACGGTGCTTCTCTTCTTCCAAAATCCGTACGCAATTTTCGCACACATTCTGCAACATTACCATGATTTTCAAAGTAATGTCGCAATATTTCCCAGCGTTGTTCAAGCGTATACACAACCATATTCGTTCAGCGGAAGGATAAAACTAATTCTCTGTCAAATCAGACATGAGATAAGTGTTACCATTCACGAAATAAGCACTACTTGAAAAAAAAACGTTAGATGGCGGACCCTGTATAACAAAAAATTCGAAAAAGTAGCAGGATTTTTATACAGAAATACACTGTACACATCATACACATTTAAACAACATAAAAATTATAGCCCGGACTCACCCGGAACACAACATTAAGTCTACGGGACTTTAGAATTTCTTAAAAAAACACGTATATTTAAACTGATCACAGAGCTTCACCTCTGTTTTACACTTTTTTTTGGTTTTGTTGTACCGAAGCATAATCCCGAAGTTGAAGGTTCCATACCAATATTTCAAAACTATTTGCAGATCAACAAAAGTTCAGCTTTAATGCGAAAACGAAAAAACACCAATTTTTTTTCTTAGTCAAAAGAGTAAAAATCTAGCTTCAACTAAGCTGCTGGGCTGTAATGAATAAGAGATGTCTAGAAAGAAATGATTTGCATTTTTTAATAAAGTGGATATTACTTTATCGAAAAATAAAAATAATTAAAGGATATTTTCAATTTTCATTTTTGAACTAAGCCAGCTTTTGGGTCGTTGTTGAAGATCAGTTTCAGTTTTCGTTCTTTTTAGTTCTTGTGTCAAGAGGGTCTAATAAATACGAAAGCAAAATTTTTCTGCAAAATTGGAATAATGGTTGGGAATAGGCCAACTTCCTGTGATTTTCTCGAAATGGAGACGAGCAGTTACTAAAAGTTTTCGCGATATTCTTACAATTTTTAAGTGAATTTTCATTTTTTTAACTCATTTTGCGAGTAACCAAACATTCCTTTTTCATAACCTTATTTATCAAAGTTATGACAATGATAATCAAGTGTTAAAAATCTTGTAATGGCGCTTTAGTTAGATGGCCCCTTGTTACAGGTATCTTATGATAATTCAAGTAGGCAGGTCCCATGGTGCAATTTCTGTAGAAGTCTAACACTCTCTTGTTTTGTCCTTTGGTAAAACTTACATTGTGATATAGACTCCCCGACTTTGAACTGTCCAGCCACTGACTGAAGTTTCAACTTTAATTTATTTTGGGACTTTGAAGCTTCGCCTAAAATGCACCTACATTCTCGTTCTGTTGTGGCTCTTGCTGTGTGTTCCCTTCTGTTTTTGCCATAATTTTCTGGATCTTTAAGAAAATTGTTGACTCTCTTGTTGGATCTCGACCAATTTTTTTAGCAATCTCCCGGCAAGAATTTTGCCAAATTCTAAATTCGAGTCTTACCTCGAGCCATCTTTTCTAAAATGCAACTAAAACAGAAACAATTTTAATAAATAGTAAGTAGCAATAAAACAGAATACAGATTTACTTACTTTAAAATACCTTGCCCTTAGAATGTTGTTTCCGATCCCAAATCCTAAATCCCAGGACAATGCTCACAAAACCTCAGGTGATAGCTGTCATTCAAGAAACGGAATTCAAATTTTCAAACACCCGCCCTATTCGCCAGATCTAACTCCAGTGACTTCGACCTCTTTTCTCGGCTCAAGGAACACATTGGAAACAAGGAATTTGAAAACAATGGCGAAGTTTTGGCTTCTGTTGAGGCGTTTTGGGAGTGTCAAGACGAAAAATTTCTCACAAGGGAATCCTAGGCTTAGAAAAAGATGGACTAAATGTATTGACTTGTTAGGAGACTACAATATTTAGAAAAATAAATCATTACCTTTTAACTATTATATTTTCATTACAAATACTTTAGGATCTCCCGTCGTAGGGTGACCCACGGACGTATTTGTTTAAAAGGCCAGGTCGGATTTAAGAACATTTTTTCACCGACAGTCGCACGTCGAAACTTGTCTACACACTGTGCCACCGCTCCAGAGTAATCTCTAGTGTTTGGGATTGTGAGAAAGATTAAATGCATGCCTTTTTAAGGTGAGTGATTGGGATTGTATAAGTAAAGGGGACCAGTTCTACTTTGGCGGGACTTAGAGTGGATCGACAGCTGACAGGCCATTCGTACATTTTTCATTTTCTACATCCAGGTCTCCTCATACCTTTCCTTTGTATATCTAGGAGAATGTTATACGACATCATTCAATTGGCCATCAGATTGAGCTTTGAAATGCACTTTCCAAAGACGGAGATTATCCACTTGGAAAGTAGGCTATTTAATCCAAAACTCACTGATGAGTATTTGGTCTACAATAGTCATAAAATGTTAGCTGAGGTATGAAGGAATAGTATAGCTCTAGGGTTTCGTTGTAAAACATAGCCACCGTTCGCATTTTTAAGGCCTCTCTCCAGTTGTGTAATATTGGGCTCGATTTCCTAGGCATGATGGATAGGGTGCAGACCAAGTCTGGGGATTTAGAAAGTTCATAGTGATTGAAGTGAGTTACAATTCGAAATTAATCCTGCTCAGAGCTATTTTTATCGGGTCTGTGCAGTTCAGAACTTAGGGGCTTATAAAAATCTTAGCTGATTGTCCACGACTATCTATGTTTCGTCTAACTTTCTAAGGATGAATAATTCGAAACGAAAACTAAAATAGATTGTACAGAGTTTTCCCGGCCTATTTTTGAACCCTCCTCCAATTTTGTAGGAAGCTACATAAATACAATCCCGAAAAACACAACCTGATGAACTTATAAATATGTAATTTTTTGAGTTTATTGCCAACACTGTAAAACGTATTGAGATCTGTTATAGTCTGAATCGATAGTTGATATTTCAGAACTTACTTACTTACCAGGCCAGCGATCCATGGAGGATCTGAGTTATGGCTGCCTTCCATCCTTGACGGTCCCAGGCAAGATAATTTCACTTGTCAAGACCAAGTTACATCCGCGATTACTTGGTCTTGATATTGAAGGTTCGATCTTCCTCTTCTTCTCGAACCAGGAGGCTCGGAGTCGAAGAGTCTCCTAGCTGGGGCGTTGGTGTTCATGCGCTCAATGTGGCCGAGCCAATGTAGTTGACGGATCTTTGCCTTCCGGACTACATCCATATCTCTGCATAGCTTGTAGAGTTTGCTGTTATGTCTTCTCCTCGATTCACCTTCAGAAAGAATTTTCTCTTTCGAAATAACCCAAAATCACCTCCGCTGTCCTGATTATCGTCCAGCTTTCGGCAATCTTTTACAGCCTGACTGGCAGTATAAGCGTTTTGTAAAGCATGGCCTTGGTTCTTCGAGTGAGGAGTTTTGACCCAAGTTGTTTGGACAATCCGAAGTAGCAGCGGTTGCCAAGGGCGATTCTATGCCGGATCTCCACTGTGGTGTCGTTTGTGAAATGTACGTTTGCCCCGAGGTAGACAAACTTCTTAATTATTGTCAATTGTTACGTTATGTCCCAGGTGGTGAGTGACGGATTGGTTTTTGCTTGACAGCATGTACTTTGATCCTTAAGATCAACTCGGTTTGCCTGTTCTTCAATCGCCGTGAACGCTTCCACAATGTCACGGCGGGACCGCGCGATGATGTCAATATCATCCGCGTATCCTAGCAGCTAAACAGACTTGTAGAAGATAGTGCCTTCCCTGTTGATGCCTGCCCTTCGCACTATCTGCTCCAGCACCAGTTTGAAATAGTCACACGACAGCGCACAGCGACTTGCCGAAACCCGGTGCATGTTTCAAATGGTTCAGAGGTCCTAGAACCGAGCTGCACGGACATCGCGTATTTTTTAGCGTGGCGCTACTCAATCGGATCAGTTTTCCCTGGATCCCGATTTCAGCCATCGCATCGAACAATTCTTTACGATGAGTGCTGTTGTATGCGGCTTTGAAATCGATGAAGAGATGGTGTTTATGAAACTCGTTGGTCTTTTCAAGGATTTGTCGAAGTGTGAAAATTTGATCTATAGTTGATTTTCCGAGCCGCAAGCCGCGCTGGTAGCTGCCGATTAGTGTGGTGCAAAAGGGCTTTAGACGTTCAAACAATACGCTAGACAAGATCTTGTATGCGACATTCCTTGCAAGAGGTGGAATCGCCTTTTTTGTGGAATAGAGCTGGTTGGCTTTCATCTTCTCAAATTCGGCAGAAGATTTGGTGCATGTTCCCTACCAGAACATCGCCGACAGCCTTGAAGAGCTCTGGTAGTGTGGCCTTGTTGTTTTTCAGCCTTTGAATAGCTGTGCCGACTTTTTCGAAGCTGGGTGGGAGGACTACTTCGGCGGCTGGTGTTGGGATTTCCTCGGTTCCTACCATTCTCTCTTGGTCATGCTCGTTAAGCAGCTGCTATAAATGCTGCTTAAATACGGGTCAGATTGTGACAAGATTACCCTCGCAGTTGGTAGGTAGTTGGTGGATGTCTTTCTTGAAGCCTCCTGCAAGGCCTTTGGCACTCTTATAAAAGGCTCGAATTTTATGCTAATCCCTAGACTCCTCGACATCCTTGAGCTGGGAGGTCGCGAAGATTATTTTCTTTTATCGCAGCAGTTTTTATTCTCTCTTCTTCTGGTTCGGTGCTCCTCTTGCGCTGAACTGGTTTTTCGCTGTAGCGCCTTTTGATGCGCTTCGTCGGTTGCTGCCTTTTCTGCTCACGCTCTCCATCGGTCCACGGGTTTCTTGTCGGGGGCGGTAGGTAGCCTATAGTGGTCTCGGCTACTTCCTGAATGGCTGAACGACAATGTAGCCTCATACTGTTGGCATTTGTGTTCGACGTAAGCGTACCGCAGAGTCTTTCGCTCAGTTGCTCCCTGTAGACTCTGGCAACCTCCGGTGTGCCCAAGCGTCTAATGTCGAACCTCCACATGGTGGACTGGTGCAGCTTACTGACATTGGACAGTCGACTGTCAATGAGCACATGGTCGATCATCCGGAGATCAGCAGGTTGCTGTATGGATTCGCTTACGAGGGAATTTTGTGCTACTTATCACCGCACTACGAGCTGTCGCAAAGTTCGTGAGTCGAAAGCCGTTATCTGTTGTTGTATCGTGTAGGCTGTGCTTTCCGATCACTCCGCCAAGGGTGTGCTCCTTACCAATTTTGACGTTAAAGTCCCCGAGTACGATTTTAACATCGTACTCCGGACAAGCTCGGTATGCGTTGTCCAGGAGGTCATAAAAGTCCTCCTTGATGGGGTCTTCAGTTTTTTCGGTAGGAGCGTGTGCAGATTTTGTGTTTTGTTTTTTTTTATAATTCGTGCAGGTTCAAAAGTGTACATACGCTCTGTCACACAACCTGGACGGCGTGCAGATGATGGTTTGTGTCGAAGATGTTCGTTCACTACTCTCCGGGAGGGGTTGTCCTAGATAAAATTTGAGAGATTCGACTGAATTTGCGTTGGTTATAGTTCACAGTAACATTCTTATTTTCATGTCATTAAGGTGTAATATTGGACATGCACACACAGAGTATGAATTTTGAAGTGATCTTATGCCTTCGTCAGAACTTTTTGATCATCACTCATTCACAACTCAAGTTGTTGCATAGTTTTTCCTTATAGGAATTGTTCTTGACTATAGATGGACTTGAACTACAGACCTTCGGCTCAACAGTCGGTGATGATTACCATTGCACCAAAACCACCCCTCATATGAGGCTGGTATTATAAAATCTGCCTTTGATGGGGATCACAGCCCGGCGATCACTTATAGATTTAAAGTCGATGACCTCCGCATCCCAATATGTACAATCTTTTTTGACAGCTGTAATTAATGCCGCAGTCTTTTTTCCTCATTATACCAGTTTATGAGCAGTTCCGGGGATGTACAGAGTTCTAACATTTCTGGCCCGCCGCACAACCGCCAGTTTGGTCGGAGTTTTATAACTGCATACATTTGTATGCATTTGAGGCTATACCCGAGAAGTCTGTATGTCAACTTGACCCGGACTTTGAAAAAGGCATCGTTGCTGGCATCTCGCCAAGTTGAGAGCAATCAACAACTTTACCCTATATGTCCGAGCTCATGCCCTCCGGATATTTCAAGAACCTTATTAAAATATGGACCAATTGAAAATATACCATTTGATTAGAAAAGCATCTTTGTAAATCGATTTATCACTATTAGTGGTATTCGAATTGATTGATTGATTATGACAGAGTAATAGAGATGTTAAGGGCGCATCTTAAGATAGCGTCCAAAAGACATGTCAAGAGCGCATAATAATTTTACTGAATTGACCAATTTCCTGTAAACAACTACAACTTATCGGACTGTAAATGGGATTCCCATATTATTGATCAATTCCGCCTCCAAACACAAGCTTTGCGATTAACCTATAAAAGCACGGAAGGCCAGTAGTGAAAAGACTACCTCGGATGTGAAAACCATATTATTTACTTAACCCATTTGGAGCGACCTAGCATGCCGCTGTAATTATTCAATCGAAGGTCAACTTGACTTATGTCTGCAAAATTCAATGAATCTCTGTCTAATAACGGTCCCAACGAACAATAACAATCTGAACAATAAGCCGCCAATTTTTGCGTACGAGTATCTCTTTCTCAACTATTATAAATATTCAATTTGTATCTGCTGTTTATTTATCTTCAAATTCCCAGACAAAGTGGGTCGCTTTATGGGTTTTATCGAGTGTTGTTGTGCAATGGCCAATAGTCAGAAATCGAGAAGAAAATAAAATACAAATCAATCATCTGCCCTCTGTAGATACTATGTAAAGCATGTTTGCAAAATTTCGGAAAAGAAAAATGGGGAAACGATAAAACGATGTAACCGCATGAGTTGAATCAAGTTTTTCAATACGTCAGCTGTGTGCTGCCTGCCACCTACTGTTCGCCTGCTGTGTCCTGCCGCTACTGTCGACAAGTGCACATTCATCATCATGAATATTGAATTTAATAATGCGTTAGGTTCACCGCATCATCATTGTCATCGTCAACAACAGCAGTTGCATTATTATGTGTACTCACGTGCCGAATGGTTCGGATTCATATTGAACTTACGTTCTACAATCTAACACTAATGAATGCAGTTTGTTCGATTGTAGGTTGTTTGTTTTTGAATTTTAATTGAATTGTATGCGTTCAAGAATTCTCATCGATGACAAACTGCGGTCAGATGCCTCCACATATGGCTTCAGATACATAGTCAGTCGAACACAGGTTTTGGTGGGAAATTGTGAAGGCGGGCTGTAATGTACTCATACGGGTATCTTTATTCATTTTCGTTCATTTGTTGTTTATACATTTTGAACTTGTCCGACGAGCAGATTTGCATACCAACCACCAACGTAACTGGCGATGAGAAAAAAAAACAAAAAAAATCGACCGAAAAGCAATACCGAGCTAAACGGTATGCATTCGTATGCAAGATGCATCCAACAAGATATAAAACGTGGAGGTCTAACCTTGTTGTATGTACAATATAACAGTTAACCGCGTTATGTTGCTCGAAGTGCTTGATCAAACGTCGACAAGAGACCAAATTAAAATTGAATATTTCTCGAATGATACAAGTACGAATCGATGTCGTCGTTGTCACATTCTTGTTTGGGGTCGACAATGGAGAAGTCCTTGTGACATATATCGAGTCGTATTTTTAAATACTTTCGGTCTATATGCGGAATTTTTAATTTGTGTTACAGATATTGAAGGAATTGGACTGGTTCCTGAGCATGCAAGCCTTGAACTCTCATACCGCGTAGGTGGCTTTTGCTTTGATTTTGTTTTGTTTTTTTTGTTTTTCTTGTTTTCTCATTTTTTGATTACCTTTCTACCTTTTACGGTAATTTACAATCACTTCTCATGTACTCAGGGGAAGGTAATATGAGCGGCGAATATATGTATGTACATAGATATTTTCTACAAAGCATCCATTGCTTATGAGATAGGAATGTTTTGATCGAGATAGACGTCGTAAGGAGGGGGATGATTAAATTTTTTTTTGTCAGTTTTGCTTTCAAAGTCAAGTTTTTGAAGGTAGTTTTAAATATTGATGGTTACTTGTTTTTTTTTCTTGCTTTCCGGAATTTAATTGAGCGGTTAAATACTTGAAATTCAACAGACATTCATTTAGATTATCAGAACGGGTACAGATCAACAAAATGGAAATAACTCTTGATCTATGGATCATCACGGTCGATTTCGTCGAGTCCATGCAAAAGATCTGACTCTTCACCTGATGTTGTGACCGTATACTGCACATACATCAATATGAATATACCAGAAAAGAAACAACAAACAATTGCATAGTCAATTGCTTTTAGTTATAACAAGTCATATTATTTCTAATGCAAAGGGGCGCAAAATTATTCAGCTTACCGGAAGATGTTATAATTTTAGCAAATGGCCCGACATTTGTGCGGTATACAAACAGACACACAAAGGAGCGCTATACTTCGGAAGAGAGTGAAATAATTGTGTCGGTTTTTGGTCCAATAATCGATCGGTAGTATTAGCGCAACGTGAATTTCGACGTCAGCTTCCTAGTCATGTCGCGCCAACTGGGCAAAGATTCCGGCGCTAAGCTACTCGAATCGAACAGACTGAACCACAGGACACCATGCAGGGCGTGGCCGCCACCGAACTGGTCGTTAGGCTAGGCGCGCACGTGCGTTCTCTGTCGCACGACTATTCGGTCGCAAAAAGTAAAACACTTTCAATGTGATTTTTGTGATTTTTTCATTTTGTATTTTTCCCGTTTTTGCCCTATCTTACCCTAACCTACCCTACCCTACCCTACGCTACCCTAGCCTATGTAAGCCTGCTATCGGTGTTTGGCAGGCTTTGCCTTGAAGAGGCTGCACCTAGTGAAGTGTCCGTTGACGGAGTCCTCTCCAGCCACCAAAAGCGTTGATGCTGGCGGACTACGTTTCCTCGATCCCGGCGTGAGACCGATCTACAGAACCTGAGGCGCTCGGGCTCACGGAGCGCGACATCGGGTCCGTAGAGGAATCGCCGTTCCACGGAATTGCGACCCACGTGGAAGATTAGCGGTACCGCCAATCTATCCTGGATCAGACCACATCTATCTAAGTACAGGAATGCTTCTGGCGGGACAAAGCCGTTAAGACGCACTCTCTCATGGAATAATTCATTGGGGTAGTAAGCCCCGGAGATCAGGTTATTGACCGAAGTCATTGCTCTTGCAACGTGGCTCCGAATCAGTTTGATCAGAAAGTTATCCACCCGTACAATCCTAGCCCTATTGTATAGGACCTCGTTCGGGTAAAATTTCGTGTACTCAGATTCGGGTGTCCTATGTAACCCGAGACAAGTCCTGAGACTTTGTCTCTCAAACACCCGAATCCTTTTCATTAAGTTGGCTCTCACATTGAACCAGACGGGACATCCATAGGCAACCATGGGCCTGATTAAGGCCATTACCTTCACCCTGGAATCAAGTTGGCTGCTATGAAACAGCCATCTTGTCAGAGCGAAAGCGCCCCGGGCCCTTGCCAGAGCAGCATCTACATGTTTGTCAAAATATAGATACTGATCCAGCACGATCCCAAGGTACGAGTATCTGATTACGCTTTGTCTCGCCAGTGGACGCCCGTTCGGCCCAAAGATAGAGAACCTGCGCCAATTTTTTCTAGTGTCCCGAGAGGCCCTAGACAAAGGCGTTCTGAACAATATAGATTCTGATTTCTGGAAGTTGATTTTCAACTTCCAGTCATCACAATACTGCTGAATTTTTTCGAAGTCACGCTGCAAAAGAGTAACAATGACTTCGATCGTTGGACCTGATCTGTACGCGATAAGGTCGTCCGCATACGCTATTGAGTGGTGAAGTGTAACAAGTAGATCACTCAGGTAAATGCTAAAAAGGATCGGCGAATTGACCGTACTCTGTTGCAGTCCGTTTTTGATTTCAAATGTTTGGGTAGAAGTTACGTTGGCAATTTTCACAACGAACTTTCTATCTGTTAACATGTCAAAAATCATATATAGCAGTGGTTTGCTTATGCCCAGCCGACTGAGCTTGTAATAAAGACCTTCTAGCCATACGGTATCGAAGGCTTTTTCCAAGTCAATCAGACAGGCACCCGTGCATTGGTTCTTGCATTTATTCCATTGGATATCCGACACAAGTTTCGACGTGGCATGAATAGTGTCATGCCCCGCTCTGAAACCGAATTGGTTATCCGGGATGATTTTATTGTCCTCAACCTATTTAGACAGGGCTCTATGGACCAACTTCTCGGAGACCTTGCTGATACTCGGAAGAAGACTTATCGACCGGAAATTTGCCGGGTTAGAGGTGTCTTTACCCCTCTTGGAGATTGGTTGCACCACCGCTGTCTTCCAGTGTTCTGGATAATATGCATTATTCAGTGCATTGTTGAACAGGATGGTGTACCTCTCTTCAGCCACTGGTGGAAGGTGCCTAAGCACAACATTGGATATACCGTCGATACCCGCGGGTTTTTTCTTTTTCAATGACTGAAAGATCATCTGGAGATCTTCCGTCGAAATGAACAGAGTATTAGCCCCTCACTGGCGATGGCATTGTTTGCCATGAGATCTTCACTGAACCTGGTATAACCAAGATTCTCGGATCGGCAATAATCGAAATCATTTCTAAGGTAGAAGTGATGAAGCAGGACTCTGTTCTCCAGGTCATGGTTCGGGCGAATACTATCATTCACCTTGTACACTTCCTGGAAGACAGCTCCCACTGTCGCCACCTTCTCCTGAGGATCCCCAATCACGAAAAAGTCGTCATCCAGGATGGCGTTCTCTGGATCGATGCTAACAGTTCGTAGCAAACGTTCATTGTCTGACGTTCTCGGAAGCTTTAGATCCTGAATGTCATTCTGATTGTTTCTCCGAAATATTTTATTTATTTGCGGGAACATATTCGCGCTGTTGGATTTTACAGCACGAATTCTGTTGTTCCAATGCAAACTTACAGATATTCTGTAATTCTCTCTGATCAACTGTTGGAGATTTTTAATCAGTGACTTCAGTGTCCTGACCTTCGAGTTTTGTCTGTCGGTAAACCGGCTGTACAAGAGTTTGAGTCTTGTCAGGAGTCTACTTTTTTGTCTGTGCAGTGCGTCGATTGTCGCGTTTCGGTATATGTTTGTGGTATAGTGCTGTCGTTGGCGTGGCATCGTACTGTTCATTGTCTGTTTAATGATATCGTCCACTTGTTTGAGGTACCTGTCAATCTCGTTGTTTGACAGGTTCCTATTAGACGGTGGGATGGAGGCGAAGTGAGCGCTCTCGTCAGGGAATCGGCGAAGCGTGGCCAGCGCGCCCTACTGTAATCGTAGCGGTGCGTGTGGGCGTACTCTGCCATTTCAACGAACTCGTCAGGTACTGTGATCACGGCACATTGTCCGCAATGGTCACTGTCGTATACAATGGTCCGTAGACAGTTAATAGACCATTCGTTCGTGTCTGCCAGTCTCAGTCGAGAGTCTATCAGCATGAGATCCAGATAGGAGACGCTCCTAGCATACGACGGACTATCCCTTGCGAGCAACTTGACTCTATATTCAATATTGCGAAGAACCCACCAATGGCTTAGTAGGCTCCCCCTAGAGTTAGAAATGTTATTTCCCCAATCGCTATGTTTTGCATTTAAATCGCCGGCCAGAATGTAGAAGTTGTCTACCGAGTTTAAGCGCAGAGAACGAGAGAGTGTCTCGAGCTCTGCTATAAAAATATTGGGTTGAGGTGCATAGGCCGCTAAAATGTACATTTTCTGTCCATTACGGAGAGGAATGCACACAATGCAGACTTCTAGCACCTGGAACCTCCGCACTTCACCGCTATATAAAATCTTATGTTTTATATTATTTTTTATGAAGATCGCAACTCCCCCGCCTTGAGAAGCGTTGGGTCGGTCTCTTCTAATTATTTTATAAGAACTGTGCCGGATTTTGTGCTTCTGGTTTAGCTTTGTTTCGCTAACCAGGAGTACATCGGGGCTTTCGTCCTGCAACAGGTTAAAGAGTTCGGCTCGTCGCTCGATCCTTATCAGTGAATTTACATTCACCGACAGGATCTTCAAGGGCCTCTCTACCAGCGTACCCATCATGACCTTAGGTGCGCTAGGCCCGGCAGTAGCGAGCACATACTATCTACTCGGGTCGCCGTCTCCAGGATCTGTTGTTGGAGCTGCCCAATCTGCCCTTGGATTGCGAGCAAGATCGAACAGACATCCACCTCGGCCACCGGTGCCTTAGAGACAGGCACTGGGGCTTTAGGAACAGCCACGGGCTTTTGTACCGTCTTTCCCGAACCTGCCGCCATTTGGGCGTAGGTCAACTTGGGTGTGACGGCTGGTGTTTGGAAGCGACCCGAGGGACGCTTCTCCTCGACCTTCTGCTTACGGGCCAGGTTTTCTTTCTTGATGTCCCGGAACTTAGGACATCCCCGATAATTTGCAGGGTGTCCTCGGTTCCGACACAAGACACACTAGAGCCGCTATCTGTCCGCTACCTTGTCTTTCCCATTCCTCGTTTCTGTGGTTCTTTGCGCACTTAACGCATCGAGGCTGCATTTCTCAGTTCGACGCGGCGTGCCCGAACCTTTGGCAGTGGATACATTGCAAAATGTTTCCGCTCCTCTTTTCCCATGTGACAGTCTGGGATGCTAAGGAAGTAATAGTCCTTAGCCTCTCCAGCTTGCTGCTGGGTGTGAGCTGTACCAAGAAGAATTTTATTACTCACTTCTCCCTTCGGGAGCTTACCGTGGAGAATGGCTTAACCCCCACGAATTTGAGGTCGTCACTCTCGAACTCTTTGAGCTCTGAGAGCATTTCCTCGGGATCTGTGATTGACTCCACGCCTTTGAGGAGCATCGTCTGCAACCTCTCGGCCTTTGGAGTGAAGGAGAAAAACTCCGTCGTTGACTCTCTCAACAGGCTTTTAATCCGCTTATGCTGTTCCAGTGTCTTGCACTGAATATTTACATTTAATAAAACATTTAACTTGAAAATTACCTACACCAATATCATACTTACAGAGATCGATGGTCTCTCGCAGGGCTGTGGTATAGGTAAAGATGGGTGGTACCTTCTCTTTTTTAGGGCGCTGTTGCTGCTTCTGTTGTTGCGGCTGTTGTTGTCGCTGCTGCTTCTGCGGTTGTTGTTGCTGCTGCTGTTTCTGCTGCTGCGGTTGTTGTTGCTGCTGCGGTTGTTGTTGTTGCTGCTTCGGTAGCTTCAGCTTTTGTTGCTTCTGTTTCTGTTGCTGTGGTTGTTGTTGTTGCTTCTGTTTCTGCTGTTGTGGCTGTTGTTGTTGCTGCTGCTTCTTCTGCGGCTGCTGTTGTTGTTGCTGCTTTTGCTGGAGGGCGGCTGTTGCCTGCTCCTTCTTTTTTAGCTCTTTCATCTTTTCGATTGCGGCTTGCAGCTGGGCGCGTAGGGAGCGTTCTTTATTTTCAAGTTCGCTACGCTCTTCCTCCGTAGCCGAACTTGAAAGGGCGGCGAAGGGTTTTTTTTCCCCCGTGTAACGGCCTTCCCTACCATCGGAGAGGTAGGAAATATCCTACCATTGGTTTAGGTGATGAATCATACGTATCGCACACACTTGCGATTTTCTTAATTGCGATTATTTAATGGCAAGAAATCAAACATGCAGTTTTTAATATGAAGGCACTCATATGCGACTTTATAATAGCAGCGATTAAAAAAAATGGAACAAGCTCTATTTTCCTGGAGATTTTGTTGCCGCGATCAGATGAATTAGCATGAATCCTCGCGCACTTGCGACTATTGAATCGAAATGTTGTCAGCGTAAAAATGGATTTCACAGAAAAGTGTTGTGTTGTGGCTATTTTACTGCAAAAAAAAATAAAATAAAAAAAAATTGGGTCCATCCCATTATTAGTGAAAGATTACTTAAGGGGCAATTTCACAAAATTCATAATAATTTAAAGGATCGCCCAAGAAAATTCATGCAGTACTATAGAATGAAAAAATCTCTCAAATTTCTCCACTTTCCTTGAACCTCTTTTCCTACAATAAGATTCAGATTTTTAGCGAAACAAACGATTGAATGATAGGTACTCGTATTTCATCATAATTTAAATAAAAAAATATACAAATTTTACTACATATCTTGCTACCGGAGACAGCTTCATTAACTGCTCTTTCAATATCTTCTGGGTGCCACGCCTATTGGGGAAATTGTTAAAGATACCTGTGCAGTGATTTGGGAAAGTTTGCAGCCTTTATATATACCAGAGAAGTCGGAAAGAGACTGGATAGATATTGCCGCACAGTTCTATAAAAGAACAAATTTCCCAAATTGTATTGGTACTGTGGACGGAAAGCATATACGACTAAGGAGGCCTCATAACACCGGATCTGAATTCTTTAAATACAAGCAATTTTTTTCACTAATTCTATTGGGTATATGGATGCCAACTATTGCTTTACTGCAATAGGCGTTGGGACGTTCGGTGGAAATAGTGATTCCAATGTATTTAAGAAATCTATTTTTTTACCAGAGATTAAAAAACAATGAATAAAATATACCTAAATCAGAGAAGCTATGGCGGAAAACCCATGCCTTTTGTGTTAGTAGGAGATTAAGCTTTTGCTCTGTCACAAAATGTTTTAAGACCATATCCGAAAAGAAATTTATCTATGAAACAAAGGGTTTACAATTATAGACTTACACGTGCACGCCGAATATTCAAATGCGGTTGTGGAATATTGGCAAGCAAATGGATAATTTTCCACAGACCAGTCGATGTTAAACTCGATTTTGCAGACCAAATAATTAAAACATGTTGTGTTTTACATAATTTCGTTCGAAATAAAGACGGAGTGCAATTTGACGATGAGTCATATGAATGTTCACTAAAATCCAACTATGCAGCCGAAACGGGCGAGAGCCCGGGGCGCTTCTGCTCTGACAAGATGGCTGTTTCATAGCAGCCAACTTGATTCTAGAGTTAAGGTAATCTGCTACATGGCCTTAATCAGGCCCATGGTTGCCTATGGATGTCCCGTCTGGTTCAATGTGAGAGCCAGCTTAATGGAAAGGATTCGGGTGTTTGAGAGGCAATGTCTCAGGACTTGTCTCGGGTTACATAGGACACCTGAATCTGAGTACACGAAATTTTACCCGAACGAGGTCCTATACAATAGGGCCAGGATTGTACGGGTGGATAACTTTCTGATAAAACTGATTCGAAGCCACGTTGCAAGAGCAATGACTTCGGCCAATAACTTGATCTCCGGGGCTTACTACCCCAACTGCCTGTACCACGAGAGGGTGCGCCTTAACAGCTTTGTCCCACCAGAGGCATTCCTCTACTTAGACCAATGTGGATGATCCAAGATAGATTGGCGGTGCCGCTAATCTTCCACGTGGCCCGCAATTCCGTGGAACGACGGTTCCTGTACGAATGTGACGTCGCGCTCCGCGAGCCCGAGCGCCTCAGGTTCAGTAAGTCGAATTCACGCCGAGATCGAGAAGACGTCGTCCGACAGCATCAACGTTTTTGGTGGTTGGAGCGGACTACGTCAGTGGTACATCTTAATAGGCCAGCCTCTTCAAGGCAAAGCCCGCCAAACACCAATGGCAGGCTTACATAGGTTATTGTAGTTTAGGGTAGGTTAGGGTAAGCTAAGGTAGGCTAGGGTGGTGGGTAGATTTAATTATTTTTAGTTCAAAAAAAAAAAAAAAAAAAAATAAAAAATTAAAAAACATAAAGACAACAAAAAAAGATATATATATATAATATATATCATGTATATATTTTTGTACATATATTTTAGTTAAGGTAGGTTAAGCTATTTTTTACTTAGGTGTAAGTTTTAAATATAAAAAAAAAATAAAAATCAGATGCTAAGTTTTTTTTTTTTTAACAAATATTTTCTTAGCTTAAATTTAAAATTATTTTAATTGTCTTCATTTTTTTTTCATAAGACCGAAAGGTATAATTTAATGTTCTTCTTGCTTTAGAGTGTCCGTATAGGGCCAGTAAGGTAGTTATAAGTTATTTAAGCTAGTTTAATCATTTTTGTCTAGCGCGTAAGATAGTTGTAAGAAATTAATATTTAAAATTGAATTAAAAAAAAAAAAAAAATAATAATAAAAAAAATGCAGCCGAAACGAGACCAAATTCATGTGGTCTACATATAAGAGATTATTTCTCAAATTATTTTGTCACTCCGCATGGCTCTTTAGCTTGGCAAAACGATAAAATTTAGGTGGTTTAAAAAACTTGTATATATATAATAATATACATTAAAAGGTAATTAAATTAAAACTAACTACATTTGCGTACACACCTTTAGTATGTTTTTCTTTTGCCGTAAGTTCTGTACAATTGCTGATGACAATCGCGCACACTTATCCCACAATTTATCTTTTAAATTTTTATTGCTATATTCTTTTGACTTTTTATCATATAAAGTCTGCCGTTTTTCTATTTCTAAGATTAATTTTTCCGTATCAATAACAGGGTTCGATAGTAATTCACCATTTAATTAATTCAATTTAATTCAATTCAATTTATTTATTAGGAGTACAAGTAAGACGCGAGTCTTTTATAGTACATAATACAGTATACAGATAGATTGATAACGGCAGTTACAAATAAAATCTTAAACCTAAGATAAGGGAGGGGAAAGAAGGAAGTGGAAAGAAAAGGAAAAAAAAGATAGTTAAAAAGAATGTGTGTTGTTAACGTTGCTGTTTAAAGTATTTGTAAATTTCATTTTTAAAATGCTTAGTCTGGACTTGTCGCCTCACTTGCAATGGCAGTGAGTTCCAAAGTCTGGCGACATGAACAAAGAATAGGCGTGAAGTGTTTAAATATACCGATACTGGTGTAATAAGATTTAGAGTTCTAGGTGATTGTTCAAATTGAAGCTTATTAAATAGGTATGTTGGTAGTAGCTTCTGAATAATTTTGTGCATAAAAATGCAACATCTAGCATCTAAAAAGTCCTTAAGTGTAATTCCAAGGACAGTACGATCATAGCCTGTTATGTGATCATGTCTACGAAGTCCATATATATCTAACCAAGTCATTAAACGCAACAAGTAATTTATGCAGGGACCGAGAGTCAAGTTTACAGTAAACTACGGCAGCATAGTCAATTATCGGTAAGAGCAATATCTTGACAAGTCTTAGCTTAGTATCAATCGGTGTGAAGGCCGCAGATAACGAGAGCTTTCGTAGTGCCCCGTAGATACGACCCACAGTGTAGTTAATATGCTCCGTGGCTGAAAGAGACCAAGTTATCTTAAATCCTAAGCTAGTTATTTTATTTACAAAATGAAGCTGCATGTGCGATATGTAGACAGGTGGTAACATTTCAGTGTCATAATATTGTTTCGAGATTGCAATACACCGAGATTTATTAGGATCAAGAGTGAGACCATTGTTCACTGACCAATTATGAATGTTTGATAGATCTTCGTTGAGTCTATAGACCAAGTCTTCGATCAGGCCAACTGGTCTGGACAAGTATACTTGAGCGTCATCTGCATAGAGATGCAGTGATACATTTCTACACACTTTAGGAAGATCGTTGATATACAAGCAGAATAAAATTGGGCCCAAGATCGATCCTTGCGGAACTCCAGCTGACAAGTTGGAATACTGAGAGCAGCTACCCCCAATGGTGACTCTTTGCTTTCTGTTACTTAAATAATTTTTTATCAGACAGACCGATGCATCACTAAAGTCAAAATAGGATCTTAGTTTTTGACACAATATGATGTGATTTACCCTATCAAAAGCTTTGGAAAAGTCAAGCAAACATAAAACTGTAACAAAGTCTTGATCGAATTGGGTCCTAATGTCATCAAGAACTTTAACAATTGCTGTTGAGCAACTGTGATGCTCACGGAAACCCGACTGTATAGGGGACAACAGGGCATGAGCCACAAGGTGTTTCGAAATTTGTTTAGCCATTATTCTCTCAAGAACTTTTGACAGGCAGGGTAAAATGCTAATTGGGCGGAAATCCGATGCAGATACCGGATGAGGTTGACCATTCACAACTGTATCGTTATCAAACATTATGCAAACTATTGAATAAACAAGTCGCTCTTGCGCGAGGGTTTGAGCAACACAAGTGCTCACATTAAAGAATGTGTGTTACATTTTTTGCGGCTAAATAATCGTGCGACAGAAAACCACAAGTGCGTGCATAGTCAGATTTTGTTGCGACTACGATTTTTTTATCTGCGCGCCTAGCCTTACGCCGAGAACATCGCGGCTGTGGCTGTAGATGTCGCTGAAAACGAAGAAACATTAATCAGACGGCGGGCCACGCAATTGGGCTTCACCAGACGGACCCTACGGACAGGGTGCAGACAGTGCATGAGTTAATGCCTGCTGACCATCAGTCGCATGTAAATTACTGTCAAGCCACCTTAATACCAACAACGAAGGGAACGATTTTGTGTCGAAAATCATCATGAGCGACGAGGAGTACTTCTACTTAAGCGGTTACGATAATAAGCAAAATCTTCCTTTCTGGGGCACTGGAAATCCGCGTGTGATGCACAAAGAGCCATTTCATCCACTCGAAGCCATTGCGGGGTGTGGCGTTGGCGTGATTGGGCCGTATTTTTTTGAGGACGACATCGGCAATACAGTCACTGTTACTGGCGAACGCTACAGGGCAATGATAAACGACTTCTTACTGCCGGAATTGGATAAGCGGGGGCTGGTGCCACTTCGGATATGAACAGAGCCCCTTCGGGCCAGGATTTTATGCCAAATGTGCATTACCACCGGCAATTTTGGGAATGCCAACAATCAAGACCGGCATCGCTAGAGGAGGTCTTATGAGAATATTGAGATATAACCGGCAATATTAAGTCGACCCCGTTCTTCACAGTTGCGCATCCCTCGCGAGTCTCTATGGCGCACAATCCGTGGTGATTGAAATTTATTCAATCAATTCAACAAAATTCAATTAACACATCAACTCACTTATATTCATCGACAAGCTACGTTGCTTGGATTATGAGGATTTTGTGGTGAACAAGGCTTAGACCTTGGGCTATCACGAGCCTTGAGCATTATCTTTGAAAGGATCGTGAATAAGAGATGTACTCAGTTCTACGCCAATGACAACACTTAATTAACTCACGAGGAATCTCATAACGATCAGACCGTGACTGTTTGAACTTAAGTTAGGATTCATTACATTGTATTTCTTCAAAGGCGATGCTGGAGCAGATGTAACCGTCATTCGAGAGTTATGGTTTCAACAAAACGACGCCATGGTTCACACAACCGAAGCCACGACCTGTTGATTTTGTGATACGAAATTTATGGAAACAAAGTCAGCCCTTTTTAGTTAGCCACTAAGCAGGCTATTGGAGGACTTTAGTTTTCTTTGAATTTACTCATGAGAGAGCATTTCTTCGTATCGTTGGCCTGGTGAGTGGCCAAGCACGTTGTAAATTATCAGCCAAATCGCCCTTATGTGATTTTCTTTTAAATGTCACCCGTCATTTTGCCATTAATCTGCACAATTCTACTCAATTCCACATGAGGTAAAATATCCCAAAACCATTACCGACGAGCCTCCACGTTTGACAATTTTTTTTTTTTTATCTTTCGGGTCTTCTTTTAATGACATCGCCGCTGAGATCGTCGTTCCTGTTGTCGTTGAACTTACATTCATCGATCCACACTATAATTTTTCAAAATATTGAAAATGTCTATCCTATTTGTAAGTTATTCTCCTTTAAATGCCTTTGGACTCTCTGTGATGAATTATAAGTACCATAGTGGCTTTTTATTTGAGCTCTTATTTCAGTTGAGATGAGAGATCCTCGATCCTCAGTTGTATGACTTTTTCGAGCTTTTTTCCTCTTTACTGTTCATCCTCACCCCATAAAAAAAATGTACAGACGCAGATATCTGGGCTTCTGAAGTGCCTTTCTCCAAACTTCGGCACAGATAGTAATTAGTCGAGTAAAGTCAGTTGACTAAGGCGGGTGAGTGACAACTTTATTTAAAAACCGCGCCAGTTTTAAGAGCGTTGGCTGTTCGTATATGTGCTCTAGCGTTGTCAGTCAGCAATATCGAACTATGAGTATTTACTAGTCGGGCACACATGTATGTAGTACATGGCTGAGATGTTGAAACTTATGCTTGCAATTGTTGATGTTGTCCCCTACAGCAAAACGTCATAGTCATACCTTATTTTCTTCAAAAGCTGCTGTGAGTTTTTCATTATGAATAACCACTTCTTGGATACCTTTAGGTTCTTTTTCTAGAGAAAAATCTCCTTCGTCGAATTTGGCAAAACAATTTCGAACTGTTTTCGCGCTACAAATATCCAAATATCCGTATGGCGAATTTTCCTACTTTCTCTGATTGCGATTTTTTTTTAATAGAATAAGACGAATTTCCCTTTAATGTATTGGTATAAGCATTCTCAAGTGAACTAAGAGTTAAATATATTACTGAAGAAAGATCAAACTGCACTTTTAAAGAGAAAAAAATTGTTTCAAATTTCTCTTCATAACCTCATGCCACAAAGTTCATTTTAGGAAGGGCCAATAGATCGGACATTTTATATGTACATAATGAGCTAATATCTTAACTTTTTCCAAGATATGCGACACTAAAAAAAATTAGGACGGGTTTCTAAACACACACTGATATAAACCTAATAATGATAGATTCGAACTGTAAAGGTCTCAAGATGTAACGAACTTTAAATTCGAGTCGTACCAAGCCATGTATGTAAGTACCATATATGTCATACCATTTTGTAATGCATAAAATCATTGAGATGATTAGGCTTTAGTTTCGTCGTCATAAACATGTACCCATGTTTCATCAAATCTGGTTCGTCATTCACGTCATTCAACAGTTTCTGAACGATGTTAATGCTACGGTTTTCTGGTCAGTCAAAATATACCAATTTCGGAACAAATTTCGCTGACACACGTTTCATGTCCAAAGAATCTGAAAAAAAAAATCATGGCATAAGCCAACCGATATGCCAATATCCTTTGCAAACTGCTCTGATAGTGACTCGATAATTTTCCATAAAAATTATTTTCACTGCTTCAATGTAACAAATACGAAGGTTACTATTTATATTTTGAGTCTTGGCAACACTGTGTTTAATGGCGCCAACTGACATTTCCAATTGAAAGTTTGACCTTTTTGACAATAACTTTCTTTAGAACATTTTATCATTTCAGCACAATTTGTGTTGTCTACAGTGATTTACAAATTTTGTCTCAGCTAAAAAATGGAATTAACTGGTGAACATTTTCGTAATTTTTTACGACTTTCGGCGTGGATTATCAAGACAGGAAAGCATAAATCAACTTACTTCGACTTTTGGCTATGAAGCCCTAACCTCGGCCACTGTGAAACGTTGATATAACGAATTTAATCATGGTCGCAGTTCGCTCAGGGATAAAAGTCGTGAATGTCGTCAAAAATCAAGTGATATTGCAAGATCGTCATGCGACTTATCTGCAAAAAGTGCCAAAATAGCGGAGAAATGGGCGCCCGAAGTTTGGAGTCGAGGGCTTAGTGCGATTATATGGGAAAATTCGATGGTCGAGATTTTTCACATTTGAATGCATATTTGACATCTCCATTCGACGCTGATCACGATAACGAGCTCTTATCCGCAAAAAGTGCCAAAATAGCGGAGATATGGGCTCCCGAAGTTTCGAGACGAGCGCTTAGTGCGATTACATGGGAAAATTCGATGGTCGAGATTTTTCACATTTGAGGGCATATTTGACATCTCCATTCGACGCTGATCACGATAACGAGCTCTTATCCGCAAAAAGTGCCAAAATAGCGGAGAAATGGGCGCCCGAAATTTGGAGTCGAGGGCTTAGTGCGATTATATGGGAAAATTCGATGGTCGAGATTTTTCACATTTGAGGGCATATTTGACATCTCCATTCGACGCTGATCACGATAACGGGCTTTTATCTGAACAAAGTGCCAAAATAACTCAGATATGGGCTCCCGAAGTTTCGAGACGAGCGCTTAGTGCGATTACATGGGAAAATTCGATGGTCGAGATTTTTCACATTTGAGGGCATATTTGACATCTCCATTCGACGCTGATCACGATAACGAGCTCTTATCCGCAAAAAGTGCCAAAATAGCGGAGAAATGGGCGCCCGAAATTTGGAGTCGAGGGCTTAGTGCGATTATATGGGAAAATTCGATGGTCGAGATTTTTCACATTTGAGGGCATATTTGACATCTCCATTCGACGCTGATCACGATAACGAGCTTTTATCTGAACAAAGTGCCAAAATAACGGAGATATGGGCTCCCGAAGTTTCGAGACGAGCGCTTAGTGCGATTACATGGGAAAATTCGATGGTCGAGATTTTTCACATTTGAGGGCATATTTGACATCTCCATTCGACGCTGATCACGATAACGGGCTTTTATCTGAACAAAGTGCCAAAATAACGGAGATATGGGCTCCCGAAGTTTCGAGACGAGCGCTTAGTGCGATTACATGGGAAAATTCGATGGTCCAGATTTTTCACATTTGAGGGCATATTTGACATCTCCATTCGACGCTGATCACGATAACGAGCTCTTATCCGCAAAAAGTGCCAAAATAGCGGAGAAATGGGCGCCCGAAATTTGGAGTCGAGGGCTTAGTGCGATTATATGGGAAAATTCGATGGTCGAGATTTTTCACATTTGAGGGCATATTTGACATCTCCATTCGACGCTGATCACGATAACGAGCTTTTATCTGAACAAAGTGCCAAAATAACGGAGATATGGGCTCCCGAAGTTTCGAGACGAGCGCTTAGTGCGATTACATGGGAAAATTCGATGGTCGAGATTTTTCACATTTGAGGGCATATTTGACATCTCCATTCGACGCTGATCACGATAACGAGCTCTTATCCGCAAAAAGTGCCAAAATAGCGGAGAAATGGGCGCCCGAAATTTGGAGTCGAGGGCTTAGTGCGATTATATGGGAAAATTCGATGGTCGAGATTTTTCACATTTGAGGGCATATTTGACATCTCCATTCAACGCTGATCACGATAACGAGCTTTTATCTGAACAAAGTGCCAAAATAACGGAGATATGGGCTCCCGAAGTTTCGAGACGAGCGCTTAGTGCGATTACATGGGAAAATTCGATGGTCGAGATTTTTCACATTTGAGGGCATATTTGACATCTCCATTCGACGCTGATCACGATAACGAGCTCTTATCCGCAAAAAGTGCCAAAATAGCGGAGAAATGGGCGCCCGAAATTTGGAGTCGAGGGCTTAGTGCGATTATATGGGAAAATTCGATGGTCGAGATTTTTCACATTTGAGGGCATATTTGACATCTCCATTCGACGCTGATCACGATAACGGGCTTTTATCTGAACAAAGTGCCAAAATAACTCAGATATGGGCTCCCGAAGTTTCGAGACGAGCGCTTAGTGCGATTACATGGGAAAATTCGATGGTCGAGATTTTTCACATTTGAGGGCATATTTGACATCTCCATTCGACGCTGATCACGATAACGAGCTCTTATCCGCAAAAAGTGCCAAAATAGCGGAGAAATGGGCGCCCGAAATTTGGAGTCGAGGGCTTAGTGCGATTATATGGGAAAATTCGATGGTCGAGATTTTTCACATTTGAGGGCATATTTGACATCTCCATTCGACGCTGATCACGATAACGAGCTTTTATCTGAACAAAGTGCCAAAATAACGGAGATATGGGCTCCCGAAGTTTCGAGACGAGCGCTTAGTGCGATTACATGGGAAAATTCGATGGTCGAGATTTTTCACATTTGAGGGCATATTTGACATCTCCATTCGACGCTGATCACGATAACGAGCTCTTATCCGCAAAAAGTGCCAAAATAGCGGAGAAATGGGGGCCCGAAATTTGGAGTCGAGGGCTTAGTGCGATTATATGGGAAAATTCGATGGTCGAGATTTTTCACATTTGAGGGCATATTTGACATCTCCATTCGACGCTGATCACGATAACGAGCAAAAAGTGCCAAAATAGCGGAGAAATGGGGGCCCGAAATTTGGAGTCGAGGGCTTAGTGCGATTATATGGGAAAATTCGATGGTCGAGATTTTTCACATTTGAGGGCATATTTGACATCTCCATTCGACGCTGATCACGATAACGAGCTTTTTTCTGAACAAAGTGCCAAAATAACGGAGATATGGGCTCCCGAAGTTTGGAGTCGAGGGCTTAGTGCGATTATATGGGAAAATTCGATGGTCGAGATTTTTCACATTTGAGGGCATATTTGACATCTCCATTCGACGCTGATCACGATAACGAGCTCTTATCCGCAAAAAGTGCCAAAATAGCGGAGAAATGGGCGCCCGAAATTTGGAGTCGAGGGCTTAGTGCGATTATATGGGAAAATTCGATGGTCGAGATTTTTCACATTTGAGGGCATATTTGACATCTCCATTCGACGCTGATCACGATAACGAGCTCTTATCTGCAAAAAAAGCCCAAATAACGGAGATATGGGCTCCCGAAGTTTCGAGACGAGCGCTTAGTGCGATTACATGGGAAAATTCGATGGTCGAGATTTTTCACATTTGAGGGCATATTTGACATCTCCATTCGACGCTGATCACGATAACGAGCTCTTATCCGCAAAAAGTGCCAAAATAGCGGAGAAATGGGCGCCCGAAATTTGGAGTCGAGGGCTTAGTGCGATTATATGGGAAAATTCGATGGTCGAGATTTTTCACATTTGAGGGCATATTTGACATCTCCATTCGACGCTGATCACGATAACGAGCTCTTATCTGCAAAAAAAGCCCAAATAACGGAGATATGGGCTCCCGAAGTTTCGAGACGAGCGCTTAGTGCGATTACATGGGAAAATTCGATGGTCGAGATTTTTCACATTTGAGGGCATATTTGACATCTCCATTCGACGCTGATCACGATAACGAGCTCTTATCTGCAAAAAGTGCCAAAATAGCGGAGATATAGACTCCCGAAGTTTGGAGTCGAGGGCTTAGTGCGATTATATGGGAAAATTCGATGGTCGAGATTTTTCACATTTGAGGGCATATTTGACATCTCCATTCGACGCTGATCACGATAACGAGCTTTTTTCTGAACAAAGTGCCAAAATAACGGAGATATGGGCTCCCGAAGTTTGGAGTCGAGGGCTTAGTGCGATTATATGGGAAAATTCGATGGTCGAGATTTTTCACATTTGAGGGCATATTTGACATCTCCATTCGACGCTGATCACGATAACGAGCTTTTTTCTGAACAAAGTGCCAAAATAACGGAGATATGGGCTCCCGAAGTTTGGAGTCGAGGGCTTAGTGCGATTATATGGGAAAATTCGATGGTCGAGATTTTTCACATTTGAGGGCATATTTGACATCTCCATTCGACGCTGATCACGATAACGAGCTCTTATCCGCAAAAAGTGCCAAAATAGCGGAGAAATGGGCGCCCGAAATTTGGAGTCGAGGGCTTAGTGCGATTATATGGGAAAATTCGATGGTCGAGATTTTTCACATTTGAGGGCATATTTGACATCTCCATTCGACGCTGATCACGATAACGAGCTTTTTTCTGAACAAAGTGCCAAAATAACGGAGATATGGGCTCCCGAAGTTTGGAGTCGAGGGCTTAGTGCGATTATATGGGAAAATTCGATGGTCGAGATTTTTCACATTTGAGGGCATATTTGACATCTCCATTCGACGCTGATCACGATAACGAGCTTTTTTCTGAACAAAGTGCCAAAATAACGGAGATATGGGCTCCCGAAGTTTGGAGTCGAGGGCTTAGTGCGATTATATGGGAAAATTCGATGGTCGAGATTTTTCACATTTGAGGGCATATTTGACATCTCCATTCGACGCTGATCACGATAACGAGCTCTTATCCGCAAAAAGTGCCAAAATAGCGGAGAAATGGGCGCCCGAAATTTGGAGTCGAGGGCTTAGTGCGATTATATGGGAAAATTCGATGGTCGAGATTTTTCACATTTGAGGGCATATTTGACATCTCCATTCGACGCTGATCACGATAACGAGCAAAAAGTGCCAAAATAGCGGAGAAATGGGGGCCCGAAATTTGGAGTCGAGGGCTTAGTGCGATTATATGGGAAAATTCGATGGTCGAGATTTTTCACATTTGAGGGCATATTTGACATCTCCATTCGACGCTGATCACGATAACGAGCTTTTTTCTGAACAAAGTGCCAAAATAACGGAGATATGGGCTCCCGAAGTTTGGAGTCGAGGGCTTAGTGCGATTATATGGGAAAATTCGATGGTCGAGATTTTTCACATTTGAGGGCATATTTGACATCTCCATTCGACGCTGATCACGATAACGAGCTCTTATCCGCAAAAAGTGCCAAAATAGCGGAGAAATGGGCGCCCGAAATTTGGAGTCGAGGGCTTAGTGCGATTATATGGGAAAATTCGATGGTCGAGATTTTTCACATTTGAGGGCATATTTGACATCTCCATTCGACGCTGATCACGATAACGAGCTCTTATCCGCAAAAAGTGCCAAAATAGCGGAGAAATGGGCGCCCGAAATTTGGAGTCGAGGGCTTAGTGCGATTATATGGGAAAATTCGATGGTCGAGATTTTTCACATTTGAGGGCATATTTGACATCTCCATTCGACGCTGATCACGATAACGAGCAAAAAGTGCCAAAATAGCGGAGAAATGGGGGCCCGAAATTTGGAGTCGAGGGCTTAGTGCGATTATATGGGAAAATTCGATGGTCGAGATTTTTCACATTTGAGGGCATATTTGACATCTTCATTCGACGCTGATCACGATAACGAGCTTTTTTCTGAACAAAGTGCCAAAATAACGGAGATATGGGCTCCCGAAGTTTGGAGTCGAGGGCTTAGTGCGATTATATGGGAAAATTCGATGGTCGAGATTTTTCACATTTGAGGGCATATTTGACATCTCCATTCGACGCTGATCACGATAACGAGCTCTTATCCGCAAAAAGTGCCAAAATAGCGGAGAAATGGGCGCCCGAAATTTGGAGTCGAGGGCTTAGTGCGATTATATGGGAAAATTCGATGGTCGAGATTTTTCACATTTGAGGGCATATTTGACATCTCCATTCGACGCTGATCACGATAACGAGCAAAAAGTGCCAAAATAGCGGAGAAATGGGGGCCCGAAATTTGGAGTCGAGGGCTTAGTGCGATTATATGGGAAAATTCGATGGTCGAGATTTTTCACATTTGAGGGCATATTTGACATCTCCATTCGACGCTGATCACGATAACGAGCTTTTTTCTGAACAAAGTGCCAAAATAACGGAGATATGGGCTCCCGAAGTTTGGAGTCGAGGGCTTAGTGCGATTATATGGGAAAATTCGATGGTCGAGATTTTTCACATTTGAGGGCATATTTGACATCTCCATTCGACGCTGATCACGATAACGAGCTTTTTTCTGAACAAAGTGCCAAAATAACGGAGATATGGGCTCCCGAAGTTTGGAGTCGAGGGCTTAGTGCGATTATATGGGAAAATTCGATGGTCGAGATTTTTCACATTTGAGGGCATATTTGACATCTCCATTCGACGCTGATCACGATAACGAGCTCTTATCCGCAAAAAGTGCCAAAATAGCGGAGAAATGGGCGCCCGAAATTTGGAGTCGAGGGCTTAGTGCGATTATATGGGAAAATTCGATGGTCGAGATTTTTCACATTTGAGGGCATATTTGACATCTCCATTCGACGCTGATCACGATAACGAGCAAAAAGTGCCAAAATAGCGGAGAAATGGGGGCCCGAAATTTGGAGTCGAGGGCTTAGTGCGATTATATGGGAAAATTCGATGGTCGAGATTTTTCACATTTGAGGGCATATTTGACATCTCCATTCGACGCTGATCACGATAACGAGCTTTTTTCTGAACAAAGTGCCAAAATAACGGAGATATGGGCTCCCGAAGTTTGGAGTCGAGGGCTTAGTGCGATTATATGGGAAAATTCGATGGTCGAGATTTTTCACATTTGAGGGCATATTTGACATCTCCATTCGACGCTGATCACGATAACGAGCTCTTATCCGCAAAAAGTGCCAAAATAGCGGAGAAATGGGCGCCCGAAATTTGGAGTCGAGGGCTTAGTGCGATTATATGGGAAAATTCGATGGTCGAGATTTTTCACATTTGAGGGCATATTTGACATCTCCATTCGACGCTGATCACGATAACGAGCTCTTATCCGCAAAAAGTGCCAAAATAGCGGAGAAATGGGCGCCCGAAATTTGGAGTCGAGGGCTTAGTGCGATTATATGGGAAAATTCGATGGTCGAGATTTTTCACATTTGAGGGCATATTTGACATCTCCATTCGACGCTGATCACGATAACGAGCAAAAAGTGCCAAAATAGCGGAGAAATGGGGGCCCGAAATTTGGAGTCGAGGGCTTAGTGCGATTATATGGGAAAATTCGATGGTCGAGATTTTTCACATTTGAGGGCATATTTGACATCTCCATTCGACGCTGATCACGATAACGAGCTTTTTTCTGAACAAAGTGCCAAAATAACGGAGATATGGGCTCCCGAAGTTTGGAGTCGAGGGCTTAGTGCGATTATATGGGAAAATTCGATGGTCGAGATTTTTCACATTTGAGGGCATATTTGACATCTCCATTCGACGCTGATCACGATAACGAGCTCTTATCCGCAAAAAGTGCCAAAATAGCGGAGAAATGGGCGCCCGAAATTTGGAGTCGAGGGCTTAGTGCGATTATATGGGAAAATTCGATGGTCGAGATTTTTCACATTTGAGGGCATATTTGACATCTCCATTCGACGCTGATCACGATAACGAGCAAAAAGTGCCAAAATAGCGGAGAAATGGGGGCCCGAAATTTGGAGTCGAGGGCTTAGTGCGATTATATGGGAAAATTCGATGGTCGAGATTTTTCACATTTGAGGGCATATTTGACATCTCCATTCGACGCTGATCACGATAACGAGCTTTTTTCTGAACAAAGTGCCAAAATAACGGAGATATGGGCTCCCGAAGTTTGGAGTCGAGGGCTTAGTGCGATTATATGGGAAAATTCGATGGTCGAGATTTTTCACATTTGAGGGCATATTTGACATCTCCATTCGACGCTGATCACGATAACGAGCTCTTATCCGCAAAAAGTGCCAAAATAGCGGAGAAATGGGGGCCCGAAATTTGGAGTCGAGGGCTTAGTGCGATTATATGGGAAAATTCGATGGTCGAGATTTTTCACATTTGAGGGCATATTTGACATCTCCATTCGACGCTGATCACGATAACGAGCTTTTATCTGAACAAAGTGCCAAAATAACGGAGATATGGGCTCCCGAAGTTTCGAGACGAGCGCTTAGTGCGATTACATGGGAAAATTCGATGGTCGAGATTTTTCACATTTGAGGGCATATTTGACATCTCCATTCGACGCTGATCACGATAACGAGCTCTTATCCGCAAAAAGTGCCAAAATAGCGGAGAAATGGGGGCCCGAAATTTGGAGTCGAGGGCTTAGTGCGATTATATGGGAAAATTCGATGGTCGAGATTTTTCACATTTGAGGGCATATTTGACATCTCCATTCGACGCTGATCACGATAACGAGCAAAAAGTGCCAAAATAGCGGAGAAATGGGGGCCCGAAATTTGGAGTCGAGGGCTTAGTGCGATTATATGGGAAAATTCGATGGTCGAGATTTTTCACATTTGAGGGCATATTTGACATCTCCATTCGACGCTGATCACGATAACGAGCTTTTTTCTGAACAAAGTGCCAAAATAACGGAGATATGGGCTCCCGAAGTTTGGAGTCGAGGGCTTAGTGCGATTATATGGGAAAATTCGATGGTCGAGATTTTTCACATTTGAGGGCATATTTGACATCTCCATTCGACGCTGATCACGATAACGAGCTCTTATCCGCAAAAAGTGCCAAAATAGCGGAGAAATGGGCGCCCGAAATTTGGAGTCGAGGGCTTAGTGCGATTATATGGGAAAATTCGATGGTCGAGATTTTTCACATTTGAGGGCATATTTGACATCTCCATTCGACGCTGATCACGATAACGAGCTTTTATCTGAACAAAGTGCCAAAATAACGGAGATATGGGCTCCCGAAGTTTGGAGTGGAGGGCTTAGTGCGATTATATGGGAAAATTCGATGGTCGAGATTTTTCACATTTGAGGGCATATTTGACATCTCCATTCGACGCTGATCACGATAACGAGCTCTTATCCGCAAAAAGTGCCAAAATAGCGGAGAAATGGGGGCCCGAAATTTGGAGTCGAGGGCTTAGTGCGATTATATGGGAAAATTCGATGGTCGAGATTTTTCACATTTGAGGGCATATTTGACATCTCCATTCGACGCTGATCACGATAACGAGCTCTTATCCGCAAAAAGTGCCAAAATAGCGGAGAAATGGGCGCCCGAAATTTGGAGTCGAGGGCTTAGTGCGATTATATGGGAAAATTCGATGGTCGAGATTTTTCACATTTGAGGGCATATTTGACATCTCCATTCGACGCTGATCACGATAACGAGCTCTTATCTGCAAAAAAAGCCCAAATAACGGAGATATGGGCTCCCGAAGTTTCGAGACGAGCGCTTAGTGCGATTACATGGGAAAATTCGATGGTCGAGATTTTTCACATTTGAGGGCATATTTGACATCTCCATTCGACGCTGATCACGATAACGAGCTCTTATCCGCAAAAAGTGCCAAAATAGCGGAGAAATGGGCGCCCGAAATTTGGAGTCGAGGGCTTAGTGCGATTATATGGGAAAATTCGATGGTCGAGATTTTTCACATTTGAGGGCATATTTGACATCTCCATTCGACGCTGATCACGATAACGAGCTCTTATCTGCAAAAAAAGCCCAAATAACGGAGATATGGGCTCCCGAAGTTTCGAGACGAGCGCTTAGTGCGATTACATGGGAAAATTCGATGGTCGAGATTTTTCACATTTGAGGGCATATTTGACATCTCCATTCGACGCTGATCACGATAACGAGCTCTTATCTGCAAAAAGTGCCAAAATAGCGGAGATATAGACTCCCGAAGTTTGGAGTCGAGGGCTTAGTGCGATTATATGGGAAATTTCGATGGTCGAGATTTTTCACATTTGAGGGCATATTTGACATCTCCATTCGACGCTGATGACGATAACGAGCTTTTATCTGAACAAAGTGCCAAAATAACGGAGATATGGGCTCCCGAAGTTTCGAGACGAGCGCTTAGTGCGATTACATAGGAAAATTCGATGGTCGAGATTTTTCACATTTGAGGGCATATTTGACATCTCCATTCGACGCTGATCACGATAACGAGCTCTTATCCGCAAAAAGTGCCAAAATAGCGGAGAAATGGGCGCCCGAAATTTGGAGTCGAGGGCTTAGTGCGATTATATGGGAAAATTCGATGGTCGAGATTTTTCACATTTGAGGGCATATTTGACATCTCCATTCGACGCTGATCACGATAACGAGCTTTTATCTGAACAAAGTGCCAAAATAACGGAGATATGGGCTCCCGAAGTTTGGAGTCGAGGGCTTAGTGCGATTATATGGGAAAATTCGATGGTCGAGATTTTTCACATTTGAGGGCATATTTGACATCTCCATTCGACGCTGATCACGATAACGAGCTCTTATCCGCAAAAAGTGCCAAAATAGCGGAGAAATGGGCGCCCGAAATTTGGAGTCGAGGGCTTAGTGCGATTATATGGGAAAATTCGATGGTCGAGATTTTTCACATTTGAGGGCATATTTGACATCTCCATTCGACGCTGATCACGATAACGAGCTTTTATCTGAACAAAGTGCCAAAATAACGGAGATATGGCCTCCCGAAGTTTGGAGTCGAGGGCTTAGTGCGATTATATGGGAAAATTCGATGGTCGAGATTTTTCACATTTGAGGGCATATTTGACATCTCCATTCGACGCTGATCACGATAACGAGCTCTTATCCGCAAAAAGTGCCAAAATAGCGGAGAAATGGGCGCCCGAAATTTGGAGTCGAGGGCTTAGTGCGATTATATGGGAAAATTCGATGGTCGAGATTTTTCACATTTGAGGGCATATTTGACATCTCCATTCGACGCTGATCACGATAACGAGCTCTTATCTGCAAAAATGCCAAAATAGCGGAGATATAGACTCCCGAAGTTTGGAGTCGAGGGCTTAGTGCGATTATATGGGAAATTTCGATGGTCGAGATTTTTCACATTTGAGGGCATATTTGACATCTCCATTCGACGCTGATGACGATAACGAGCTTTTATCTGAACAAAGTGCCAAAATAACGGAGATATGGGCTCCCGAAGTTTCGAGACGAGCGCTTAGTGCGATTACATAGGAAAATTCGATGGTCGAGATTTTTCACATTTGAGGGCATATTTGACATCTCCATTCGACGCTGATCACGATAACGAGCTCTTATCCGCAAAAAGTGCCAAAATAGCGGAGAAATGGGCGCCCGAAATTTGGAGTCGAGGGCTTAGTGCGATTATATGGGAAAATTCGATGGTCGAGATTTTTCACATTTGAGGGCATATTTGACATCTCCATTCGACGCTGATCACGATAACGAGCTTTTATCTGAACAAAGTGCCAAAATAACGGAGATATGGGCTCCCGAAGTTTGGAGTCGAGGGCTTAGTGCGATTATATGGGAAAATTCGATGGTCGAGATTTTTCACATTTGAGGGCATATTTGACATCTCCATTCGACGCTGATCACGATAACGAGCTCTTATCCGCAAAAAGTGCCAAAATAGCGGAGAAATGGGCGCCCGAAATTTGGAGTCGAGGGCTTAGTGCGATTATATGGGAAAATTCGATGGTCGAGATTTTTCACATTTGAGGGCATATTTGACATCTCCATTCGACGCTGATCACGATAACGAGCTCTTATCTGCAAAAATGCCAAAATAGCGGAGATATAGACTCCCGAAGTTTGGAGTCGAGGGCTTAGTGCGATTATATGGGAAATTTCGATGGTCGAGATTTTTCACATTTGAGGGCATATTTGACATCTCCATTCGACGCTGATGACGATAACGAGCTTTTATCTGAACAAAGTGCCAAAATAACGGAGATATGGGCTCCCGAAGTTTCGAGACGAGCGCTTAGTGCGATTACATACATAGGAAAATTCGATGGTCGAGATTTTTCACATTTGAGGGCATATTTGACATCTCCATTCGACGCTGATCACGATAACGAGCTCTTATCCGCAAAAAGTGCCAAAATAGCGGAGAAATGGGCACCCGAAATTTGGAGTCGAGGGCTTAGTGCGATTATATGGGAAAATTCGATGGTCGAGATTTTTCACATTTGAGGGCATATTTGACATCTCCATTCGACGCTGATCACGATAACGAGCTTTTATCTGAACAAAGTGCCAAAATAACTCAGATATGGGCTCCCGAAGTTTCGAGACGAGCGCTTAGTGCGATTATATGGGAAAATTCGATGGTCGAGATTTTTCACATTTGAGGGCATATTTGACATCTCCATTCGACGCTGATCACGATAACGAGCTCTTATCCGCAAAAAGTGCCAAAATAGCGGAGAAATGGGCGCCCGAAATTTGGAGTCGAGGGCTTAGTGCGATTATATGGGAAAATTCGATGGTCGAGATTTTTCACATTTGAGGGCATATTTGACATCTCCATTCGACGCTGATCACGATAACGAGCTTTTATCTGAACAAAGTGCCAAAATAACGGAGATATGGGCTCCCGAAGTTTCGAGACGAGCGCTTAGTGCGATTACATGGGAAAATTCGATGGTCGAGATTTTTCACATTTGAGGGCATATTTGACATCTCCATTCGACGCTGATCACGATAACGAGCTCTTATCCGCAAAAAGTGCCAAAATAGCGGAGAAATGGGGGCCCGAAATTTGGAGTCGAGGGCTTAGTGCGATTATATGGGAAAATTCGATGGTCGAGATTTTTCACATTTGAGGGCATATTTGACATCTCCATTCGACGCTGATCACGATAACGAGCTTTTATCTGAACAAAGTGCCAAAATAACGGAGATATGGCCTCCCGAAGTTTGGAGTCGAGGGCTTAGTGCGATTATATGGGAAAATTCGATGGTCGAGATTTTTCACATTTGAGGGCATATTTGACATCTCCATTCGACGCTGATCACGATAACGAGCTCTTATCCGCAAAAAGTGCCAAAATAGCGGAGAAATGGGCGCCCGAAATTTGGAGTCGAGGGCTTAGTGCGATTATATGGGAAAATTCGATGGTCGAGATTTTTCACATTTGAGGGCATATTTGACATCTCCATTCGACGCTGATCACGATAACGAGCTCTTATCTGCAAAAATGCCAAAATAGCGGAGATATAGACTCCCGAAGTTTGGAGTCGAGGGCTTAGTGCGATTATATGGGAAATTTCGATGGTCGAGATTTTTCACATTTGAGGGCATATTTGACATCTCCATTCGACGCTGATGACGATAACGAGCTTTTATCTGAACAAAGTGCCAAAATAACGGAGATATGGGCTCCCGAAGTTTCGAGACGAGCGCTTAGTGCGATTACATAGGAAAATTCGATGGTCGAGATTTTTCACATTTGAGGGCATATTTGACATCTCCATTCGACGCTGATCACGATAACGAGCTCTTATCCGCAAAAAGTGCCAAAATAGCGGAGAAATGGGCGCCCGAAATTTGGAGTCGAGGGCTTAGTGCGATTATATGGGAAAATTCGATGGTCGAGATTTTTCACATTTGAGGGCATATTTGACATCTCCATTCGACGCTGATCACGATAACGAGCTCTTATCTGCAAAAATGCCAAAATAGCGGAGATATAGACTCCCGAAGTTTGGAGTCGAGGGCTTAGTGCGATTATATGGGAAATTTCGATGGTCGAGATTTTTCACATTTGAGGGCATATTTGACATCTCCATTCGACGCTGATGACGATAACGAGCTTTTATCTGAACAAAGTGCCAAAATAACGGAGATATGGGCTCCCGAAGTTTCGAGACGAGCGCTTAGTGCGATTACATAGGAAAATTCGATGGTCGAGATTTTTCACATTTGAGGGCATATTTGACATCTCCATTCGACGTTGATCACGATAACGAGCTCTTATCCGCAAAAAGTGCCAAAATAGCGGAGAAATGGGCGCCCGAAATTTGGAGTCGAGGGCTTAGTGCGATTATATGGGAAAATTCGATGGTCGAGATTTTTCACATTTGAGGGCATATTTGACATCTCCATTCGACGCTGATCACGATAACGAGCTTTTATCTGAACAAAGTGCCAAAATAACGGAGATATGGGCTCCCGAAGTTTCGAGACGAGCGCTTAGTGCGATTACATGGGAAAATTCGATGGTCGAGATTTTTCACATTTGAGGGCATATTTGACATCTCCATTCGACGCTGATCACGATAACGAGCTCTTATCCGCAAAAAGTGCCAAAATAGCGGAGAAATGGGGGCCCGAAATTTGGAGTCGAGGGCTTAGTGCGATTATATGGGAAAATTCGATGGTCGAGATTTTTCACATTTGAGGGCATATTTGACATCTCCATTCGACGCTGATCACGATAACGAGCTTTTATCTGAACAAAGTGCCAAAATAACGGAGATATGGCCTCCCGAAGTTTGGAGTCGAGGGCTTAGTGCGATTATATGGGAAAATTCGATGGTCGAGATTTTTCACATTTGAGGGCATATTTGACATCTCCATTCGACGCTGATGACGATAACGAGCTTTTATCTGAACAAAGTGCCAAAATAACGGAGATATGGGCTCCCGAAGTTTCGAGACGAGCGCTTAGTGCGATTACATAGGAAAATTCGATGGTCGAGATTTTTCACATTTGAGGGCATATTTGACATCTCCATTCGACGTTGATCACGATAACGAGCTCTTATCCGCAAAAAGTGCCAAAATAGCGGAGAAATGGGCGCCCGAAATTTGGAGTCGAGGGCTTAGTGCGATTATATGGGAAAATTCGATGGTCGAGATTTTTCACATTTGAGGGCATATTTGACATCTCCATTCGACGCTGATCACGATAACGAGCTCTTATCTGCAAAAAAAGCCCAAATAACGGAGATATGGGCTCCCGAAGTTTCGAGACGAGCGCTTAGTGCGATTACATGGGAAAATTCGATGGTCGAGATTTTTCACATTTGAGGGCATATTTGACATCTCCATTCGACGCTGATCACGATAACGAGCTTTTATCTGAACAAAGTGCCAAAATAACGGAGATATGGGCTCCCGAAGTTTGGAGTCGAGGGCTTAGTGCGATTATATGGGAAAATTCGATGGTCGAGATTTTTCACATTTGAGGGCATATTTGACATCTCCATTCGACGCTGATCACGATAACGAGCTCTTATCCGCAAAAAGTGCCAAAATAGCGGAGAAATGGGGGCCCGAAATTTGGAGTCGAGGGCTTAGTGCGATTATATGGGAAAATTCGATGGTCGAGATTTTTCACATTTGAGGGCATGTTTGACATCTCCATTCGACGCTGATCACGATAACGAGCTCTTATCCGCAAAAAGTGCCAAAATAGCGGAGAAATGGGCGCCCGAAATTTGGAGTCGAGGGCTTAGTGCGATTATATGGGAAAATTCGATGGTCGAGATTTTTCACATTTGAGGGCATATTTGACATCTCCATTCGACGCTGATCACGATAACGAGCTCTTATCTGCAAAAAAAGCCCAAATAACGGAGATATGGGCTCCCGAATTTTCGAGACGAGCGCTTAGTGCGATTACATGGGAAAATTCGATGGTCGAGATTTTTCACATTTGAGGGCATATTTGACATCTCCATTCGACGCTGATCACGATAACGAGCTCTTATCCGCAAAAAGTGCCAAAATAGCGGAGAAATGGGGGCCCGAAATTTGGAGTCGAGGGCTTAGTGCGATTATATGGGAAAATTCGATGGTCGAGATTTTTCACATTTGAGGGCATATTTGACATCTCCATTCGACGCTGATCACGATAACGAGCTTTTATCTGAACAAAGTGCCAAAATAACGGAGATATGGGCTCCCGAAGTTTGGAGTCGAGGGCTTAGTGCGATTATATGGGAAAATTCGATGGTCGAGATTTTTCACATTTGAGGGCATATTTGACATCTCCATTCGACGCTGATCACGATAACGAGCTTTTATCTGAACAAAGTGCCAAAATAACGGAGAAATGGGGGCCCGAAATTTGGAGTCGAGGGCTTAGTGCGATTATATGGGAAAATTCGATGGTCGAGATTTTTCACATTTGAGGGCATATTTGACATCTCCATTCGACGCTGATCACGATAACGAGCTTTTATCTGAACAAAGTGCCAAAATAACGGAGATATGGGCTCCCGAAGTTTGGAGTCGAGGGCTTAGTGCGATTATATGGGAAAATTCGATGGTCGAGATTTTTCACATTTGAGGGCATATTTGACATCTCCATTCGACGCTGATCACGATAACGAGCTCTTATCCGCAAAAAGTGCCAAAATAGCGGAGAAATGGGGGCCCGAAATTTGGAGTCGAGGGCTTAGTGCGATTATATGGGAAAATTCGATGGTCGAGATTTTTCACATTTGAGGGCATGTTTGACATCTCCATTCGACGCTGATCACGATAACGAGCTCTTATCCGCAAAAAGTGCCAAAATAGCGGAGAAATGGGCGCCCGAAATTTGGAGTCGAGGGCTTAGTGCGATTATATGGGAAAATTCGATGGTCGAGATTTTTCACATTTGAGGGCATATTTGACATCTCCATTCGACGCTGATCACGATAACGAGCTCTTATCTGCAAAAAAAGCCCAAATAACGGAGATATGGGCTCCCGAATTTTCGAGACGAGCGCTTAGTGCGATTACATGGGAAAATTCGATGGTCGAGATTTTTCACATTTGAGGGCATATTTGACATCTCCATTCGACGCTGATCACGATAACGAGCTCTTATCCGCAAAAAGTGCCAAAATAGCGGAGAAATGGGGGCCCGAAATTTGGAGTCGAGGGCTTAGTGCGATTATATGGGAAAATTCGATGGTCGAGATTTTTCACATTTGAGGGCATATTTGACATCTCCATTCGACGCTGATCACGATAACGAGCTTTTATCTGAACAAAGTGCCAAAATAACGGAGATATGGCCTCCCGAAGTTTGGAGTCGAGGGCTTAGTGCGATTATATGGGAAAATTCGATGGTCGAGATTTTTCACATTTGAGGGCATATTTGACATCTCCATTCGACGCTGATCACGATAACGAGCTCTTATCCGCAAAAAGTGCCAAAATAGCGGAGAAATGGGCGCCCGAAATTTGGAGTCGAGGGCTTAGTGCGATTATATGGGAAAATTCGATGGTCGAGATTTTTCACATTTGAGGGCATATTTGACATCTCCATTCGACGCTGATCACGATAACGAGCTCTTATCTGCAAAAATGCCAAAATAGCGGAGATATAGACTCCCGAAGTTTGGAGTCGAGGGCTTAGTGCGATTATATGGGAAATTTCGATGGTCGAGATTTTTCACATTTGAGGGCATATTTGACATCTCCATTCGACGCTGATCACGATAACGAGCTCTTATCCGCAAAAAGTGCCAAAATAGCGGAGAAATGGGCGCCCGAAATTTGGAGTCGAGGGCTTAGTGCGATTATATGGGAAAATTCGATGGTCGAGATTTTTCACATTTGAGGGCATATTTGACATCTCCATTCGACGCTGATCACGATAACGAGCTCTTATCTGCAAAAATGCCAAAATAGCGGAGATATAGACTCCCGAAGTTTGGAGTCGAGGGCTTAGTGCGATTATATGGGAAATTTCGATGGTCGAGATTTTTCACATTTGAGGGCATATTTGACATCTCCATTCGACGCTGATGACGATAACGAGCTTTTATCTGAACAAAGTGCCAAAATAACGGAGATATGGGCTCCCGAAGTTTCGAGACGAGCGCTTAGTGCGATTACATAGGAAAATTCGATGGTCGAGATTTTTCACATTTGAGGGCATATTTGACATCTCCATTCGACGTTGATCACGATAACGAGCTCTTATCCGCAAAAAGTGCCAAAATAGCGGAGAAATGGGCGCCCGAAATTTGGAGTCGAGGGCTTAGTGCGATTATATGGGAAAATTCGATGGTCGAGATTTTTCACATTTGAGGGCATATTTGACATCTCCATTCGACGCTGATCACGATAACGAGCTTTTATCTGAACAAAGTGCCAAAATAACGGAGATATGGGCTCCCGAAGTTTCGAGACGAGCGCTTAGTGCGATTACATGGGAAAATTCGATGGTCGAGATTTTTCACATTTGAGGGCATATTTGACATCTCCATTCGACGCTGATCACGATAACGAGCTCTTATCCGCAAAAAGTGCCAAAATAGCGGAGAAATGGGGGCCCGAAATTTGGAGTCGAGGGCTTAGTGCGATTATATGGGAAAATTCGATGGTCGAGATTTTTCACATTTGAGGGCATATTTGACATCTCCATTCGACGCTGATCACGATAACGAGCTTTTATCTGAACAAAGTGCCAAAATAACGGAGATATGGCCTCCCGAAGTTTGGAGTCGAGGGCTTAGTGCGATTATATGGGAAAATTCGATGGTCGAGATTTTTCACATTTGAGGGCATATTTGACATCTCCATTCGACGCTGATGACGATAACGAGCTTTTATCTGAACAAAGTGCCAAAATAACGGAGATATGGGCTCCCGAAGTTTCGAGACGAGCGCTTAGTGCGATTACATAGGAAAATTCGATGGTCGAGATTTTTCACATTTGAGGGCATATTTGACATCTCCATTCGACGTTGATCACGATAACGAGCTCTTATCCGCAAAAAGTGCCAAAATAGCGGAGAAATGGGCGCCCGAAATTTGGAGTCGAGGGCTTAGTGCGATTATATGGGAAAATTCGATGGTCGAGATTTTTCACATTTGAGGGCATATTTGACATCTCCATTCGACGCTGATCACGATAACGAGCTCTTATCTGCAAAAAAAGCCCAAATAACGGAGATATGGGCTCCCGAAGTTTCGAGACGAGCGCTTAGTGCGATTACATGGGAAAATTCGATGGTCGAGATTTTTCACATTTGAGGGCATATTTGACATCTCCATTCGACGCTGATCACGATAACGAGCTCTTATCCGCAAAAAGTGCCAAAATAGCGGAGAAATGGGCGCCCGAAATTTGGAGTCGAGGGCTTAGTGCGATTATATGGGAAAATTCGATGGTCGAGATTTTTCACATTTGAGGGCATATTTGACATCTCCATTCGACGCTGATCACGATAACGAGCTTTTATCTGAACAAAGTGCCAAAATAACGGAGATATGGGCTCCCGAAGTTTGGAGTCGAGGGCTTAGTGCGATTATATGGGAAAATTCGATGGTCGAGATTTTTCACATTTGAGGGCATATTTGACATCTCCATTCGACGCTGATCACGATAACGAGCTCTTCTCCGCAAAAAGTGCCAAAATAGCGGAGAAAGGGGGGCCCGAAATTTGGAGTTGAGGGCTTAGTGCGATTATATGGGAAAATTCGATGGTCGAGATTTTTCACATTTGAGGGCATGTTTGACATCTCCATTCGACGCTGATCACGATAACGAGCTCTTATCCGCAAAAAGTGCCAAAATAGCGGAGAAATGGGCGCCCGAAATTTGGAGTTGAGGGCTTAGTGCGATTATATGGGAAAATTCGATGGTCGAGATTTTTCACATTTGAGGGCATATTTGACATCTCCATTCGACGCTGATCACGATAACGAGCTCTTCTCCGCAAAAAGTGCCAAAATAGCGGAGAAAGGGGGGCCCGAAATTTGGAGTTGAGGGCTTAGTGCGATTATATGGGAAAATTCGATGGTCGAGATTTTTCACATTTGAGGGCATATTTGACATCTCCATTCGACGCTGATCACGATAACGAGCTCTTATCTGCAAAAAAAGCCCAAATAACGGAGATATGGGCTCCCGAATTTTCGAGACGAGCGCTTAGTGCGATTACATGGGAAAATTCGATGGTCGAGATTTTTCACATTTGAGGGCATATTTGACATCTCCATTCGACGCTGATCACGATAACGAGCTCTTATCCGCAAAAAGTGCCAAAATAGCGGAGAAATGGGCGCCCGAAATTTGGAGTCGAGGGCTTAGTGCGATTATATGGGAAAATTCGATGGTCGAGATTTTTCACATTTGAGGGCATATTTGACATCTCCATTCGACGCTGATCACGATAACGAGCTCTTATCTGCAAAAAGTGCCAAAATAGCGGAGATATAGACTCCCGAAGTTTGGAGTCGAGGGCTTAGTGCGATTATATGGGAAATTTCGATGGTCGAGATTTTCCACATTTGAGGGCATATTTGACATTTCCATTCGACGCTGATGACGATAACGAGCTTTTATCTGAACAAAGTGCCAAAATAACGGAGATATGGGCTCCCGAAGTTTCGAGACGAGCGCTTAGTGCGATTACATAGGAAAATTCGATGGTCGAGATTTTTCACATTTGAGGGCATATTTGACATCTCCATTCGACGTTGATCACGATAACGAGCTCTTATCCGCAAAAAGTGCCAAAATAGCGGAGAAATGGGCGCCCGAAATTTGGAGTCGAGGGCTTAGTGCGATTATATGGGAAAATTCGATGGTCGAGATTTTTCACATTTGAGGGCATATTTGACATCTCCATTCGACGCTGATCACGATAACGAGCTTTTATCTGAACAAAGTGCCAAAATAACGGAGATATGGGCTCCCGAAGTTTCGAGACGAGCGCTTAGTGCGATTACATGGGAAAATTCGATGGTCGAGATTTTTCACATTTGAGGGCATATTTGACATCTCCATTCGACGCTGATCACGATAACGAGCTCTTATCCGCAAAAAGTGCCAAAATAGCGGAGAAATGGGGGCCCGAAATTTGGAGTCGAGGGCTTAGTGCGATTATATGGGAAAATTCGATGGTCGAGATTTTTCACATTTGAGGGCATATTTGACATCTCCATTCGACGCTGATCACGATAACGAGCTTTTATCTGAACAAAGTGCCAAAATAACGGAGATATGGCCTCCCGAAGTTTGGAGTCGAGGGCTTAGTGCGATTATATGGGAAAATTCGATGGTCGAGATTTTTCACATTTGAGGGCATATTTGACATCTCCATTCGACGCTGATCACGATAACGAGCTCTTATCCGCAAAAAGTGCCAAAATAGCGGAGAAATGGGCGCCCGAAATTTGGAGTCGAGGGCTTAGTGCGATTATATGGGAAAATTCGATGGTCGAGATTTTTCACATTTGAGGGCATATTTGACATCTCCATTCGACGCTGATCACGATAACGAGCTCTTATCTGCAAAAATGCCAAAATAGCGGAGATATAGACTCCCGAAGTTTGGAGTCGAGGGCTTAGTGCGATTATATGGGAAATTTCGATGGTCGAGATTTTTCACATTTGAGGGCATATTTGACATCTCCATTCGACGCTGATGACGATAACGAGCTTTTATCTGAACAAAGTGCCAAAATAACGGAGATATGGGCTCCCGAAGTTTCGAGACGAGCGCTTAGTGCGATTACATAGGAAAATTCGATGGTCGAGATTTTTCACATTTGAGGGCATATTTGACATCTCCATTCGACGCTGATCACGATAACGAGCTCTTATCCGCAAAAAGTGCCAAAATAGCGGAGAAATGGGCGCCCGAAATTTGGAGTCGAGGGCTTAGTGCGATTATATGGGAAAATTCGATGGTCGAGATTTTTCACATTTGAGGGCATATTTGACATCTCCATTCGACGCTGATCACGATAACGAGCTCTTATCTGCAAAAATGCCAAAATAGCGGAGATATAGACTCCCGAAGTTTGGAGTCGAGGGCTTAGTGCGATTATATGGGAAATTTCGATGGTCGAGATTTTTCACATTTGAGGGCATATTTGACATCTCCATTCGACGCTGATGACGATAACGAGCTTTTATCTGAACAAAGTGCCAAAATAACGGAGATATGGGCTCCCGAAGTTTCGAGACGAGCGCTTAGTGCGATTACATAGGAAAATTCGATGGTCGAGATTTTTCACATTTGAGGGCATATTTGACATCTCCATTCGACGTTGATCACGATAACGAGCTCTTATCCGCAAAAAGTGCCAAAATAGCGGAGAAATGGGCGCCCGAAATTTGGAGTCGAGGGCTTAGTGCGATTATATGGGAAAATTCGATGGTCGAGATTTTTCACATTTGAGGGCATATTTGACATCTCCATTCGACGCTGATCACGATAACGAGCTCTTATCTGCAAAAAAAGCCCAAATAACGGAGATATGGGCTCCCGAAGTTTCGAGACGAGCGCTTAGTGCGATTACATGGGAAAATTCGATGGTCGAGATTTTTCACATTTGAGGGCATATTTGACATCTCCATTCGACGCTGATCACGATAACGAGCTCTTATCCGCAAAAAGTGCCAAAATAGCGGAGAAATGGGCGCCCGAAATTTGGAGTCGAGGGCTTAGTGCGATTATATGGGAAAATTCGATGGTCGAGATTTTTCACATTTGAGGGCATATTTGACATCTCCATTCGACGCTGATCACGATAACGAGCTTTTATCTGAACAAAGTGCCAAAATAACGGAGATATGGGCTCCCGAAGTTTGGAGTCGAGGGCTTAGTGCGATTATATGGGAAAATTCGATGGTCGAGATTTTTCACATTTGAGGGCATATTTGACATCTCCATTCGACGCTGATCACGATAACGAGCTCTTATCTGCAAAAAAAGCCCAAATAACGGAGATATGGGCTCCCGAATTTTCGAGACGAGCGCTTAGTGCGATTACATGGGAAAATTCGATGGTCGAGATTTTTCACATTTGAGGGCATATTTGACATCTCCATTCGACGCTGATCACGATAACGAGCTCTTATCTGCAAAAAGTGCCAAAATAGCGGAGATATAGACTCCCGAAGTTTGGAGTCGAGGGCTTAGTGCGATTATATGGGAAATTTCGATGGTCGAGATTTTTCACATTTGAGGGCATATTTGACATTTCCATTCGACGCTGATGACGATAACGAGCTTTTATCTGAACAAAGTGCCAAAATAACGGAGATATGGGCTCCCGAAGTTTCGAGACGAGCGCTTAGTGCGATTACATAGGAAAATTCGATGGTCGAGATTTTTCACATTTGAGGGCATATTTGACATCTCCATTCGACGCTGATCACGATAACGAGCTCTTATCCGCAAAAAGTGCCAAAATAGCGGAGAAATGGGCGCCCGAAATTTGGAGTCGAGGGCTTAGTGCGATTATATGGGAAAATTCGATGGTCGAGATTTTTCACATTTGAGGGCATATTTGACATCTCCATTCGACGCTGATCACGATAACGAGCTTTTATCTGAACAAAGTGCCAAAATAACGGAGATATGGGCTCCCGAAGTTTGGAGTCGAGGGCTTAGTGCGATTATATGGGAAAATTCGATGGTCGAGATTTTTCACATTTGAGGGCATATTTGACATCTCCATTCGACGCTGATCACGATAACGAGCTCTTATCCGCAAAAAGTGCCAAAATAGCGGAGAAATGGGCGCCCGAAATTTGGAGTCGAGGGCTTAGTGCGATTATATGGGAAAATTCGATGGTCGAGATTTTTCACATTTGAGGGCATATTTGACATCTCCATTCGACGCTGATCACGATAACGAGCTCTTATCCGCAAAAAGTGCCAAAATAGCGGAGAAATGGGGGCCCGAAATTTGGAGTCGAGGGCTTAGTGCGATTATATGGGAAAATTCGATGGTCGAGATTTTTCACATTTGAGGGCATATTTGACATCTCCATTCGACGCTGATCACGATAACGAGCTTTTATCTGAACAAAGTGCCAAAATAACGGAGATATGGGCTCCCGAAGTTTGGAGTCGAGGGCTTAGTGCGATTATATGGGAAAATTCGATGGTCGAGATTTTTCACATTTGAGGGCATATTTGACATCTCCATTCGACGCTGATCACGATAACGAGCTCTTATCCGCAAAAAGTGCCAAAATAGCGGAGAAATGGGCGCCCGAAATTTGGAGTCGAGGGCTTAGTGCGATTATATGGGAAAATTCGATGGTCGAGATTTTTCACATTTGAGGGCATATTTGACATCTCCATTCGACGCTGATCACGATAACGAGCTCTTATCTGCAAAAAAAGCCCAAATAACGGAGATATGGGCTCCCGAAGTTTCGAGACGAGCGCTTAGTGCGATTACATGGGAAAATTCGATGGTCGAGATTTTTCACATTTGAGGGCATATTTGACATCTCCATTCGACGCTGATCACGATAACGAGCTCTTATCCGCAAAAAGTGCCAAAATAGCGGAGAAATGGGCGCCCGAAATTTGGAGTCGAGGGCTTAGTGCGATTATATGGGAAAATTCGATGGTCGAGATTTTTCACATTTGAGGGCATATTTGAAATCTCCATTCGACGCTGATCACGATAACGAGCTTTTATCTGAACAAAGTGCCAAAATAACGGAGATATGGGCTCCCGAAGTTTCGAGACGAGCGCTTAGTGCGATTACATGGGAAAATTCGATGGTCGAGATTTTTCACATTTGAGGGCATATTTGACATCTCCATTCGACGCTGATCACGATAACGAGCTCTTATCCGCAAAAAGTGCCAAAATAGCGGAGAAATGGGCGCCCGAAATTTGGAGTCGAGGGCTTAGTGCGATTATATGGGAAAATTCGATGGTCGAGATTTTTCACATTTGAGGGCATATTTGACATCTCCATTCGACGCTGATCACGATAACGAGCTCTTATCCGCAAAAAGTGCCAAAATAGCGGAGAAATGGGCGCCCGAAATTTGGAGTCGAGGGCTTAGTGCGATTATATGGGAAAATTCGATGGTCGAGATTTTTCACATTTGAGGGCATATTTGACATCTCCATTCGACGCTGATCACGATAACGAGCTCTTATCTGCAAAAAAAGCCCAAATAACGGAGATATGGGCTCCCGAAGTTTCGAGACGAGCGCTTAGTGCGATTACATGGGAAAATTCGATGGTCGAGATTTTTCACATTTGAGGGCATATTTGACATCTCCATTCGACGCTGATCACGATAACGAGCTCTTATCCGCAAAAAGTGCCAAAATAGCGGAGAAATGGGCGCCCGAAATTTGGAGTCGAGGGCTTAGTGCGATTATATGGGAAAATTCGATGGTCGAGATTTTTCACATTTGAGGGCATATTTGAAATCTCCATTCGACGCTGATCACGATAACGAGCTTTTATCTGAACAAAGTGCCAAAATAACGGAGATATGGGCTCCCGAAGTTTCGAGACGAGCGCTTAGTGCGATTACATGGGAAAATTCGATGGTCGAGATTTTTCACATTTGAGGGCATATTTGACATCTCCATTCGACGCTGATCACGATAACGAGCTCTTATCCGCAAAAAGTGCCAAAATAGCGGAGAAATGGGGGCCCGAAATTTGGAGTCGAGGGCTTAGTGCGATTATATGGGAAAATTCGATGGTCGAGATTTTTCACATTTGAGGGCATATTTGACATCTCCATTCGACGCTGATCACGATAACGAGCTCTTATCCGCAAAAAGTGCCAAAATAGCGGAGAAATGGGCGCCCGAAATTTGGAGTCGAGGGCTTAGTGCGATTATATGGGAAAATTCGATGGTCGAGATTTTTCACATTTGAGGGCATATTTGACATCTCCATTCGACGCTGATCACGATAACGAGCTTTTATCTGAACAAAGTGCCAAAATAACGGAGATATGGGCTCCCGAAGTTTGGAGTCGAGGGCTTAGTGCGATTATATGGGAAAATTCGATGGTCGAGATTTTTCACATTTGAGGGCATATTTGACATCTCCATTCGACGCTGATCACGATAACGAGCTCTTATCTGCAAAAAGTGCCAAAATAGCGGAGATATAGACTCCCGAAGTTTGGAGTCGAGGGCTTAGTGCGATTATATGGGAAAATTCGATGGTCGAGATTTTTCACATTTGAGGGCATATTTGACATCTCCATTCGACGCTGATCACGATAACGAGCTTTTATCTGAACAAAGTGCCAAAATAACGGAGATATGGGCTCCCGAAATTTGGAGTCGAGGGCTTAGTGCGATTATATGGGAAAATTCGATGGTCGAGATTTTTCACATTTGAGGGCATATTTGACATCTCCATTCGACGCTGATCACGATAACGAGCTCTTATCCGCAAAAAGTGCCAAAATAGCGGAGAAATGGGCGCCCGAAATTTGGAGTCGAGGGCTTAGTGCGATTATATGGGAAAATTCGATGGTCGAGATTTTTCACATTTGAGGGCATATTTGACATCTCCATTCGACGCTGATCACGATAACGAGCTTTTATCTGAACAAAGTGCCAAAATAACGGAGATATGGGCTCCCGAAGTTTGGAATCGAGGGCTTAGTGCGATTATATGGGAAAATTCGATGGTCGAGATTTTTCACATTTGAGGGCATATTTGACATCTCCATTCGACGCTGATCACGATAACGGGCTTTTATCTGAACAAAGTGCCAAAATAACGGAGATATGGGCTCCCGAAGTTTCGAGACGAGCGCTTAGTGCGATTACATGGGAAAATTCGATGGTCGAGATTTTTCACATTTGAGGGCATATTTGACATCTCCATTCGACGCTGATCACGATAACGAGCTCTTATCCGCAAAAAGTGCCAAAATAGCGGAGAAATGGGCGCCCGAAATTTGGAGTCGAGGGCTTAGTGCGATTATATGGGAAAATTCGATGGTCGAGATTTTTCACATTTGAGGGCATATTTGACATCTCCATTCGACGCTGATCACGATAACGAGCTCTTATCCGCAAAAAGTGCCAAAATAGCGGAGAAATGGGCGCCCGAAATTTGGAGTCGAGGGCTTAGTGCGATTATATGGGAAAATTCGATGGTCGAGATTTTTCACATTTGAGGGCATATTTGACATCTCCATTCGACGCTGATCACGATAACGAGCTTTTATCTGAACAAAGTGCCAAAATAGCGGAGATATGGGCTCCCGAAATTTGGAGTCGAGGGCTGAGTGCGATTATACGGGAAAATTCGATGGTCGAGATTTTTCACATATGCACAACTTGCACAGAAACAAAGCGAAAATGTTGATTGAAATTTATCCGTTATAGCAGCATAATTGGAGTAAGCGCTCTTAAAGTTGTGACAAAGAATGTCGGTAGTCATTTTTAATTATTTTCAAAGGTTCCTTGTACACAATGTTCACCACGGTGAAAACGTAAGCTCTGCTCTGGTATGGTAATGGGAGATCATAAAATAGCTTGAAGTGTGCTTTGGGATGAAAAGACTAAATTGTTATGTCCTTACTGAAAAACAACGTAGGAGACGGCCTCTGTACTCATCAATTAGAATTGGTTTTGCATCTAGAACCTTGAGTAGAAGCATTTCATTAATCATTTGTCGCATATTACATGTTGGTTTTGCAAAAAGCTAGAGTTGATTACATTTAAAATTACCCAAGCAAGCTTCAAGGTTTGTTTTTGATACTCTTACCGCTGATGGTTTATGCTAATGACCTATCTTGACGTTAATTTAGATTTGAAGAGAAGAAACCAAACCTTAATATTACGTGAATTTTTTTAAAGTATAATTGTCAAAAACGTATTTTTCAATTATCTTTATCTCATGCAGTATGTTGTTATCGCTGTGTTAAGACCTCTATGAATATAAGAAATATTGTCATGAGCTGTCTGTTAACCGACATGCCAAAAATACCGTAACCTGTATACGTGAAACTCATTACCGCAGCCGCCGCCTCATTACCTGTACGTGCAAATAAACACACCTGAATCTAAACTGCTGAATCTCAATAGCAGCCTCTCGGCAGTAGAATCACATAACAGCATTTCTTTGTACCAAACATTAAGGTTGATGCGTTTAAATTAAGATTATCTACATCTATCCGCTGCTAGCTCGCTTTCTTTCAATGCACGTCGGAAACACGCATATGGGCGCCCCATTAACTGCGGAAATACACCCTAAAGCAGACATGCACTAAAAATGTTTCATTTGAATAAACACATTCGTTCCGAGGAATCCATTCGCTCTGCACGGTCGCGCATTTTTTTTGTAACCAACGTTTGGCAATCTAGCTTCGGCCGACGCCCAACACCTGAACTAGCTGACCCCTTGAACAAATTACACTCCATTCACTAAGTGAAGTAATTAGCCAAATGCACACGCTGACCGGGAACGAATGCAATTTACATTTAACGCTGTCTAGCGATCATCCCACGGTCATAAAAATGACAAAAAACAACCAAAGGCGTTGGTTACTCCACGACGACGGCCTCTATAGATAAGGAAATAGGACAATCGAGCGAGATGAAATAGCGTTTCTAACAGAAATGTGAAAATTATGCGACCTGTAACCCCCGAGCGATTTGCATGTTGACATAACAAGAGGAAGCACCAATGGAACTCACACTCGTGTACACGCGTATTTATGGTACGAGTATAATGCAGGCACCCATAGCCCGGCATACGAATCATTAACACCAACAACAGGTAGTCGGAGTTGTCCGGTTGTTGTTATAAATAGCGGTTCGGTCCAGCTGACGGAAGAGGTAATTTCCATATTCCACGAATGGACGTGCCTTCGCGCCGTTCACACGGCTAATATAGGATTCCTCTTTAATCTCGGTTATTGGCGATGAGATGACGATGTTGATGGTGATGAATCAACTAGAGACGTCGCTTGGTTAGGAGGTTAAGTTATTTTCTGCTACAGGATTTGTATTTGTTCAAAAAGAGCTGAAAATAATACTTTAGTTGCCACAGGGCATAGGAATTTCTTCCGAGCGATAAGCCATAGGTTCACCAAGGCTTTTTCGTTTCTGGTTTCTACAACATTTGTAGGAATCCGGCTCAGTGAACGCCGCACACGTCATCGGTTAATCATCGATTTTATGCATTCCACCTAAAATTCGTTCTCAATATAATATTTAGAAATTCTCAGATCAGCTGATCTCTTCGACGATGAGACGTTTCCAACCACATAGACAGCGCATGTGTGGCTGTAGGCTAGAGATTAGCCATAGATGGCCCAAGTGCCTTCTGCCATCATGATAGGTAATTAACCATAATGTTCAACTATAACTATAGTTTCCGTCAAAATGGGCGCTTAACTAGACCTAAGCTTTCATCCAACAACAGGTGTCATTCTAAAATGTCCGCCATTATCGTGAGTTTTAATAAGCGAAAGCAAAAAGTTGATCAAATATAGATCGATACGAGTATGCGGACCAGGCGCTGAGTCGGTGAAAATTCAGTACGAAAACGGTTGAGTTTGTACTGCTCTTGCTCAACATCAACCGCCTTCTCACGCAGCCATAGTAATTCAATCAACAAATTTAAATGTTGCCTAGCCTGTTAGTGACGCATTGGTCCTCTCTGCAATCAGAGACATTACATTTAGATTTAGATTAAAGTGGAGGGAGGGATAATGTCACCTAATCACTGCGGCCTCTGATGGGCCTAATGTGACGTCCCCCATTTAAAGTTCACTCAAAAATCCTGAGTTCATGATAAAACTTAGTATGCTTTCGAGTCAACTAACAGCGATTTCTTCTGCTTCAAGATAATGTCTGCTTAGGTGTTTATGTCGCGTACTAATGAGGCAATTACAGTGGCACAGTATGTGCTCTGCTGTTTCTACCTCTTCGTTACACATTCTGCAGGTGTCATCTTGTGTGATGCCAATGGTTTTAAGATGCTTGTTGACCGGGCAGTGTCCAGTGAGGAATCCTGTGACTATACGAATCTAACTCCTAGAAATTTGAAAGAGTTGTTTCGTTCTTTTAAGGAAAGTGGTTGGTAGGAACATCATGGCTTGTCTGCTACCTTCCGTTGTGTCCAGTAGTGGTTGGCCATCTTCCTCAACCATTCCTTTATGTAGCATTTTATGGTGCTGATAGGTATGCCGCAGAATGGTCTTGGCATCATGAATGGTGATGCAGAGCCCTTTCTTGCTAATAGGTCTGCTTTTTCGTTTCCTATATGGCCACTGTGCCCAGGCACCCACATGAGGTGAACTACTGTGTTTGTGTTGGCCAGCTGGCGTAATAGTTATACGCGGTCCCATACCAATTTAGAGATAACTTCGTAGCATTTGAAGGCTAGAAGTGCAGCCTTGTTAACAGAGAGAATATAAATATTTTTATTGGTTATAGCTCTGTTTATATTTTCTCTGAGGCAGAATTCAATTGCGAATATCTCTGCTTGAAATATGGAGTTGTATTTGTCTATGCTGTGATAGATGCGTGTTCCAGTGTTAGCTCTGTGTACACCAGCCCTAACACCTTCGTACGTTTTAGATCCATCTGTGTACCATACATGGGATTGACGATCGAAGGAAGGTTTATTTTGCTCCCATGTGTGTCGAGAGGGAATCGTGACCTTAAAGTTTTGGCTGAAGTTATACCTCGGAAGACAATTGACTACATGGGGTATTTTTAGGATATCATGCCTTTTTAGCTCATTAAGAATATCAGGATGAAAAAGCCTAGAATTAGAGAAATCCTCCGCGATGAGTCTATGGGCAAATATTATTGCTTCTTTTTTAAGTTGGAAGTGTACGGTAGGTCCGTGATGACTTTTATCGCTGCTGTGGGGGTTGTTCTCGTAGCTCCTGTAATACAGATCCAAGCTAGTCTTTGTAGTTTGTTGAACTTGGCTTAAACTGATATTTGTTTTGTTTTGTGCCACCAGACGGGCGCAGCGTATGTGAGAATTGGTCTGGTGATGGCTGTATATAGCCAGCGAGATATCTTTTTCCAGTGAGACTTTTGCTGGTCCTGGCTTTCTCACTGCTCCTTGTCATGTGAGGCTTCCAAATCAGCTTTTCGTCTAGTGTTACACCAAATAGAGTGAATTTTTTATGTTTATGCCTACTTCTTCTTTTGGTGAAAGTGACTATGCTTTTTTTGGGTTGACATTTAGTCCAACTTTCATGCACCAGCTCGCAAGAAGGTTGAGTGCCCTTTAGAGGAATTCCGAGATTATGTCTTCGAATTTTCCTCTAGTTAGGATCACAATGTCATCAGCATAGCCTTGGACAGAAGCCGTTGTTGCTGAGTATGCTAATCAACTCATTGACTACGATGAATCATAGGAGGAGTGAGACAACTCCGCCTTGAGGGCATCCTTCTGTGGTTTTTACACTGATTTGATCATTGCCTAGTGAGGTGTTTATTTTCCTGTTACTCAGCATGTGTTGAATCAATGTGCATGTGGTATTATCTACCCCTGTGCTGAGGATGCAGGGTTGTATTTGGGCGTGATCGGTATTATCGAAAACACCCTCAATATCAAGAAAGCAACCTATCGCAATTTGTTTGTCGCCTAGGGATTTATCCAAGCTGTTAGTTCCAGAAAAGCATGCGTGGTTGATTTCCACGGCTGGTAGGCATATTGTTTTGAAGCGGTGATCTTTTACGAGGATCGTCTCTTATGTCCAGTATTTTTTCCATTGTTTTTAGGAAAAATAAGGTAAGGCTTATGAAACGGTATGATCTGGGCAAGTCCGTAGGTCTGGGGCCTGCTTTAGGGATAAATTTTACCATTTCTTCGTTCCAGCTTGTACATACCGCCATGCATAGCTGGTCCGGAAAATGTTGATTAGCATAGGTGTAGTCAGAGACATACGATATGTGTTAAAAAAATAAGGTGACTTATAATTTTCCTCCAAAAATATTTATTTATTCATCAATATCTATTTTGTCTTCCCCTTTCCCCAAATATGCTTTCTCGTGTCCTCGAAACACTTCTGATATGTGCCTTGAGCTCTTCCATTGATGCGGTAATTATCTCCTCAGATTTAGGAAGAAAAAAAACTAGCAGGAGGCAAAGTCCGGTGAATATGGTCAAACAATTACGCTCAACGATGAGTGAGCCATGAATTTTTTTTTCCCACAATCCGGAAGTTTTCGTCGCATTACTTCACGCAAATGGCGCATTATTTCAAGGTAAAATTCCTTATCAACAAGAACTCATGACGGACCATTGTAATCGAAGAAACTAGTGAGCAAAACTTTGCATTTGACACGCACCTTGCGTGCTTTTTCGGTCTTGGCGCTTGTGGTCGCTTTCGTTGAGATAATTAAGCTTTAGTTTCGTCGTCATAACAGTGTACCTATGTTACGTCAAATCTGGTCCGTTATTCACGTCATTCAACAGTTCCTGAATGATGCTAATGCGACAGTTATTTTGGTCGAAATGTGACAATTTCGGAAGAAATTTTACTGACACACGTTTCATGCCCAAAGCATCTGAAAGGAAATTCATGGCATAAACCAACCGATATGCCAATATCCTTTGCAATCTGCTCTGATAGTGACTCGATTATTCTCCATAAAAATAATTTTCATTGCTTCAACGTGTTCACCCGTTGTTGACGTACTGCGGCGTCCGGGGCGATTATTGTCATTAATACTTTCTCCTCGTACTTGCTAACAAGTAATTTTCGAACATGTTTACTAAGATAACAAATACTATTGCTATTTATATTTTGAGCCTTGGCAACACTAAGTGTTGGCGCACAATTTGTGTTGTTTACAGTAATTTTGTCTTAGCGAAAAATGGAATTAACTCGTGAAAATTTCCGTCCGATGATTTTTTACTACTTTCGACGTCGATTATCAAGACAGGAGTGCATAAGGGGCAAAATCTATCGAAAGAATGCTGTGAAAAATTCAGACCGAAATTCCTAGTATTAACTAGGTTTGTCTACCGCGCCGATTCCGATCCTTACAACGACGATCCTGTGATAGAAAAAAAAGAAAACGTCTTGCACAAAGAAAGAAAAAAAAGAATGTATAGGCGAGTGAAAGAAGCTAAAAAACACATAACCAGTATTTAAAAGCTAAAAAAGGCTTGAAAGAAGCTGGAAAAAAGAAGGCCAAAAATCACAAAGATGAAGCAGGTAAAGCTGCTGTCACAAAATGTACATAGAAAAAAAAATCAGCCACTAGTGCTGCAACAAAGAAGTCGACACTTGCATTGACCAATGCCATGATAGTTAAGCTAAGTACATACTATGGTTTGGCTATTTTGAGAAATCCAGATTCTCAAAAAGAAATAAAGAAAGCAGTGTGATCTACATACGATCATTACATTTCAACCGATGAAAACCACCAGCACTCGTACTGTTTAATTGCATGATGCAAGCATTACAACCATCTTTTAAACTTCATTCTTTCCTCTGACCTTTTCATCAACAATGTTGGCTCTCTACCAACCTTTGTGACGGCGAGACGACAGGAAGTGATTGACCTAACCTTATCTAACAGGCATGCGAAGGCCATCACTAACTGGAGAGTCTCACCAGATGTTACGCTGTCAGACCATAGATACATCGAATTCCAATTGAAGTGCGGGATCTCCCCCTCGCAGCCCAAGCGGAATCCGAGAAAAACAGACTGGGTGCGATTTAGGGAGGAGCTTGAGAAATCCACTCAAGCCCCGCCTAAACTCAAAACTAATCAATCGGTGGAGGATGCAGTTCACAACCTGAACAGCGCCATCACCAAATGTTTTGAACTCGCATGTCCTGTCAAAAAACCTCCCAACAGGAAGCCGGTTCCCTGGTGGAATGCTGAGCTCCAACGGCTTCGTAGGGAAGCCAGAAGTCTTCTGAACAGATCGCTTAAATCGAACTCGGAAGATGACTGGAATAAATATCGATCGAAGCAGAAGGAATATAAGAAGCTTATTCGAAAATCGAAGAATGATTCCTATAAGTCCTTCTGCGAAGAGATCAAATCCCTGAGCGCGACCAGCAAGTTGGTTAAAGTCCTCAAACGAGGAAAATCGACAAAGCTGGATGTACTCAGAAAGTCTGATGGTACCTTTACCGAGTCTAAAGCAGAAACTCTTAGTTTACTGTTTCAGACCCATTTTCCGGGAAATCAGACTGTCATCGGCTCGTTGCACACTCCCTCATTGGATACTGCGGCTGTAGCGATGAAAACAACTCGGCGTAGCTGGTATGTTGCGTCACGCGTGGCAACTACTGAGGCCATTGAATTTGCTGTGGCATCCTTCGATGGCTTTAAGTCGCCGGGCACTGATGGGATATACCCCGTTATGCTGCAAAAAGGTATAAGACAGCTGCTTCCTACACTGAAAAGAATTTTCACTGCTAGCCTGGCACTTGCCTACATACCTATCCCTTGGCGCGCGGTGAAAGTGGTCTTTATTCCCAAAATAGGGAAAGAGGATTACTCACTAGCCAAGAGTTTCAGACCAATAAGTCTAACATCATTCCTGCTGAAAAGCATGGAAAGACTAGTAGAGTTGCACGTGCGCAAAGTTGCCCTTCGAATGCATCCTCTGTCGGACATGCAACATGCTTATCAGCGCGGAAAATCCTGCGAGACTGCGCTTCAAAACCTAGTTGGGAGAATTGAATGCGCTCTCGAAAGGAAAGAGTACGTACTAGGCATTTTCGTCGACATTGAGGGAGCTTTTGATAACGCTACCTTCGACAGCATGTGTAACGCTGCTAGACGGCATGGCGTAGATGAAGCACTGGTTTTGTGGATCAAAGCAATGCTTGTGCACAGGACATTGATCGCTGATACAGGCCTCGAACAATGTGTCAAGTCTGGAGTAAACAGGGGCTGCCCGCAAGGTGGCGTCTTGTCTCCGCTGTTATGGTGCATGGTGGTCGACTCTCTGCTAGATGCTCTCAATGCCTCTGGAATCTATGCCCAGGCCTATGCGGATGATGTTGCTGTTCTCTCTGTCGGCTCATGTTTAGCGAATGTCTGTCTCAAAGCGCAGGCGGCGCTAAACGTGATCGATGACTGGTGCACGAGAAATGGGCTGTCGGTTAATCCTCTTAAGACCGATGTCGTTCTCTTCACGAGAAGGAGGAAAACAACTGGCATTGCTCAGCTGGTGCTAAAAGGCATTCCCATCCCTATATCCAAGGAAGCTAAGTATCTGGGAGTCATTCTAGATAACAAACTTCTCTGGTCAAAACATGTTGAGTCCAAAACCACCAAAGCGCTGTCAGCTTTCTGGCAATGCAAAGGTGCCTTTGGCAAAACATGGGGCTTATCGCCGAAAAAGGTCCTCTGGATCTACACGGCAATGGTAAGACCGATAATCTCATATGCATCGGTTGTTTGGTGGAGCAGGCTGACACGAAAACACGTTGTGGCTTCACTCACCAAACTCCAAAGAGCGGTCTGCCTCAGTTGCACGGGGGCTTTCCCCAGCACACCGGGAGCTGCTTTGGATGCTATGATGAACCTTCCACCCCTTGACATATATATCAGAGGGTGTGCACTGAAAACTATTTCTCGCTTAAAGAGGAATGGTCTTTGGTACAACTCGCAGTGGAGTGGAATAGAATGTCTTCGCATCTTCACAGATGGCTCCAGGACTGATCAGGGATCCGGCGCCGGAGTTTTCTTCGAGCGCGAAAACATTCGACTGCACTTCTCGTTAGGAAAATATGCGTCTGTCTTCCAGACGGAGATTTACGCAATCCTAATGACCATGCACTATGTTGTGAAACACAGATGGAGGGGAAAGAGCATATGTGTCTGCAGCGACAGCCAAGCTGCACTCAAAGCTATATCCAATCCTCTGTCCAACTCCAAACTAGTGCATGAACTCAAGACCTTCTTGAACAAAGTCGGAAGACTTAATTCACTTAGGCTTGCATGGGTTCCAGGTCACTCTGGAATCCCAGGAAACGAGATCTCCGATGAACTCGCTAGAAAAGGCTCAGAGGAGAGTTTCTCAGGGCCTGAACCCGCCTTAGGTCTACCAGCTTCAACGGTTAAATCTGACATCAATGACTGGGTATTTAACGTACACAGTCGCAGATGGAAGGAATATCCAGGATGCAGGATGACTAAGCGCGTACGCCCTGACGTCTGTAAAAAGTCCGCAACATTCTTCTTATCCTTAAGAAGAAATGACTGCAGAAGGCTAACGGGCGTCATTACGGGCCATTACACTTTTGCCAGGCATCTTTACGTGCTTGGCATCAGTGAGACGCCTACCTGTGCTGCTTGTTGCGAGGAGGACGACACAGCGGAACACTTTCTCTGCGACTGTCCCGCCTTCGCTCGTGCACGGTGGCGCACCCTTGGGGCCGACGTGGTGGGTGCCGAATCTCTTAGCTCAACATCACTGAAGCCCCTCCTCATTTTTCTCCGGATAACGGGGAAAATACATTAAAGACAAGGTGTCTGTCTGGTAGTACAATGGACCAGTACTTGTGTCTGAGTGCTCCAGCAGATAGTAGAAGCCTCCAACAAAAAAAAAAAAAAAAAAAAAAAAAAAAAAAAAGCATTACAACATACGGCAGAGAATACAAAGCAAATTTACACACATCCTCCAGCATTTGATGAAGATACAGCAAGTTTTTTGAAGCCGATTTACGAAGAATTATCATCTGATGACCTGATACAAAGGTACTTGGGAAAAAACACTCAGAACTACAACGAGTCGTTTAATAGTTCCATCTGGAACTTGGCTCCAAAGCATCATTTTGCTGGAAAAAAGACGCTGGAAATTGCTTCATGGACAGCTGCGTGCATGCTTAATGAAGAATTTTCACCCATCCTTAAAATAATAGAGATTTTTGGTACGCAAATTGGCCGAAACGCCTACTCGTACGATGAACGACGAAAAACCCGTGCAGAGCGATCCACGTCCGAGGCATCCAAACAGGCGAGGGCTTCCCTCAGGTCACAAAAACTGTCAGAAAATGATGCGTATGAAGCCACCGAAGGGTTATTGTATGGTCCAGGCATAACAGATTAGTGTAAGTATACATTTTCCACGAAAATTCTGCTCTTGAAACTTTAAACGCATTTTTCTCGAAACATCATTTTCTAAAATTGTCATGGTCCTAAAAAAAAAAAACTATTCAACCGATTGCTTTGAAATTTATGTATGTTCTTCTACTCATTAATGGTTATCGGCCGTACCAAAATGTTAGTTACCTTATTTTCGAAAATAGTTTCTTATTTTTTTTTAAACGATTTTTAACAAAAAAATTAACAAAAAAAAAACAAGATTTTTTTCTACAGTTCACCTTTTTTGTTTTTTCAATGAAATTCTTTAATTTTAGTAGGGCCGATAGCGACAGACCTGCTGAATAATAATTCATTCGATTTATTTTATTTCAGACAACAGGAACAGCCGCTATTACCATAACCAGTGACCTGCTTTTTTTTATGTCTAATTTAATTTTAAAAAAATATATAAAAAAATGTAAAATAAGAAAACAAAAATGTATACAGTTTAAGATACAAATAAAAACATATAAAAAAATGAAATGATTGAATTTTATTGTCTCACAAAAAAAATTCTGTAAGAAGAGGTAAAATTTATGCGTTCACATGAGAATCGTGGTCGCAGTTCGCTCAGGGATGAAAGTCGTAAAGGTCGTCCAAAATCAATTGTTGCGCCACAAAACATTGATGCTGTGGGCGAACTGATGTTGCTCGTCATGTGACTTATCGTGAGATTGAGGCATCCTTGGGCATTAGTAGACGAGCATTAATAAGATATTGCATGACCATTTAGTTGTGCAAAAGATTTGTTCGCGTTGGATCCCGCATAATTTGACAAAAGCTCAAAAAGATGCTCGTGTTAATTGGTGCAAAGAAATGCTCAAGAAATACAATCGCGGTGCATCAAAAGCTGTGTATACCATTTACACAGGTGACGAATCTTGGATCTATGCGTATGAGCCCGAAACAAAACAGCAATCCACTTTATGGATCTTCCAAGATGAGACAAATCCGACAAAAGTGATTTGTGCACGGAGCACTTCGAAACAAATGATCGCCTGTTTCTTCGGAATAACTGGACATGTGGCATCTGTGCCGTTAGAGCAACGTAGAATGGTGAATTCATGGAATATGATGAAATGGTACACAACCATTTGTTTGCCAGAAATGCTTGGTGAAATAAGAAAAAAGAAGCGCCAGCTTCCTTCATCATGACAATGCAAGCTCTCACACATCGACTGAAACAACCATCTATGTATTAGACTGGTCAAAACGCCGAATTGATGGGTCCTCCATATAGCCCTGATTTGGCACCAATAGACTTCTTTTTACTCCCACATATCAAGAATAAATTGCGTGGCCAACGTTTTTCAGCGCCTGAGGAAGCCGTTGATGCATTTAAAACCCATGTTTTGGTGGTACCTCAATCGAAGTGGAAAAGTGTTACGAAAATTGGTTCGAGCGCATGAAAAAGTGTATTGATCATCACGGAGAATGCTACGAAAAACAATGAAGCTGTTTTTGATAATAATCTCGTACAATAACACCAGAGAAATTATTCAATTCCTGATGCCTTTTGAACATACTTTCAAGTCCCAAGGAATAGGACAAACCGGGTGTAACTTAAAGTATTTTTTTAAGCTTAAAAAATCGAAACTTTTGTATGCTTTAGTTTCGGCAAATGAATTATCTTTAACTTGCTTTGATATTTATAAAGTAAAAAGATGCAGAATATACGCCGATAAACCGTGGGACCATACACTCTTCTAGGCAGCAAATACTCCTAACAATTTGTGCAATGAAATATTTCGCCAGTAATTTCGGTGCAATATGCTTTTCCGGACTATGAAAACCTGTCGCGTTGAATATAATGAACCAACTCGTGTCAGAAGAGGAGGACAGGAGATCACCGCTGTGATCGGCATTCAAAGTCGATCAGATGACTTGCCACGAATAGACGTGGATTTCGTGTATTACGAGGGTAAGTCGCGCAGTCAATGGTACCTGAGAGGATTCGATGGATGGAGTTCAAATTAATAAATTTTAGGCGGTCTGGATAGAGAGCTAAGATCAGAGGATTGTCCCAGGGCAAGCCAAGAAAAGCAAAACGGAGAAAACGATATTGGATACTCTCGATTCTGGATGTGTATATGACGGTAAGGAGACCACACTTGAGAGGCGTATTGGAGAATAGGGCGAACAAAGGTTATGTAAAGAGACAGAGTGACGTAGGGATTGGAAAACTCTTTAGACCATCGTTTCACGAAGCCGAGTGCAGAATAGGCCTTAAGAATTATATCACTGATGTGCAAGGAAATTGAGTTCTTGGTCGCATAATACGCCAAGATTGCGGATCACCTGAACGGTGAAAAAAGGTTGATTATGATTGAGAAAATAATAGATTAACACTTGGAAATGTTAAGGTCCGGGCAGTTCTTGGAGCACCAGGTGGAAAAACTATTGAGGTCCGATTGAATAAGGGAGGAGTCATGTTCGGAGGAAATTATCTTAAAGAACTTAGTGTCGTCGGCGTATAGAGAGATGTGCGAATGTTTGATAACCATTTCAATATCGTTAATTGTAAGGATAAAAAGAAGCGGACCTAAATGACTGCCTTGGGGGACATCGAAGGAAGCAAGGAAGGGGCTAGAGAGGGCAGATCTAAAACGAACACTGTAGTAGCGATTTCCAGGTAAGAGGATACCCTCTTTAACAAGATGGATTCAAAGCCAAAGGAAGACAGTTTGAAGAGTATTAAATACTTTCGAAGAATTTGGGTATATGAGACAGTTTGGCAATGGGACAGTAGCTGTAAATGTCATTCTTCGGACCCTTTTTGTATATAGGTGTTATAAAAGAGGCTTTCCAAATCCGGGGAAATTCACCTTGAGAAAGGGATAGGCCGAAGATTTTTGAGAGAGGTAGAGAAAGGGAGGAGGAACATTTTTTTTTTAAATATAGCAGTGAGGCCGTCGGGACCAGGAGTAAATTCATCATTAAATTTCTTTAATCTTTTTTCGATGATATCGGGGTCGACATTACGAGAGAGAAATGGTCCAAAGGACAAGTTTGGTAAATAAGTAGGATCGGGTGCAAAGGAGTCATGGATGAAAGATTGATTGAAAAAGGTTGCAAAACGGTTGGCGATGTTATGAGGGTCATTAGAAGTTTCATCATTGAAGGAGAGAGAGTTTGGGTAGCCATCAGATTTTCTTTTGTAGTTAACAAACTGAAAGAAAGACTTGGGATTATTTATAAGGTTGATTTGCATCTCGACTAAGTAATGTTAAAGAAGTCATTTGGGGATTGAGTACGAAGGAAAGTTGTCCAGAGCTTGTTCCCTATGTTTCTCAAAGAACGGAGTCTGCGATTATACCAAGGTAGGGAGCTGGAGAAGATTTTATGTCAGGAAAAGGCTACGTAAAGGGATGTAGAATTAAATATTTCTTTGTAGAATATAGATATGGCATCATTTACGATAAAGTTGTTGAAATTAAAAGGAGCGCTATTGAGATCATTCATCGATTTGACGGAAGTTGGTTTTATGGAAATCGTGAGAAATTTGAACAGTGGAGGTAGAGCTCTGGTTAGGGGAGTTGTTTCTGAAAGAACGAGCGTAGAAGAGGGGCGGGGTGGTTGTCGACGGTTGATAGGGACAGCGGACAAGCTGAAACTGAGGGGCCTAGTTGTCTGCCTATGTAATTAAAAATGCCGCTGACTTGATTAAGGCTTGAATCAGTTAGGCGATCTGAGAAGAGGCATTCTGGTTAAAGTCTGGAAGGTTGAAGTCAGTGAAAACTAGGATCTCGCTTTGGGGATCCCGTAAATCAATCAAATTATCGATTGTATCAATTGCCGATTTGTATGGTTCAATAGGTTGCGATGGCAAAATGTATAAGCAAATGACGTATAGCGATTTCCAGGGTAGTACAATCTTAATAGAAACAAAGTCGAGACACGGCGAAGATGAAGTTGCTATGAGGGAGGAGTCGATTAAGTTTCGGATGGCTAGGAGGACACCGCCGCATGGACAACTGTCAGTAGGTCGGTTAACATCATCGACGTGATAAACGTTTAAGTTTGATGGGAACAGTTCAAGGTTGCTTATACTGGAGATTAGGTTCGTTTCAGTTAAGGCAAGGATTTCAAAAGGTAGTGCAGACCTCTTACGTTCTGATAATAGAAGGTAAGAGGTAGGTTTTCGGGTGTGTTAGAGTGGCAGGGCGGGGTGACGTTTAGGAACGAAATAAACTATCATTATCAGCTTTGCTACGCTGAATGTGCGATATACGCTTTGAGTGTTTATATTGTCTGAATGTATCGAGATCGTTTGACACTTTTTTGGGTAAGATATTGAAAAACTTGTCATATTTAATGAAAAGATTCTTGAGGGTAGTGAAGTCGGTTGGGAGGTCTTCCTTGTGAATTGAAACCATTACACTAGTGTTTTACCTATATAGCAATCTGAGTCGGATTTGTCATGAAGGTAAGCCGAACAGAGACGAATGTCCTCATAGATCTTTTTAGGTCTTAACCTGGAGAGAGCGTTTCGACATTAGTTGGAGTCAATACTCGTACATTGCTGGGTAAGTTTAACTTATGGTGGCAGTAGGGGATGGCTAGATGGGTTGTGTTTGTCGTTACAAAAAACAAACCGCTGATTCCAACTTTTTGCAAATCTTATTGGGTATTCATCATACAGTTGTGACTCGAATAAAATTGCTCCAAAGTCGATGTCATAATTTGTGTTCGAGATAGACGAGATGAAAAACAAGATATACAAGGTGGCGCAAAATTAATCATCCAATTATGTTTTTGAATTACTTTTTTACTAAATAAAACAAATGGTTTTAAGTGACGGAAATTTTTATTTGGACCTTTTATATATTGTTTTTTTGTTAAGTGGAAAAGATGATATCTGTCCAGTGGCTGCCACCAGTGTTGATACACATTTGTATCCGTATAATCGCATCTTCCATGACTTTCCACAAGATTTCCGGTGATAACTATTCGTATTCCTGTCGAATATTCTCCTTAAGAGCTGCGATTGTCTGAGGCTTGTTTTCATAAACCCGCGACTTCAAGTAACCCCAAAGAAAGAAGTCTGGAATGGTTAATCGGCGATCTTACTGGCCATGCCAAATCGGCAAAACGGGAGATTACGCGACCAGGAAACGCTTCCTTTACAATATCCATTGTGGCTCGTGCTCGTGTGCGGTTACACCATCTTGTTGAAACCACATGTTCACTGGGCCCCACTCATCCGATTCCGGCAGTAAGAAGTCGTTTATAGTGCCCCTGTGGCGTTCGCCAGTAATAGTGACCGTATTGTCGATGGCTTTCTCCAAAAATGCGGCCCAATTACTCCTCCCGCGTGAATGCCGCACCACACAGTGGCTTTGAGTGGATATAATGGCTCTTCGTGCATCACACGCGGATTTCCAGTGCCCCAAAAACGAAGATTTTGCTTATTGTCGTAACCGCTTAATGATAATTTTTGACACAAAATCGTCCTCTTCGTTGTTGGCATTAAGAATGGCTTAACAGTAATTCACATGCGACTGACGGTCAGCAGGCAATAATTGATGCACTGTCTGCACTTTGTGTCAGTCTTTCACTAAAATTCCCTGTAGAGTCCGTCTGATGATGCACAATTGCGTGGCTCGTTGTCTGCTTAATGTTTCTTCGTTCTCAGTGACATTTTCAGCCATAGCCGCGATATTCTCGGCCGAACGAACAGCCCTGTATGGTCTCCTGTGGTTCCAGTCTGTTCGAGTCACTGAAAGTAATCGATTCGAGCCTGACTGACCTTGTGTTAAAAATTTTAATTAAAAAAATCGAACCAAAAGGGGAAGTTAGAAAGCTCTAATGTAATTAGAGGTGACCGCGTCATAGTTCTACGTATTTTGTATTTTTGAATGGATTATAATGCCTGATGAAAGCTTGTTTACCTCTACCTGCCTGATCTGTTTCAGCAGTTGTCCTGTGGATGAGTGGAGCGGCATGTCACGACTATGATTTCGGTACTTTGATACCTTACTCAGGGATCCCAACGATCAAGATCATAAATTGCCAGCTCATAACCCACTTCAAACGAGCCTAATCATTTCGATGTCTTTCTACCTCGATTCAAATACCTATATTATAACGCGAAAATAAACGATATTGCGTTCAAGTCCACTCAGATGCCGACGCATGACGCAAAGAGAGTTATCCAACTCTTGTCTACATGTCATAGCTTTATCGCCCCGTTTATCATCGCCGGCACTCCCGCCGAGTCACATGTGTCCGAGTACTACAAGACACACCGGCGCGGCGTAAGACGTGCTTATTCGAATGTATTACTCTCGTTACCGCCACGCCAGATCCGCCTCACAACTGACTCAGTTAATTGCTCCATCGGTGGTCGTCTGCTCCAACAAGGTATTATGTCAAATCTGCAGGTAATGATGAATTAGCGTTAACATTAAACAGTTACAAATGGGGAAAGTCGCTCTGTTAATGTTTGACTATGCAGTTGAGTTTCTGCAGTACATTATTGTCTCGGTTTGTTTGCTGTTACAGAGTCCCACTGTACCGGTCCGAAATGGGCCAAACGTTGCGTCAAGTCGATGTGCTTGATATTGTGCCTTATTGTGTGGAGTGAGTGAGGAAGAATGCGGTTAGTGTTAGGTGTCAAGTAGCTTGTAGTTCAAGTAATGTCAGGGATATTTGGGACTCTGGGGAATAGGTTGAGGCCAAAAGGCGGTTTTGTTAACCAACTTGTGAGATGAAAGCACGGGGAGAGCGGTTTGCTTGCTTAAACATCTGGACTGTTACTCGATTGTTATTTGGGAAGGTGGAAGCGTCGAAAGGTCACTTGTCGTCATAGGTACGGAGGCGATGTGGTACATTTTACATTTTGCTAATTGATTGGTCACTATTGTCAAATAATATTTGAATAGGTCAATAATTACTCGTCGTGGGAAGTGGGTATGAGTGGTGCAATGTGGGCTGTGCGGTAATGTGCTAATATTTGAGGAGCGCATTGGTGTTTATTTGAATTGGGTCGATACATAGATTGAATAATTTGAAAGAGGATATTGTTGGAAACGAAGTGTGGGAATATTTAAAACTTATTACTGTGCAGGAAATTATTCGATGCGTCATTACTTTACGCCGCCCTCGATGTCCTAATTTTCGAAACAACCCTTTAATCTAGATCGCAATTTTCTGAGTATCGTATTAATAGGTCATTGTGGGTAGTATCATAATAGCCAAAAAGGGTGTGTTATTTTCCGATAAAATCCTGTAAAGCGTAAGTGTTCGAAAACAAATGAAAGTGGGAATTCTGAGTATCAGATGAGCTGAAATTGAATACACTCGATTTTCGCCCAAATACCTGTAATTTACCTTGGAAATGTACAATATATGGAAAGGCTAACGAGGTTTTCCGGGCCGACCTCCTGACACGGTGAACTATTTAACGCAGAACTTATTGTTTAGAGAAGCATCAAGAGACGTTAGAGACATGTTGTTAAAATGCGGAATTCTCCAGAGCCCATTTGTGCCACTTTTTCTGCCTGCTCAGACCTAGCCAATATAATAATAATTATTATCAACTAGGTTTTTGGGGGGAGGGGGGTAGTCACTGCTCAGGCGAAGGTGTGAGAAGGTGAAGAATCCTATTGGATTTGCTAGGGTATTTGGCTGAAATATTTGCAAGCTCCCGGCCTCAACACAGTTTCCAAGACACGGTTCAAAAATACGAGCAGAGGCCGATCACGGGTCACTGCGACTCAAAAAATCGAAAACGGTGGCGCTTCTTTGCTCGAATTTATCATATGACCGCTTCTGCAAGTAAGCTGGATGATTTGCCAAGTTACAAATGACGCTTCACCTGGGTAGCAGGTGGTCGGTAATTAGTTACTGCAAGCGGATAAACTGCATTTCTTTTTTCCCTCCAAATTTTTGGCAAGATGTGAAATCGTGCACTCTCGGGACTTCAAGCCCTAGCTCATTTTTCAAAATATGTTACATCTGCTTTAGTGTTCCATTTATGACAGCTCGCTCGTGACTCATCACATTTGCTAAAGTCGAACATGCTTAGATGTTTAGTTAGTATTGCCATTTTATTATAAAAATACAGAGTGCGCCATCTCATATGGGTCGATGTAAACTTATAATAATAACTTCAACAATTGTCACCCGATTTTCATATGTCATAGCAATATGGAAACGTCAATTCAGTACAATGTTAACCATGAATCGCTTTACACCAAAAGAATGCTCGGAAATAGTTTCAATGTTCATTAAAAATGAACGCTTGATTGTGCTAACTCAACGTGCGTATCGTGCAAAATATCGTGATGGTGCTGCGCCCAAAAAAGATTCAATTCGTAGTTGAGCTTCGAGTTTTTTTCAATTTGATTCTGTGGCAAACCCTCGTGAGCAACCCATGCCACGTCTGCGGGGTTCAAACTCATCCATTCAGTCTGTAAAGGCCAGTGTTCAAGAAGACCCAAGTTTGTCATATCGGCGCCGTTCGCATCAGTTAGGCATCAGTGGGACCACTTTGCGGAGAATTCTAAAGGATGATCTTCACTTATTTCCATACAAAGTGCAGATAACTCAAAGAATTTTGCCACCAGATGAGCCACGGCGCTTGGCATATGCACAAAATGTCGTTGCAATTATTAATGCTGAGCCGGAGTTCTGGCAGCAAATTTTGATGACCGATGAGGCACATCTTACGCTTTCTGGCTCAGTTAATAAACAAAACTGTCGCTTCTGGGGCACTGAAAATCCTCGCATTATTCACGAAGAGCCGCTATATGATCTGTCTGGGTCAGTGCATGCGCTAAAACCATCATTGACCCGTACTTCTTCAAAGTTGGCGATACAGTGGATGGCGATCGATATCGGTGGATGTTGGCCCATTATGTGGTCCCAGAAATGCGTAAAAAGGCGACATGCCATACTGCGGACAAAACAATGAACCTTTTGCGTAAGGAGTAAAAAGTTCGATATTGACTGGCCTCCGAGATCCTCCAGACTTTTCTCTTTGAAGATACTTGAAAAGCAAGGTATATGCTAACGGCCCGAAGATAATAGAACAGCTCAAAAGAAACATTCATGCGGAAATCGCAGAAATTTCGACCGAAATACATACTCGAAAATGTCATGGAGAATGCGCGGAAACGAGCCCATTTTTGCATCGGCAATAAAGGCGGTCATTTAATTGATATTGTTTTCAAAAGTTAATTAAAATAAATTGTAAAGGTCTTAGTTAAATGAAGGTTTTAAATTATTCGAAATTTACATCAACAACAAAATTACATCAAAGTTTTTGGTCTAAGACCTTACGAAATACAGCTGGTGCAAGAACTGAAGCCGAACGACCTGCTTCAGCGTCGAGTTTTCAGTAAGTGGGCGTTGGAGGAAAATACGTTTTTTTATCGAAAATTATATTCAGCAACGGATTCAAAACTCTCATATTTGACCTGATTGGCAACCAAGCTCATTGGCAATACAAGCCATTGCACCCGGAACAATGCACTATTTGGTGCGGTTTATGGTCCGGCGGAATCATTGGCCCGTATTTTTCAAATTTGACGGTGAGAGCAACGTGATTGTCAGTGGTACCCATTACCGTTCAATGATTTCAAACTTGGTTAACATGTGGTTCTAAAGGATTTTTCAAAAGGGGGGGAGGGGGGTTAGAAGTTTTTATTTGAAAGGTCAATTGACATCGGTCAAATGCCCGCCTCGGTTTCTTACTGTGGCAAGGATCCGACTACTCTAATTTTCAATGACTCTTTCCCATATATCCTGCTGAATTTGAGTGATGGCCTGTGTTATGTTCACGTTAAGGGCATCGGTCACTTGTGCTTTATTCGCATAGACCTGTCTAGCAGGGTCACCTTGGTTGGCAAATCACTTCACCTCTACGAAACATAACCCTACCCTCAAATCCGTAACTTTCTGAGCATGCATTGTCATCTGGTTAACCTTTTCATCCAAAATTAGAGTTCTCTTTCAAACAAACCGAAGACCAGTCAGCGAACAAACGACGTTGTCTATGGTCATAAGCTTTGAGCTCTTGGGTCAGTTGAATTTTGTACGGATGTAAGCCCGTGAAGGACCACCACGCCGGATTATGGGCTCAACGTCTGCACTAACGTACACTCAATCGTGTCACTTGCCATGGTGATTTAGCATCAGTAACTGAATAATAAAATCTACCCGCGCCAATTGAAAAACTCTTTTGCAAGACTGTGCTATATGCCACATCGTAAGCAAATAGATGGGGCAATTGAGAAATGAGATCATGCGATTTGCCATCTTTAGACTACTTTTTTATTGTGATAGGCATCTATACCGATCAGGCGGCGTCAGTTGCAGCCTCGGAGGTTGCTCAAAATTTGACTCCCCTTATGAACCACTTAAAACCTAGTGGTGCTGATTTTCCACAAAATCATCTTTAAAAAATAAATGACAAGCATTGATCAACTCAAGTAAATATTTTATCCATATTTGCAATTTGGCTGTTTTTTTTTTTTTGGCAATTGAAAACCATTTTATTAGAATCTAGTCTTAGGACTAATAAACAATTTTGTTTTATCTAAAATTAAAATAAGGCGGTAAAACTTTATTATCAAAACATTAAACATGAATACTGGTTTGCAATACATAATAACGATACATAACACAGAAAAACAAAATCGAACTTTTTTTTGTTGCATGAGGTTTTTCTACTGTTGTTTACTAATTTGGATGCGCTTATTTCGAATCTACCCTCAGATTTTTTGTAGCAGCTCTAGTCAGGGAGATACAGGTACCGTCTTGAATTTGCATGAGTAGTCGATAATTTCTATCAATAGCGGTGTAACCAAACTAGTTTCTGTATACATTTTTTCATTATGTGTTCCTCAAGGAGGAAGTGTTTAAATAGCCCTGATCGTTTTTGTGCTATTCGTGGAGAATATATGTTCAAAAAATTCCGTTTGAATGTGTCGGACTTTGTGAAAAAAGCATACTTGGACTACTTTGGGTTTCCATTGCCGACGAATGCTAAGCACTTTCTGGCAAACAAGAAAAGACCCCGTTTTAAGTATAAAGCTCCAATGATCTGGCGTGAACCATCCAATCATCATGATGAATGTTATTTCTGTGTTACGAAAATCATAGGAATAAACCATAGAAATTGCTCGAAGTGGACATATCCCAACTTGAAATCTGCTATGAGACCAGTCTTGAATACTAATGACACACCAGTACCAGAGCAGCCATGTACATCTTCAGAAGGTTCTGTTGAGTTCAGCTAACAAACCGACAATGATGGCAGTATTAGCAACAGTGATTTTGATAGCCTCGGTTATCCTCGGCCGCTGAATCAAGATGATCTAAATGACTTGATCAGGGATCTTGGGCTGTCCAAGACTGCATCAGAAATTTTAGCTTCCCGATTAAAAGAAAGAAATCTGTTGACAAAAGAAGCGAAGATATCGTACTGCCGTAACACAGAAAAGGATTTAATTCCTTTCTTAAATGTGTACTTTTGCACAAGGAGCATAACTGGGTTTTATGTGTTGATTTAAAACTAGTAAATTTCCTCTTGGGCCAACTTCCTATGCTCATGGGACAGCCGAGCTAAAGCTGAGCACTGGAAAAAATGAGACTGGCCTTCTAGGGAGGCTTTGATTCCCGGAAAGCAAAATGTGATTAATGTTCCACTAGTATCTAGGGACCGAATTATATTGCCTCCTTTCCATATAAAACTGGGGTTAATAAAACAGTTTGTAAAAGCTCTTAAAAAAGACGACCAATGTTTCAAATACATTGCAAAGGTGTTCCCAAAATTTAATGGTGAGAAAATCAAAGCTGGTATTTTCGATGGCCCACAAATCAGGAACTTGATAGATGAAAAAAATTTCATCAACTATATGACAGCTATCGGGAAATGTGCATGGGAAGAGTTTGTTTGGTTAGTGCTAAATTTTTTGGGAAATAGAAGTCTGATCGCTACATTCAGGACATTGAACAGTTATTGATACACTTCCTGCAACTTGGATGCAACATGAGTGTTAAGCTCCACTACCTCCACAGCCATCTAGACTATTTTCCTGAAAATCTCGGTGACGTAACCCTCTAAGACTACATTTGAAAATAATGGAAGAAAATAAGTTGGATAATCTCCTGTAAGGTAAATTAGGAGCCCTGAATTCAAAAGCCTGGTCTAAAAGGGTGTAGAAGCTTTGGTTCACCCGTGAGGTAAGAAAATGTAAATAAGTGTCCCAACGCACTCTTAGGGCTTCGAGTGAAAAGAAGGTCAGTTACAAATTAGGTTGCCTTATGACAATTTTTGTTGGCTGTGCAGCATAAGTGCAGATTCCATTTTGTGCAAATGCACTGCGTTTACGAAGTTTTGCAGTACTTACACCATCTCGACCGAACCAAACCGGACAATGGTTAAAGCTGGTCAAACCGCAACTCCGAAATTGGATGCTTTGGTTTTTCACCATGTTTTAGCCCTTGTGAAGGTTGCTGTAAGGATGGAGACTGCATTGTCCGTCCTGGTAGTTAAACTCGCGGAGAGGATGAAGACTGCAATGCCAGATGATGATGACTACTGCTGGGGCGACCTGGCATATTCTTGTTTTGAAATCTCACCAGACCAGCAGCAATCGATTCGCGAAAATCCGGGAGTCCGAGCAATTTGTCCGCGCCTGCGTTCTCATTGTTTCCCTTTTTCATACGCCTATATAAAATGTAAGCTGCCATATCAACCAAGTGGTAAAAAATTCGAGTCATGGTATCCCGAGTTTTTGCTCTAATGTGATAACAACCCATAAGTCCATCCATTAGATCGACACCACCCATGTGGGCGTTTCAATCGAAAAACCCCTTGGCTTTTTCTTGACGATACTATCGTTTGGTAGCTTGCAATTGGGGATGCGATTTACACGCACTGTACCAAGCTATAAATACCTTTGGCAAGCAGATAGTTAGAACATCAAAGGCTGTGAAGTATAAAAGTTTTCGAAATACACAATGTGGTGCAGCGAAAAATCTCCTCGACATATACATAATATAGTTAGTCATTTGTATACCATTTCATAATTGTCATAATTGTCATAAAAGCCACCGGAAGAAGGCGAGATATGCTTGCTGAATCTTCAATTGATGGCAATGGCGATCGAGGCCTTTTTGCTGCTTGCAGGATGGGCTCAGGCCTCTGTACAGTATTTTGAGGCTTGCGACAAGTGCTGTATGCTCACGCTCCTGCACTGCATTTTGCAAATTTTCAGCTGTATCATCTAACAATGTCACTGTCGCAGCATCCTCCAATGCTGCGTTTAGTGCTTACCACATCGTCTTCATCGTCACTTGATTTGCTCGACAGTTCCTCATCGAATTGGACTGATTCGAACAAATTCAGCAACTAGTCGTCTGTTAAATCCGACTATTTGTAGAGTTTATGCACTCGCTCTGCCATTTCTTACGTTATTTTTTAATTTCTATGAAGAAAAATCATGTAATAAGCTAAAACCAACGCGGAAATTGCGACTGGTTTGTAAAATAGCTGCTGGCAACAAAAGTTTACTCGAAGCGAAGGCGTGTCTCAAGACACTAATCACTATTTCACTGCTACAACGCACAATTTTGATAAAATCACAAATATGAAACTTGATTCTATTACTTAATTAATATACCTTCGACGAAAAAAAAAATGAGTTGGATTGATTTGCGAATTTCACTGTTATTAACGCAACAAAACACAACGTGCACCATACCTAATTTTTCGCGCAAAAAAACAGTTGGTTTGTAAAAGTCAAAGCATATGTTTTTGAAATTAGCGCGGAGAAACTATTCAGATTGGTGTAAAAGATTTAATGTAACAGCATGTCTGTTTTCCTGTGTAATTGTGTAATTAGATATGCTGTACAAGCTCAAAAAGTTTGGTTCTTTTTAGTCTCCTAATAAGATTCCTTTGGTCCAAGAGCGGGATAGTTTCAGGGTTCGTATGGTGGTGAAGCTGGTCCTGATGTTTCCTAGCAAATTCGTGTATTTCATTCTGTACAGGTTCCACGCCGAGGTCTCTATGAAGGTCGTCGTTCCTAATGTAGAAAGGTGCGTTCACAATGTTTCTCAGCACCTTGTTTTGGAATCATTGTATTATTTCAATGTTGTTTTTTTTTTTGATAAAACCCAAAATTTGAATACCATAAGTCCATATGGGCTTTATGATTTGTTCGTAAAGTAGAACTTTGTTGTATGTTTATTGACACGATTGTCGAATACCAATCTCCTCTCTTTCTTTCTTGACATGAGCTTTCCAGCGGAGATTCGCACCCAGGATCATACCAAGATACTTTGCACAATTTGCGCACGGTATAGTTTAATTGTTAACTGGCGAGTACTCTATTTTTTTGTTTGTGAAGTCAACATGTACAAATTAAGATTCGTTTAATCGTATTCTCCACATTTTTTGGACCCATTCTTGATGTGCAATATCGCCTCTTATAGTTTAGGAATTGAGTTCACGTTGCTTTACGCAAACCATGTCATCGGCAAATGTAGCCATCATGTTGCATTATAGTGATGGTAAAGGGTCCGCCAAATATTTTTTTATTTTTTGAAAATGCTATAAAAAAAAACTACTGAATATTTTCTCAAATTTCTTTTTTTATTTGAAAGCACAATCCTTCCGGTTGATAATGGAAAATAATTTCATTCAAATGGCTGCCTCGGCTGGCCATGCAGTAGCCTACACGATCGGTCCAATTTTTAAGCAGATTATCGATTGTGTGCAGCTGTATTTCACCAATGGCTTCACGAATATTGTCCTTTAAAGCGTCAATTGTCTCTGGCTTGTCGGCGTAACACTTATCTTTGACGGCACCCCACAAATAATAGTCCAACGGTGTCAAATCGCAGCTCCGAGGTGGCCAAACGACATCAGCTCTGCGGCTGATAATGCGATCTTCAAATACAGGGCGCAAAACATCGAGTGTAGCTTCGGCTGTGTGGCACGTAGCGCCTTCCTGTTGAAACCAAATGTTGCCAATATCCTCCTCTTCAATTTTTGTGAACAAAAATTCGTTCAACATGGCCCGATGACGATCGCCATTGACTGTAACGGCCACTCCTTGCTCATTTTCGAAGAAAAATGGCCCAATTATGCCTCTGGACCAAAATCCGCACCAAACAGTGGCTCGTTTTGGGCTTTTCAATGTATGCGTGCGGGTTTTCTGTGCCCCAAATGCGAAAATTTTGCTAGTTTACATACTGTTTTTAATTTCTTAAGCATGTGCATTAGGTAGTATCTGTATTGGCCCAGTTTCAGTATCAGTTTGTAGATCAATCCCTGGTGCCAAACTTTATCAAATGCTTGTGCTACATCGAGAAAAACTGTAGAACAAACTTTTTTCTCTTCAAACGCTTTTTCAATAATGTTTCTTATTCGGTGTACCTATTCAATGGTTGAATGTTTCACTCGAAAGGCGAATTGGTGATCTGCAATAAGTCTTTAATAAGCAGTCTTTTAACAGTAGTCTTTCGAAAAGTTTGGACATGATTGGTAGAAGGATATTACCCTGTATGACAAAGCTTCGTGTGGTGGTTTTCCGGATTTGGCTATCATGATAACTTCAGCTATTTTCCATAACTTCGGAACATATTTAAGATTGAATGCGGCATTGATGATGCACGTTAGCTTCAGAATTGCTTTTCTTGGGAGCTGCTTGAGGATTTGGCCCGTTATCAGTTCAAATCCAGGCGCTTTTTTCACATTTAAGGCTTTTATTTCTTTTCTCACCTTAATTGACGACATGGTGCCCACGCGTTTTCTTTTAGCAGCTGTTGGTAGAGCTGATCATTCTCCCCTGGGTTTGGTTGAAAAATTTCCTCTAAGTTCTTTGCAAATCTTTCCACTTTCCATCGTTTGTTTTTAATGGTGCAATGTAAGTGAATGGTCTGTATTTTTATTGTTGCTGAGGTTTTGGAGGAAGGAATTAATTTCAGAATCTTAAAGTTCCTTAATTGTTCGTCAAACTTTTTGAGCCAGATTATTGAACCTATTTTTATCCTGAGGGGTTCTAGATTGATGTCATTTCTTCCTCGCTCTCCGCTTTTCGGTAATTTAATTTCTAATTTGAAGAACTTTTTTTGAAGCTATTGTTATCCCAGGCTGATTCTTGAATGTCTTTGATAAATCTTTCAACCTCAGAATCAAATTGGTCTCTGGATAGTATTGTTGTAGGTGTTCCTATTTTCTTTTCGAGACTCGATTTGAAGTTTTCCCAGTCCGTCCATTTACTAGTAAGATTACTTACATTGTGTGGAAAGTTCGCGCTCATAGTCAGAAGAACAGATGAGTGGTCTGAGCTTAAGTCTTGATTTTCTTCTATTTGCAGAGAGTTACCCGGGATATTTTTTACTATGAACAAGTCTATTTGATCGGGGATTTTTTCCGGATCTGTAGGCTTTCCAATAGATAAGACTCATCTTTTATCATCTTTTATCATCCATTGCTTTTAAGTATTCTCCTTCCTTAGTTGTCGTTGAATTGAAAATCTAATGTTTAAAAAAAACACATATTATTTTTCCTCCGCCTTGCCGAGGATTTCGTTCGATTCGGAATTACAACTCCGAGCCACTTTTGACGTTATTGCTGTCCTTTAGAGCTGCCTTAGCTTGACATTAAAAATTCCTAATGGATCTCTGCGCTATGAAACAAAATAGCATATGCAATATGTTCATTGACAGGCTTGGATCCAACCAAGCCTACACCTGACTGTATTCATCAAATTCTCTGAAAAGGGACAACTTCAAATATATGACAGCCGATAAGGACATCAAGATCGAAATAAATAAGCTACAAATGGGCAACGCGTGCTTCTTCGCGATGAGCGAACTATTCAAAATAACTCTTCTGTCCCGTAACTTCAAAATCCGCATATTTATAAAACCATAATAACGTCAGTGACACTACGAGTATATGGATGTAAAACCTGTTCTCTGTCTAAGAAGGAGGAAAATAGGTATCAGATCCCTGCAAACACTATCTTAAGGAGAATCTATGGTGAAAAACAGGACGAGTTAAGAAGCGACTGGAGAATCAAGAACTTAAGGACCTTTATTCAGTCCCAAGAATTGTTCGAGTAATAAAATCGCGAAGACTAAGGTGGGTAGGACACGTAGAACGAATGGACAGTGGACGAACAGTTAATAGAATAAAGAATGTAAAAATCGAAAAAAAAGACCACCAGAAGACCGCGCCATAGAAGGATGAACAATATAAGGATGGAAACAGGGAAGGAACACACTCATGATAGTGAGGCTTGGCGATGTGTTGTTAACAAGGCTCTGAACTTTCGAGTTCCAAATAACTGTAAGAATAAAAATAATAATAATATTAAAATGATAATAATGATAGTTGTCCCTTGCTAAACACTACTTTTTCCTATCTTTGGAGCATGATACGATTACTGTGCTGGAAGGACTACTCGTCTTTAGATGTATGTAATCCACGATTCAGCCCACTCATTGCGTTCCTCACAAGAAGTTAGCTTCCGCTCCACTGTGAGTCATCGATCAAAACAAGTGGTAATCAGAAATGTTTGACGGGTCTTGCGACGGAGTAAAATCTGCTATAAAATGGCTTTGTCGTGTATTTCGAAGTATTTCGGTCGTTTTTCTTTCAGCGATTAGCAGTGATGGTTTAATTTGGTTTGGACGACTCATAGTATACCACCCACTTTTGATCACACCAAATACAAAACCTGGCCTTAGATATTGATGGTTGAACTTTATTATTTCTTTTGATTTCCATATTTGAAACTGGAATGATTCTACTGTATTGGGTCGTCCTATCAATGGAAAAACGCAGAATGTTTATAAAAAGAGGCGAAGTTTTTCTTTTACTCTAAAATATAAGCTCTGATGTTAGTGTCCTCCAATTTTAGCCGGGTCAGGCATCCTTGTTTCAATCACATACGTCAAATCGAACTGTCATCTGTGACTATATGTTTACAATATGAATTGTTTTACAATCGCTGAATTTGTTAAAACTGTGAAAACAAACTAATGATTCTGTAGCAGTGTTAAGGACTCACATAGAAAGGTACGTTCTGCAAAAAGTATTGTCGCCGTTAGTGAAGGTGTGGAAGTGAAAGAGATGTGACCGCCACTATCAATTCTCATCGTTATAGACAAATGTTTTTTGGTCTCAAATCAAAGATAGGAAAGTGGAGGATATGAAATCTGACACGCACATGACATTTGTTTTCAAGAAAAATTTGCTCTAAAAAGTTATCTAAGATTACCTTACCTGCAAGAACTCGCGTGGAGGACATTTGAATAATGTTACAGTTTATTCCTTTACAATGGCAAGATCCAAACAATATAAAAGTTGGGCCATCTAGTGTTTTTTTTTTAATCATAGGCTATTTTGACACTGACAGCTGTTTACTGCTCGAAATCTTGACAAGAAGTCAGTACCATACCACCGCGGAATGAAATGAGTCGCTTTACGCTTGAACAACGTTGGGAAATATTGAAAACTTATTTCAAAAGTGAATGCGGTAGAGCCCAAACAATGCGTTTTTTTAAAATAGGTTTTGTCCGAAATGAAGCACCCACCGCTGTACGTAAGTTTGTGCAAAAAGTTCGTGAGATTGGTATGCTATTCATGATTCCCGTCGTCGTTCGGTGCGCACAGATGAGAATGTTGCTGCTGTGGCCGAGAGTGTGAGACTCAATTCACGAACATCACCTCGCCATCGATCTCAGCAGCGCAACATTTCACGCACTAGCCTGAGGAGAATTCTGCACAAAGATCTCGGATTATTCGCTTACAAGGTCCAATTGACTCAGCAATTGAAGGTGCGCGACCATCCACTTCGTTATCGCTTCGCAGTTTGGGCTTTAGAGCAGCTTGGATTGGACAACGATTTTGGGCGAAAAATTATCTTTTATGACGAGCTGCATTTTCATCTTGGCGGCTACGTTAACGAACAGAAGTAGCATCTAGAGCTCGGAAAACCCGCACGTTATTGTCGAAAAGTCTGGTGCGGATTGTGGAGTGGTGGCATCATTGGACCATTTTTCTTCGAAAATGAGGCTGGGAACAAGGTTTCGGTCAACGGTGGGCGTTACAGAGCCATACTAACCGACTTTTATCTTGCTGAAATTGAAGACATGGATTTGGATGACCTCTGTTTCATGCGGGATGGCGCGCTATGGCACACAGTCCATAATCGATCTTTTGCGCACCAAATTTCCAAATCGTGTTATCAGTCGTCTTGGCGATGTCAATTAGCCACCTCGGAGCTGCGATTTGACCCCTTTGGATTTTTTTGTGGGGAGCCGTGAAGGACCGATATTATGCCAATAATCCGAAAACGATTCAAGCACTTAAGGCCAATATCACCCAAGCAATCCGTGAGCTACAGCCCGAAACCATCAACAATGTCTTGGAAAATTGGGGTGACAGAATGCGCTACTGCGAAGCCAGCCGAGGCAGCCTCTTGAACGACGTTGTATTTCATAATTAATGGGAATGTTTGATCTTACTAATAAAGCCATGACATATGGAAAAAATTCAATTTTGTTCGTTTTATTGCATTTTAAAAAAATTGTGATTAAAACCTAAATCATAAGTATGCTTAATTTAAATTTATTTTTGAAAACATGGGTTGAAGGACTCTATACGAAGGGTTTTTCAATTGGCGTGAGTAGATTTTTTCGGCCTGTAGCGGCCATGTAGTTTTGGTGACATCTGTCAAATCTGCTGTTTATTATTCGACACTGGTGCCAAATCTCTATGGCTAGCTAGGCGATTGAATATCGCATCCAAACAATAAAACTTTTTTTTTATCAAAATGAGCGTTAGTGCAAACGTTGCACATGTTGCACCCATTTTGCGGCAGACGTTATGGCCCTTCAAAGTCGACTCTTCACCGTTTGGTGGCTAATTTTGAAACCGATTCGGTAATCAATCAGCCAATGTTCGTACGTCAAAGAGATGGGCCCAGAACGCCGTCGCAATCCATGAAGGTGTGGAACAGAACCCGAAACAGAACCCGAAACAGTCGATTGCTGGCTGTGCACAGGAACTTGTTGCAGGCTTCGCGAATTTCGCGTCGGGACTCGGGCCTATACTAGTAGAAGATCCAACTGACCCAGGAGTTCAAGATTGGTGTAACGCCGTAAGTTCTCTGACTGGGCTTCGGAGCGTTTGAAAAAGGATCCCAATTTTGGCCGGAAAACCGTCTTTAGTGACGAGGTGTATGTGTTAACAAGCAAAATTGTATTTGGGACGACACCAATCCGTTTATTAGGTAACAATGCATCCTCGATGTAAAAGATGCACCAAGCTCTAGAATGCCAAACATTGCACAAAAATTCGTTTGGAACCGATTGATACTGGATGGAGGCTGGATACAAAAAGAATATCGATATACCGGTGGCTAACGAATTGACGAGAAAAAAAAATCGTGGACCGAATTTCTGAAGCCGTGGTGAAGCTGGTGGTTAACTTAGACAAGTTCAAGGGAAAACGCACGTAATCAAATCCCGTCGAGCTGACTCAAATGGTGATCGAACCAGGATTGAAGGTCAGGAAGGTTGAGCTTTGTGTTTCATTAGATTGACTATGAGCTGCTCTATTGCGACAAAACTCTTAACTCGGGTTTTAATTCATAGGAGAGGAATTGTGTTCTACCTGGACACACACATTGATAGTGACTTGGCAGGAGAGGTTGGTTTTGAGGTTCTTATGCATCGACCTCATAGTCCAGACCTGGTACCTGTTCCTTTTCATGGCGATTTTAAAATAAGGCGAAAAATTCGCTTCGAGAGAGACTTGTGAAAAACGACTGTCTCAGGTTTTTGCCAATATGAGAGAGGCATAAGGTAAATACTTTCAAAGTTATCGAACAAAACAGCGCATACTCGTGTCTGACCTAAATCGGATCATGCTAACTATGCTAAATAAGACCTTCAATTTCATGTAGAAAGAATGGATTTCTTTCTTTTAATTGCACCTAATGATGGTTGGGCTTAACCGGTTTTTGCTGCTTGGGATTCTCTTAGACCCACCTTCGTCACAAGAGACAACTTTATGCAAAATCCCTTCCTATTCTGACGTCACAGTTCACCGATAAGAAGAAGCCTTTCGTATAGGACCCAGTTTGCTTGCTTTTGGATCATTCCCATGGCTTCAAGGCGTTGTCCTGCCATTGAGAAGTCAAAACCAAGGAGCGTGGGTCATAATTGAGCAGTTCTCCCGAATTTTCTTTCTCGAACATCTGCAGCTGTCTAGCGTATTTTGTCTCTCAAGCTGAAATCACCACTTTTTGAACGAGCAAACTATTTCCGATTTGTTCGCTCAGCTAAAGCATGGTCACCATAAATATATTAGCTGAAAATTACCTGTAGGGCTTAATCTATTCACAGCTCCAAATTCGAATACCTTCCGAATGCCGCCCTTTTAGTAAGACATCCCGTGAACAGACGTGCTTCGATTTTCTCAGTTTTTGTTTGAAATTAACCATAAATTGTGTAGCGAAGGGCGGCCTTCGCTATAACCTCTACGCTTACCAACATTATTCAGTCAAAAAAATATAAAAGCCACACGCTAACCACTTGTGATTAAGTGACCAAGTGACCATTAGTCAAAGTAAATTGAGAAAATCTTAAACCAAAGCCTAAGGCAGCTACTACAATCTACTAATCTCCGCCTCGACTTTGTTCTACTTCTTTCAATAAAACTATTTCACTTCATCTCAAATCATTATTTCTCTACTCGTCTTTCTTTTTTTCGTTTTGATATGAAGGTCATTACCACTGGAATCGCCAAGGCAGCGTCGACCAAGACACTTCATCATCCACGAAGAAAAAAAAAAAGAAAAAAACAAAAAAAAAACAAAATAGCAAAAAAATGTGAAGGCACACGCCTAATCGTAAATCACTCTTCCTCATCGATCTAATCGTCTTGATTGCTCAATGAGCACCGTTTTACGGTTTTATGATTTTGCAATACTCGTAGAGGTCAACCTCGGTATTCTGCCAAATATTGCATTCACCATGGGAGTATCTACGGTTGAATTTTAATTTCCTGCAGACACCTTGACGAATTCGCCCCAGATATAATGGCCAAAATCATTATTCCGACGTTTACTCCTTTGTCACGGCGGATCTAAAATCTAGCACACTATGTATCCATGTACGAGTATGTACTATCTCCCGGCCAAAAAGTGTGTAATCCGCCTTGATATCCGCTGATAGGTTACTGAATGAACAGTCACCATAACGACTCAACTCAACAAAAAGGTAGAAAATCGTTCTTACATAAGACTTGCCATTGAAGACAGTTGGTGATTCCCACTTCCCTTTCGATTTCACTGAAACGTTTTTCGCCTATTTATAATATTAAGTCAAAGAGGTCATTCATATACGACTATAATTTGCACTCACTCTCGCTACTCGTAGCGACGGTGTGTTACTTCCCTACGGGCTTAGTTTAGTTCAAAGAGATGGTATTCAGGCGAATCACCGATACAGTCGTTTACCGCGATCGAGTGGTGGGTATCTATGGGTCACCGCATAGAGAGAGGGTTAGAAAACAACACGAACAGCAGAGATACAGTGCCATCAACAAAGAAGACGAGGATGCGAGAGGAGAAGGAGATGAAGTGAACAGCTAATGCCGTGCGCCGAACGAATCTTAATGATTGCGTTAAGATAAAAATCTCTTCGTACATGGTACATCCACACATGGTATTTACGAATGATTCTCGCATGGTTCGGCAGATATACTTATACATGCTGAGATGTAATCGGATATTTGATATGAAATTACAGTCGTAATGGGTTGCATGGTATATGCTTGTCTAACTTTCGGGCGAGATGTGTAACGTCGAGTTTTGCTACTTAATTAGAAAATGTAACACGTTCAGGCACATCGAGTGTTAATTAAGAAATTTCGGGGGAAATTTTGCATTGGAGTGGTGGACATTTGGGGAAAAGCATCGGTTCGAACGCTCGATGTGATGGTGACGAGCTGGTGGCTGGTATGATGATGTTGCTTGATTGGATCGACAGTTGGAGGCTGTACAGGTGGAAAAGTTTCTTGAAGTGAAGTTCAGTGATATTGGGTGTATAGTTTTAGGCGGAAAAAAGCGATACAACATAAAAAGTATAGAGTTAAGTAGATTTACTTAGGTGTGAGAAGGATTGAATGTTGATTATGAGGTTGAAAAACAAGAATGCGGTGCTTATTATAAGCAGAAAGCACAGTTGTAAGTAATTTAGCAAGAAACTACAATGGCCAACCTGGTTCTTAATTCTTTTTTTCTTCAGATTTGCGGTTGGGCTGATTGTATTGGGGCATCCAGAAGGTGACACTTTAAATCAGTGGATAAACGCAACGTTCTTAGAGAAGGTGTTTACATTTGGAAACTGACATTTAATGTCAATACACTAAAAATAACCCTATACATCAATCTGAATCAATTCCGCTATCATCATCTTCACACTTAATGTTCACCCTACTAAGAGCTGAACCCTGCTTTCTACTGCCTTGGTCACAATCCCATCCATCAGCGGTGAACTTCATTTAGCAAGAGCTTTCTCAGACCAGGGCTCAAAAGTAAATCTAATTTCAAGTAAAACGATCTCACGTACATATCTCTATCCGTTGTTCGAAGATTACTCACTCGCCAAGAGTTTTAGACCAATCAGTCTAACAACCTCCTTGCTGAAAATCATGGAGAGACTAGTAGAGTTGCACGTGTAACAATGTGCCAAGTCTGGAGTAAACCGAGGCTGCCCGCAAGATGGCGTCCTGTCCTGCTTTTATGGTCGACTCTCTGCTCGATGCTCTCAATATCTCTCGAATCTATGCCCAGGCCTATGCGGATGATGCTGTTCTCTCTGTCGGCTCATGTTTAGCGAGTGTCTGTCTGAAAGCGCAGGCAGGAGGACTGGTTCACAATTAACGGGCTATCGGTTAATCCTCTTAAGACTGATGTCGTTCTCTTCACGAGAAGGAGGAAAAATACTGGCATTACTCAGCTGGTGCTAAAAGGCATCCCCATCCCGGTATCCAAGGAAGCTAAGTATCTGGGAGTTATTCTAGATAGCAAACTTCTTTGGTCAAAACATGTTGAGTCCAAAACCACCAAAGCGCTGTCAGCTTTCTGGCAATGCAAAGGTGCCTTTGGCAAAACATGGGGCTTATCGCCGAAAAAGGTCCTTTGGATCTACACGGCAATGGTAAGACCGATAATCTCATATGCATCGGTTGTTTGGTTTAGCAGGCTAACACGCAAACACGCTGTGGCTTCACTCACCAAACTCCAAAGAGCGGTCTGTCTCAGCATCACGGGGGCTTTCCCCAGCACACCGGGAGCTGCTCTAGATGCTATGATGAATCTTCCACCCCACCACCACACCATCAGAGGGTGTGCACTTAAAACTATTTCTCGCCTAAAGAGGAATGGTCTTTGGTACAACTCGTATTGGAGTGAAAGTGTACTTGCGGGAGAAATATCCTACGACCCCTGTCTCATGGATATGCCTTCTGACGCAATGACACCTGCTATCCTACTGCGCTGTAACTACACAGTCACATTTCCATGGCGTCAAGACTGGCTTTGGCCAGACACTGAACCTGGAATGGAATGTCTTCGCATTTTCACAGATGGCTCCAGGACTGGGCAGGGATACGGCGCTGGAGTTTTCTTTGAGCACCAAAACATTCGACTGAACTTCTCGTTAGGAAAATATGCGTCAGTCTTTCATTCAGAGATTTGCGCAATCCTAATGTTGTGAAGCATAGCTGGTAGGGAAAAGGTATATGTGTCTGCAGTGAGAGCCAAGCTGCACTCAAAGCTGTGTCCAACCCTCTATCCAACTCCAAATTAGTGCATGAAATCAAGACTTTTTTGAACAAATTCGGAAGACTGAATTCACTTAGGCTTTTATGGGTTCCAGGTCACTTTGGGATCCCGAGAAATGAGATATTCGATGAACTCGCTAGAAGGGACTCAGAGGAGAGTTTCTCAGAACCTGAACCCGTCTTAGGTCTACCTGCTTCCACGGTCAAATTTGAAATCAGCTATGGGTCTCTAATGCACACAGTCATAGATGGAGGATCCAGGATGCAGGATGCCTAAGCGCGTACGCCCTGATGTCTGCTAGAAGTCCGCAACATTCTTCTTCTCCTCAAGGAGAAATAATTGCAGAAGGCTTGCGGGCGTCATTACGGGCCATTACAGTATTGCCAAACATCTCTACGTGCTTGGCATCAGTGAGATGCCTACCTGTGCTGCATGTTGCGAGGAGGATGGCACAGCAGAACACTTTCGCTATGACTGTCCCGCTTTCGCTCGAGCACGGTGGCGCACCCTTGCAGCCGACGTGATGTGTGCCGAATCTGTTATCTCCACATCACTGAAGCTTCTCCTCACTGAAGTTCTACTGAAGCACCAATAGCTCAGCAAAAGAATTTGGGATGGATTATTTCTGGGGCTACACTTCCCCACTTCCATTTTCTGAAGAAGCACATCGAACACGAATGACATTGGTTACAAAATTTTGGATGCAGGAGGAAGTCTTTCAAATCCCTACTGATAGCCAGACGAATTCCTGATACATTTGAGTTAAGATCTAAAACATATGTGAATCCACTGCAAGACTCACGCCTTCATGAAGAAACTTTATAGTCCTTCGAATAACTAACAAATTACGAGGTTAATTCTCTTGCGACCAGCATTACATCTTCATTTCTTCTGGATACGAGCATGCAGTATAGCAGACTAAAAATTAAAACGGACACCTGGAGGAATGAAGTAAACAGTAGCAATTGGAAAACCACTTTTATAAAATATTATATATGTACATACATATCCTACAAACCAATTTTTCAACCAATAGAAAGATGCAAGATAATCAGGAAAAGTGGTGATATTTTTATATCGTCAAAAGTACAAGCTCTAAGGTTAAAAAAAAACAATACCTGCCAAATGTCTGCCTCGGGCATAAAATTATATATCGCATAATCCTAAGGCCAATTGAAATGTCCATTTCGAGAAATCAAACTAATAGGAAATATTTTACGCAATAGAGCTATAGAGTTTCAACAGACACCTATATCAATTTCAGGCAAATAAAAGTGGATCGCACGTGTCAGTGTTACTTGATGACAGCGTCACTTGTTAATCTAATTATCAAGAGGATTTGTAGAAAAAATATCGGGAAAATGGATTTATTTCAAATATTGCTATTAGAACCTTGCATAAGTCCTCGATGTCCAACGGATGATGTAACTAGAACCATGTATGCGTATGTATATATCCACAAATACGCAATGTAGGCAAGTTTACACTTCGCTTTATATTAGTTCGCTCAAGTGTAAATAATTTTTCATAGTTTTAAGCAAGTCGAGTTTTGTGCCAAGAAAAGAGGAATTGCGGGGGATTTTACTGCACACAGAATGGATTTGTTAACGTCTAGCGCTCCTACAGATTCGTACTTATCTGTTACAGCAGAACACGGTTTAACATCTTTCATCAATGAACCTATTAGGCCAATATCTAATACATGCCTCGACCATGTTTTTGGTCGTTTTATGAAAATTTCATTGAATGAATGCTCAGGGGTTAACTTTGATCTGCGAATCACTGATCACTGCATGACGGGTGTTGTGCTTGGTGGTTTAAGAAAATTCAAGTGCGTTAGGAAGTGTTTTGCGTCAAATGTGACGAAGATTAGGTACGATCTATTGAATGATCTACTGCGTTTTGAGAATTGGGATAAAGTCTATTCAAACACAAATGCGTCTAGAGCGTATGAATTATTTATAAAAACTTTAAATGATCATGTTAAAACTTCTAGCATTACAGTGGTTCAAAGGAAATCTAATATGAGACTTAAGCCTTGGATAAACAGTAGAATCCTTAAAAAAATAAAACTTAAAAACAAACTTCGTAGAAAGTGTTACAAACATCCACTCAATTCCAGCCTTAAATGTCGCTTTAAAAAAACGAGCCAGAAAATCGACAGGGAAATTCGAATGTGCCGCGATGGTTATTTTCACTCGAAAATGATTAGTTCACAAGGTAATCCTAGAAAAGAGTGGAAATTGATAAATAACTTTATTAATGGCAGCTTTACAAATCGGCTTAGCCCAATCGCTTTGGGAAATGAAGGTGTTGAAATTACTGATCCATCTACAATAGCTAATACATTCAATGACTTTTTTTTAACAATTGGGCATAAGTCTTTTGTTGTTTGATAGTGATTGTCCTTCATATCGCCAACATTGTGTTGGAACAGTGGAAAGAGCGTCCTGCAGAAATAGTTTCTTTTTTGAACAAATTACTGGGTTCGAAGTATTAAGTATGATAAAGTCTCTCAATAACACGAAATCGTGTGGTAATGATGGCATTTCTAATATAACTCTTAAGAATATCGCCTATAATGTTGTTGACATTTTAGCTCATCTTTTTAATTTAAGTATTTATACTGGAAACTTTCCCGATAAATTAAAATGTGCTTACGTGGTACACTTTTCAAAAAAGGTGACAAAATGGATAAAAATAATTATAGACCGATTTCCTTGTTACCTTCTATTTCCAAAATATTTGAAAAGGCCGTTAAAAAGAGAATATGCGGATATTTAAATAGTATCAACTTTTTTTTGTCCAGCACAATTTGGCTTTAGAGAGGGCCTTTCCACTGAATATGCTCTTCTGACTTTTAGCTCTCTTATAACCAAAGGTCTTGATGACAAAAAATATTGCGCCGGTCTTTTCGTGGATATTACAAAGGCATTCGACATGGTCCGTCACAGCATTCTATTAGACAAGCTATATGGTGCTGGCTTTTGAGGCTTTGTGTATAATTGGTTTGTTTCTTATCTCAGGACACAAAAAGTAAGAGTGGATGACTGTCTTAGCGACCCCGAAGTAATTTTATTGGGTGTACCGCAAGGGTCTGTCCTTGGACCCATCTTGTTTTTGATCTACATTAACTCCTTGTTTGATCAACCGTTTGTGGGAAAAGTCACCGCTTTTGCAGATGATCTTGGCATTGCCCATGGATCAAATAATAACCCTTTGGATCTGGCTGCTGACTTAAACCATGATATTGATTTGCTAAGAATCTGGTTTGCGAAGCACAGATCAATTGTCAGTAACAAGACCAAAATTATGTATTTCAGCCTAAGCATGCAAGAGTCTCCTGACTTCGAAATATATTTCCATGCACTCGGTTGCTGTCGGCAAAGTATGATAAATTGTACTTGTACTGCAGAAGCTTGTAAAAGAATGTATAATGACAACTTGCAATGTAACCTGCTTTAAAATTGAAGTCGTAAAAAAGTTCAGGTACTTAGGTGTTGCTATGGATGAAAGTCTAAGTTGGAGTGAACACATCGTGGTCTTAAAAAACTGTCTGGGTTCGGCTATCCGTAGTCTCTATTGACTCAGAAAGTATTGTACAAATCATACTTTAAAAACAGTTTACTACGCAATTTTTCATTCGAAGTTACAATATGGTATAAGCTGCTGTTGGGGGTACATACATCACAAATCTCCAACCACTTAATGTGTTGCAAAAGTGTGCCGTCCGAAAAATATGTAATGCTCACCGCTTATCCCATTCTATGGTGCTGTTTAGGTCCTTAAAAATCCTGCCTGTTAGGCATTTATACTATTTTAAAGCTTCAAAGTTTTTTTTTATAAGGTGTGGATATATGCAAAGCGCAATATCTGAAACTTACAATTTAAGAAGTATTTCCCGTTATGTTGTCGAAATACCTCCTTTTCGTGCCACCCATTATAGAAACTTTTTTTGTGTAGTATCTTGCAAATTGTTCAATAGACTCCCTGTAGACATACGACGCATTAGAACATTAAACGCGTTCTTAAAAAAATTGAAAATATGGCTGCTTGATATTAATCATAATGATATTGAAATTTGGCTGTCCTACATTGTTTGATTTTCAATATTTTGTACAAGCTCTAAGGCTACCTGTTTCGTTTATTTATTTATTTATTTAATTGAATTATTGTGCACCCCACTATAAATAATTGATTTTTGAAGTGGCATCTGTAGGTATCTATTTACATATATTACTTAATATTCGATGTCACTAACTATTCTCTTGTGTAAAGCAATTATGTAATATCATAGTAAGCTTGAAATTTTTGTAAAAAGAGAGAATAAATAAATTCATTCATTCATTCATTCAATTATTGCTGAGACTTACGGTGAACATGCTCTGTCGGAGTCGACATACAGTGATTCAGATGTTGAAATTAAATAACATCCTGACGTACTGAACAATTTTGAAGACGATGAATTAGAGGCATTACATCATTAAAACCCATTTCAGTTGCTAGCTGAATTTGGAAAATCATTACAGTAAACGACACAACAGTTTCGAAACGTGCTGTTGGATGCCGTAGGATATGAAGCCGATAGATGTCGAACCCTGTTTTTTCCATGAACTACTATTTCAACGACAGAAAAGAAAGGTTTCCTGCATCGTATCCTGATTGGTTATGAAAAGTAGGAAATGTATAATAACCCTGAGAGTAAAATATCGTGGGGTAAGCCCAGCCTGCACCAACATCGTCAGCAAAGGCAGTTTATTTTGAACTGTTTGAGCCAATGAAACGGAAGATCGCTATCGCCTGCTATTGATGCGTTTGAGCTGAGTACTGAAAATCACCCAAACAGAGACTCTTCTTTATTGTATTTTCCCCGTTTTCCGGAGAAAAGTGAGGAGGAGCTTCAGTAATGTAGAGCTAAGTGATTCGGCACACGTCGACCCCAAGGGTGCGCAACCATGCGCTCGTGAAGCCGAGACAGTCGCCCCAAACTGTTTTGCTGTGTCATCCTCGCAGCACGAGTAGGAGTTTCACTGATGCCAAGCACGCAGAGATACTTAACAAAAGTATAATGGCCAACAAGTCTTCTGCAATTTCTTGAAGGAGACATCAGGGCGTACGCACTTAGTCATCTTGCATTTACGGTTCTTTGCATTAAAGACCCAATCGTTGATGTAGGATTTGACAATTGAAGCAAGCAGCCCTAAAACGGGTTCAGGTTCTGAGAAACTCTCCTCTGAGCCCATTCTAGTGAGTTCATCAGAGATCTCACCGCCTGGGATCCCAGAGTGACCTGTGACCCATTCAAGGCCTAGTGAATTTACTATTCCGGTTTTTGTCAATATGGTCTATGGAGCTTGATAGAGGGTTGGATACAGCTTCGAGTACAGCTTGGCTGTCACTGCAGAACCATATGCTTCACAACATAGTGACTGGCCATTAGGATTGTGTATATCCCTGATTGAAACACAGAAGCATATTTTCCGTTCAGTCGGATATTTTCGCGTCGGATGACCTGAAGCCATCTGTACAAATGCGAAGATAGTCATTTCCAGGTTCATTATCTGGCCAGAGCCAGTCTTGACGCCATGGAAATTTGTGAAATTATAGCGCAAAAAGATGGCAAGTGTCGTGTCATCGGATGGCATATTCAAAAACCAAGAGATGAATGATTCATCATATATGTAGCATCTAGAGTGCTGGCGAAAGCCGCCGCACAGACGAGACAGACCGCTGTTTGGAGCCTGTTCACCAGACAACCGATGTAAATTATCAGCCTTATCATTGCCGTATAGATTCAGAGGACCTTTTTCGGTCATAATCCCTGTTTTGCCAAGAGCAAATTTGTATTGTCAAAAAGTTGACAGCACTTTGGTGGCTTTTGACTAAACATGATTTAACCAAAGAAGTTAGCTATCAAAGATGACTCCCTGGTATTTAGCTTCTGTGGACCTCGGGATGGGAATGTTTTTTAACACCAGCTGAATCATGCCAGTATTTTTCCTTCTCCTCGTGAAGAGAGCGACATCAGCATTAAAAGGATTAACTGACAGCCCATTACTCGTGCACCAGTCATCGATTACATTTAGCGCCGTCTGTGCTTTGAGACAGACAGTCACTAAGCATGAGCCGACTGAGAGAACGGCAATATCATCCGCATAGGCCTAGGCATAGAATCCAGAGGCATTGAGAGCATCGAGCAGAGAGCCGATCACCATGCATCATAGCAGTGGAGCGCCACCTTGCGGGCAGCCCCTGTTAACGCCAGATTTGCCACACTGTTCGAGGCCTGCATCAGCGATTCATAAAACTAGTGCTTTACCTACCGTCTAGCAGCATTACACATGCTCTCAAAAGTGCCATTATCAAAAGCTCCAGCAATCGGAAATACCCAGCACGTACTCATTACTTTCGAGTGCGCATTCAGTTCTCCCAAATAGGTTTTGAAGTGCAGTTTCGCAGGATGTCCCGCACTGAAAAGCATGTTGCATCCTCGAAATTGGATGCATTCGAAGGACGACTTTGTGCACGTGCAATTCTACTATAATAGTCCCTGCATACTTCTCAACAAGAAGGGTTCATAATAATAATTCCTTACTTCATCTTCCTAGGGGTAAGGGTATGGCACTATTGGTAATAGGAAAAACGACCAATTGAAAGCATCAACGCGTGTCGATAACTTATGTCACAGTAATAGCACGGTAATTACAGGCATGATGAACATATACGTTGGACGTCAACCTAGACTTGGACGATTTTTGATTGATCAAGGATCTCAAACGTGCATTATTTCAGGGAAATTACCCCGGTAACTAAACTAAACTAAAAGCCCCGCTGAAAAGAAATGCACTCATGAGGCTTGGTGAAGTGGCCTACGAGGGTTTGAGCTTCCGAGCTCTAATTCTTATGCTGGCAGAAAGTAGAAAAAGTAGTGACAAATAATGAGTAACACTGTGAGTGACATATTATTTTCGACTTACTTAAAACATTTATTTTCGCAAAAAGGCCTTTAATAATGAGAAAAAGCAATACGAATTTCGCGAAAGGTTTCCAGCGATATTTTCACGGTTTTCTTAGTACATTTTCACTACATCCAGTTTTGCGGTTTACATATATCGAACCATGCTAAATAACCTCCTGATTTTTATTCATCAAAAATAATAGTAATTATAATTGTATATGGACAGTTCTATAATGGTATAATTTAAAATGACACTTTTTGTTGGATGATCCTTTATAAAATTTTACCCAATCAACGACATATGTAACATAGTGGTCCACATACCTAAGAAATAGGAACAAAACATAATCGTAAAAAAGTTCTATGTTTCTCTTGCCAAGTTGTACAAAAATTTCCTCTGAGCCTTATTTACTATTATGTAGCTTCTTACAGTCCATTGAAGATCAGTACTGAAGCTTCCCTCACACACCTATAGTGTTTGATAACATTCTCTCATGAAATAGTTTATTGTTAACATCGAATGGGAATTGCTTGAAGCTTTTTCCAGATGAGTATGCTACAGGGAGATAAAATCCAATTCGTGGAAAGGTGGGTGCTTGGTGGTGATTAGTTTACTGAAACCGCTAACTTCCTACTCGGTACTCTTACCAACCAATGAGCTTAAGACGCCTCGACAATTTTAATGCAGTTGTATTACATTATACATTGCTGCTCCATAGAATTATGCAGATTTTAACTACAATGTATGCAAATAAAATATCTTAAGCTTTAGGGGCTTTGAGGAGGTGCTTTTAATCTTCTAAACCTATTATTGTTATGGGTTTATTTAACCAATTTTTGTTAAAAAAAAGAAAACTCCAATTAAATATTTATGAAGATTTAATCGACCCTATTTTACGCGATCACGTGTCATATAAAAGTGATTCGAGGTTTATATCTTAATTTTTTACAAAGTTCAAGTTTCTACGAACGTTTAAACACAATAGTATTTCTACCTTCAAAGTGCCATTCTCACATGCATGCTTGGTATCCTGCTCTGGACTAACAAGTTAAGGTAAATCGCTCCTAAAACTTGCTGAAAATAAATTTTGTGAACAACCAGAGACCGCGCACTGAAAATGGCTGACTGAAGGATATAGTATTCTTTTACGCTGTCCGTTAAAACCCTGACAGGTCACAAATTACGTTCGATGATACATCATCGTTAACTTGCAATTGCACGTGCAGATGTAATATGCTCATTTAACACTCTTGTGTATTACTTGCAGATAACAATGGAATCAAGTGGTAACTTCATATTTGGACATCGATGCCGTGTTACAACCGTAACACCTGTAGCACAGAAGTCAAATACGAAGTCATAAAACGAGGGTGATTATGAAAACGCCTTCCAAAGAGCAGATCTAATGCTGAGGTCGACGGCTGAATCTACTACTTCGGGTTCATCATTTGCCGCCGAGGTGAAAGCAACGTGCCAGCCACCAACCACGGAATGAGTTTCGCACCGGTCAGCATTGAGAAAACAATTAGAAGAGCAAATAAGAGACCTAGCCCTAATACACAAACCCGTTGATAGCATATCAACTCTCTATGAGTTCTCAATGCTACACTTACAGGTTGGAAAAACCAAAGGCTATCAGGGTGAACTTCGCAAACTTTTCCATGGCTTGGATCGACTACTAAACTAAAATGGAAGTTGACCCCTATAGAGCACCCTATAAAGCAAACAACAGAGAAGAAAAATATTGCTTCCCTTAATCTGTGAGTAACATAGTCAAGAAACCAGTAGAACCTACGAATTGTGCATGCCACCACGGGTCACTGGTATTTATGAGGTTTCACATCCCTTCTGCGTATCGAAAAAATAGAAAACAAATACAACTCTCTAAAATTTCGTAGAAATTCTTCATTAAAAAAAAAAATAGTCCCATGTCACGACCATGTTCAATTAGGAAGCTGACCACTTTATAAAAAGGGGAAGATTCATTGGAAATGAGTCACTAAGTGATTACCAAATGGTATTTCAACCAGTCACCAATCTTTCCACAATTGATAAATTAACTAAAGACATAACAAATTTCATCTCTTTTGGATATCTATTCCAACTTCATTTTCTACGATTCACATAAACTTTTTTTCTGACCAAGATTAATCTCTTGGGTGTAAAAACAAAACTTCATTGACATTTAAAGATATATGGTACAGATCTCTCTTCCCAGACTTACGTGCACCTCCTTGTCTACTGGCACTGTCCTCGATGAGGGCTTTTTGGCCTTTTATCATACATATGAGGTTAAGGCTGGAGTCAAAAACGTATTACCTATATACTATATTATACGATCATAGGAACTTGTGTCCCCGCTTACGCTTTTGATGTAATAGGAAATTAAATTTTTCTTATAATTTTGAAATAAAAAACTTAAATATCCAAAGCGTAATTAGTGCTTGGAACTTTATTTCAGAAAACTTTGCCTGTTGTCTGTACTTTGCTTGTATTTCGAAGGACCTATATCTGGTGGGTTTTCCGGTTCCCAGATGCGACAATTGTGTTAATTTACGTACCCACGTAACGGTCCAACATTAATTTAACGCATCGACGACGCCGTAATTTAAATTTAGTAGGCGTGTAAATAAAGATCAACTTTTAAAATTCCCAGTTAAGCGCCATAAGTGAGGCCCAATTGTTAACCGATACAGAACCAGTTTCTTCAAAATGCTTCGCGGTGCCTCACTAGGACGATTGTGTTGGCCGAATAATTGAAGAATTTTACGAAATGTAATAGCACAATTTCACTGTATGACCTCAGTTGTCAGTACTCAATTCGCCGAAGTTCAATCATTGAATATTGTCGAAATTTTACGCAGGATATATTAAGTCGTTGAAATCGTGCGATTGGTTTCGGTGCTATAAAAGTGATAAGTTTGAGATTAGGAGTCATTACTCACTGAAGACTCATACCAATGTAAGAAGAGCTTAGAGAATCGTTGGGAGTAAAACAAGGAGCAATTTCCTGGCCCTTAAAAACACTGGGATTCATATAAAAGCAAACAATCTGGGGGGGGGCGAAATATTGATAAATTATGACGACCCTAAATGCAAGAAATCATATGTGAAGCCCGGCTAACCTGGCACATCGATTCTGAAGACGAATATTCATGGTGCGGAGATGAGACCAGAAAGGAGTGGTATAAAACGAGCTGTTAAATTAACAATTGATTCGTTTAATGAGAGGGTTGGCATAAAAATGAGGCAAATGTGCGTCTAAAAACAAGTGCGTAATTTTTCCTCACGACAATGACCGTCCTCATTGTTATATCGCATTAAATGAAGTAATCACACTTTGCTATTGCTAGCACACTTTATTTATTAGTGCTCATGTTCACGACTATTTTAGAACTGCTGTTTACATAAAATAGCACATTAGAGTAAGCTGTAATTGTTATACTGTATACTGTCTCTATATAACATTATAACATCTCCCACGTTAAGACGATGTTATTCACAAAATAAATTAAATTCAATCAACAATATTTATAAAGAAATAAATTTAATTCAATCTACTTTTTTTTTTTTTTTTTGAAGATAACATGAGGATCAAACAAGGGTTCATTACTAATTTAAGCATAAATCATTCTTTATATATATACATACATATATATTTAGAATAATTAATCTTTATCACTAAAGAAAAAACCAAAGAATTTATATATGTACCTAAAAACTGCATTCAAATTAATATAATTCACACTTTTGAATCAGTGTATTTTATAACAGGCTTTACTTCTCTACCCGATCTAGTTACATAATATATTTATTTTTACTATTTATCATTATTTATTTTTAATGTTTCTGTTATTTATTTTTAATGTTTCTCATTCCAATGTTCGATGTTTCAGTGCCATAAGGCTAGCCAGCTTCTTATTGTTTCCCAGTTTTAGAGACTTAAAACACATTATTAGTTTTCCATTTATTTTCTGTGCTATTGCGTTGCTTAATACCTCGACAGTCGAAGTCGGCCTTGCTGTGAGTATCATTTCTACCGCCTGCACTCAGAATATTGAGCACTCGTCCTAACGTAACTCAAAGCGATTCCAACAGATCTTGCGGTGTAATCCCTACCAACAATAATGTACACAAGACTCGTCTGATGCTAGATATCTTCCGTAATAGGTACTCGGGTCTTTCCATTTGTAACATGAATGCTCAAAGTCTAAAGAAGCACACTAGCGAACTTAAACTAATATTCGATGGGGGAAACGTCGATATTCTATGTATCTCCGAAACTTGGCTTACACCCTGCTTTCAAAATGCGGTCATTGCGATGTCAGGGTATAAAATCTATAGGGACGACCGTGTCGGGAGTCGAGGGGGCGGTGTTGCAATTTTTGTTAAGGAAAAACATAGCCAGCAGATTAATCGAAAATTCGAATTCAACCGATGGTATTAAGTACCTCTTGCTTGAAATTATCTGTGGTTTCGAAAAATGTCTAGTTGGAGTCATCTACAAGCCTAAGGGACACCACCATAGTTACTAACATCATCGAACGCTTCGGGGCTTGCTATGAACATATTATTCTGTCCGGTGATTTTAACATTAATCTGCTAAAGCGTAACGATTCACAAGTAAATCGTTTCACAAATTTCCTAAGCTCCGTCAACTTATTTGCTGTCAATGACTCGACTCCCACCCACTTTAGCCCTACAAGCTCCACGCTCATCGATCTGTTTATTGTCAATAGAACTGATCTCATCAACTTCTATAGCCAGCTTGAACCGGTTGTTCAAAACACGATCTCATTGTCCTCTTCTATGACCTCAGTCTTAGTAGATCTTTCGTGCCGACTACAATCAGTTACCGAGACTTTAAATCTATCAATATGGCTAGCCTTATCAATGACTCTCTCAATTCTAATTGGCATAACCTGTATCACATGTCTTCCGTTGATGAACAAATTGAGTTTTTTACATCTACCATTAATTACCTGTTTGAGAATCATGTCCCAACCAAAAATCTCACCATCCATAACACAAAATACCAATGGTTAACTCAGCATATTGAAAAACTGATAATAAATCGAAACAGGGCCTACAAAAGATGGAAGAAGTTTAAACTCCCCTAGTTACTATGTGATTTTAAGCGCCTCAGGAACCTTGTTACGAAGGAAATCAGGAGGTCGAAAACCAAGTTTTTTGCATCCAAATTCAAAACCTGCTCACATGTTAAGCAAACGTGGAAAATGATTAAGACACTAGGTATCAGTAAACAAATCAAGGCTGAGTCTTTAGAGGACATCAATATCGAAACGCTAAATAGGAAATTCGCTTCAGTCGCATCTCTCTCGGACAATGGCAATGGGGATCCGAACGAAGGCGACATTATATATCCCCGTAATATGCCCAACTTGACTTATAGCTTTGGTTTTTCGAGAGAAGAGGATGTACTCAAATCGACCCTTGCAATCAAATCTAACGCCATTGGCTTGGATCTCACTGTAAGGTACATATGTACGCAGACGACGTCCAATTATACATCAGCTAACCACTCCACCTAAAGGTAGATGCTACTGCGCGGCTAAATGAGGATCTTCATGCCCTTACACGATGGTCACTTAAAACAAACTTATGCTCAACTCCACCAAGAGCCAAGCCATCGTCATAGGTCGTATTATCCAAGACTCAAGAAACTTTCCACCAATCCAAGCCAGCGGAAGCAACATCGACTATGTAAAGAGTGTTAAAAACCTTGGAGTCATCTTTAATCAACAGCTTACGTGGGGGGATCACATCACCAATGTAACAGGTCGAGTCTACGGTGTCTTGCGTATACTATGCTATGCTGGAAATTGTCTCCCAATTAGCATTAAATCAATGTTTGTCAAGACGCTACTGATCCCTATTTTAACCTATGCACTCCCGGTCTTCTGCGATCTCGATAGTTACAGCTCACGCAAGTTAACCGTTGCGCTTAACAGCACAGTGCGTTTCATATACAGATTACGACAGGATCACATCTCGTCATTCGTTAAAACCCTGCTTGGCATGGACTTTCAAAGCTTCATTAAGTTTAGGATATTAACTTTCCTTTTCAAACTCATGCAGAGCAAAGCACCATCATATCTTTATCCGAGTCTTCGGGTTGCTACATCTGACAGAAGTGGAACTTTGATATTACCCAATTTTAATTACAGAGTCACAGAAAAACAGTTTTTCATTTACGCTGTAAGACTATGGAATTCGCTTCCAGTTAACATAAGAAGATCTCATAGCATCGGCATCTTCAAAAGGCAACTTAGGCAACACTTTAGCACATCGCCTTAGGATATACATACCCACGAGCAGTGTGCCAAAAAGCTAGAGCGTGTAGGTCTAGTCAAGACAAGAAAAAAATCGTATGGGAGGGGGGGTCTATTCCCCCCAGTTTAGCCGGGAGGGGAAATTTTCTAAAAAATTGACTTAATTTGGAAAAAAATATATTAAAAATCAACAGTTACAGCCACAATGCCGCGATATACTTTTTTGTAAAGCCAGAAACCTTTTCTTTCATATGGTTTTTAAATGAAGCTCTTTTAAGGAATAGTTTTTGAGAAATTAATTTTCAAACTTAAAATTTTGAAAAAAAATTGGAAAAAAAAATTTCGAACTACTTTTTTCCAAAATTGTATGTAATTAAGTACTAATTTTTTTCCAAAATTCAATTCCCTTATTAGTTTTTAGTTAAAAACAGAAAACCGGATGCAAAAATGTCTTGTAGTTTTTGAGAAATTAAAAAAAAACCAGAAACCTAAGAAAAACCTTTTTTTTTTGTTTTAACGCGGCTGGACTTGTAGGCAAATTAATGTAAGAAACATTGACCTCTTTTTTATTATTTCTAAGTCTTGTCTTGACTAGACCTACTCGCTCTAGCTTTTTGGCACACTGCTCGTGGGACACCCTGTATATGTATTTTTTTATTTTTTCTATTTTTTTTTAATTTTTTTTTCAGGGTCATCTAGAGCTCGCTGGTCTAGGTACTTGTTTTCTTTTCTTCGTTCTTACATGTTATAAATCAAACATCTACTTAGTTTAGTTTTGTTTTGTTTCTTTTTAATTACACTTGTTTGCTTCAGAAATTAAAAGATTATACATCTTATGTGTTAGCTTATGCCTTAAATAAATAAATAATAAAATAAAAATAATAAAAATAATTACCAGATGCAGAGCCCTTTCTGTCACCTTTGTCAATTTCCATTGGCAAGTTCACGTGAGGTGTTGCCGTTTGAATTTTGGTTTTGTTGACCATCCGATAGTTCAAATCCGGTGACTTGAACTGGGGCTCATGCACAGATCTCCTCAAATGACTTGAATTGCGCCGAAGAAACTTATTATCTTCAGTTTGCACAATATATGATCTAGGGGTACTGTGAGGTTTAACTATCTGGGCTGGCTCCCAAATTTTTTCGCTGTATTACTACATTTTCTCCCATCGTAAAGTTCATTTCTTTTTCATTTCTTACATGTTTGTCATGATAATTTTTGTAGCTTTGTTGATGTTCTTTTAGAAAATTTAAAGGGTTTTCTACAATTTTAGGTTTTAAAAGACTTTCTTGAATAGGAATTTTAGACCTTAAAATTCTGCTCATTAACAGCTGTGATGGTGTGGCATTAATTTCGGTTATCTGTGAATTTCTATAAGATAATAATGCAATAAAAATGTCTTTTCTATCCTCATGAGCCTTTTTTAGTAGTTGCTTTGCTGTATGCACTCCTTTTTCTGCCAACCCGTTTGAGCGAAGATACATAGGACTTGACGTTGTTACAGTTTTGTTCCAAGCATTAGCAAATTTCCTAAAATTGTAGGAATTAAAAGGCATATTGTCACAAATTGGGTTGAAAAAATATCTTTCAAAACAGAGCTTACCGACAATGCAGTTTTATTTGCAAATGGTTTTATTTCCAACCACTTGTTTCGAAATTCTAAAATATCACAACCTACTTTAAAAAAAGAAATGTCTGGAATTTCTTGTTTAATTAATGGGAGTTCGTATTTGAACGTTGAAATTTTTCACAAACTTTGCATTGAGAAATAAGTTCGTCAATCTCTGAAGATATGTTTGGCCAATAAATAGACATTCTCGCCATGGCTTTGGTTTTTGTCATTCCTAAATGACCTTCGGGAAGTGTCTGAAGTAATTGTGCTCGCAACCTTTTTGGAACAATAACACGTTTTTGAAAAAATAGTAGTTCATTCTCGTAGTAAATTTCGTATCTAAGAGGCCGGTACTTTTTAATTAAATGATCAACCTTTTTCATCTCATTTGGCCATCCCGTTTTGCACATTTGGATCAGTAATATTAGCTCTCTATCCAATTCCATCTCTTTTTTTACAAGATCAACTTGACTGTCTGCAATTTCAATACTATGCACAATTTCATTAAAAGAAGAATCTATGTCATTATCATTATCCGCCTGAATGTAGATCCTGGACAAAGTATCCGCTATGAACATATTTTTTCCTGGCATATATTCAACTGTTAAATCATATTTTAAAAGTTTTAGTTTCATTCTTTGCAGTCGGCTAGAATGAACTTGTGAAACGGATTTTTTCATTATAGCCACAAGTGGTTTGTGGTCTGTAAATATGAGTATGGGTCTGCCATATACATATATGTATAATAATGGAATTTGAGGCACGCGAAAACAATTGCCAACATTTCTTTTTCAATCTGTGCATATGCTATTTCTGATTTGCTCAAACATTTTGATGCATAACAAACTGGTATTTCCTGTTTGAATTACAATAGGCAAGGAATCGTTGAAATTTTGTGAAACAGGAGCCTGAGATACTCTGGTTTTAAGTATATTAAATATTTGTGAATGATGTGACGTCCACACAAACTCCCTATCTTTTTTCAAAAGTTCTCGGAGGTGAGAGGTTAGCTCTGATCGGTTAGGTATAACATTTCTTAAGTAATTTATAAAGCCCAAGAATCTTTGAAGATCTTTTTTATTTGTAGGTATCTTTAACGACTTTATTGCTTATATTCTGCCTGCATCAATAGAAATCCCATTTTTAGAAAAAATATATCCTAAATATCTAACTTCTCTAAGTTTGTATTGCAGTTTATTTTCATTAAATTTTACATTAACTTCCCTAGCTCTTTTTATTACTCGGTCTAAATTACTGTCATGTTCTTGTTTATTCCTTCCTCCAACAAGAATATCATCAAAATAAATGAACGTTCCTGGCAGGTCTCCAAAATATTTTGTAATAACTCCGGTGCAACACTAACTCCAAAAGGCATACACAAAAATGTATATAGCCCATTTAATGTACTAAAAGCACAATAATTACTACTGGCACTATCCAAAGGCACTTGCCACAACCCATCTTTCAAATCAATGACTGTAAAATATTCCATACCTTCAAATGCGGTGGTCAAATCTTAAAGGCGTGGGATTTCAAAAGGCTGTTTTTGTAATGTTTAAATTTAATTGACGTGGATCTAAGCATAACCTTATTAACTTATCTGGTTTTTCAACCAATACAAGGTTATGGACAAAATCAGTAGGATAGTCTATTTTTTGTATAATTCCTAATGTTTCCATTTCCTCTAATTTGTTTTTCAGTTTCGACCTCAAGCTCTTTGGAATTCGTCGTGGGGCTTTAACGCTCCCTTTTGAACCTTCTTTCAAATAAATTTTTCATTTGTCGAGAAAGCAACCTAGTCCAGTAAAAACTTCTTTATGCTTTTGAATAAATTCCCTTTTTTCTTTCTCATAATCTGACTGCCTACATGTAAGCACTTCAATTTCATTGATGTTCTTTAAAATGTTTAGCTTTAGACAAATTTCCAGACCTAATATTGGTGCAGATTTAACATTCGCTATTATGAAGCAGGTATTTATTTTCATATCGTTGTGGCTAAGATTCAAGAATGCCATACCTATAACATCGATTCTAAAACCACCATAGGCTTCTAATTTAATGATTGTCCTATGCAATTCAAAGTTGATAAAAAGTTTCCGAAACAGATCAGTTGGTAAAATGTTTACCTCAGAGCCAGTGTCAATTTAAAAATCAACATATGTATTTCCCGTCAACATCAACCCGCTCATACCAACCCGAATGATTATTTTCTATAGAACTAACTACGACTGATTCAATAGTGAGATTATTTACATCTGGATATTAATACTTTCTGTACTACTTGCAATTTTGTTATCTACTTTATATACTTTTCTTTTATTAAAATTCTTCTATTAAAATTAAAAAATAAAATTATAAAATTATATATAAAATAAAACTGCCCACAATTGTTGCACTGCTTTCCTTGAGCCGGGCACATCATCGGTTTATGACGATACGAACACTTGCTGCAAATCTGAAGAACATTTGCTTCATCATTTCTCCTCACTTTATAGCGGCCACCTTGTTCCCTCTGGCTGGATCTTCCTCTCTGATTATATCCTCCTCTCTGGCTGTATCCTCCTCTCTGGCTGTCTTCCCTTTTTTGGTTATACCGAATGGTATATATCCATTGGTTTTTCTTTGTTATACACATCAGCTTCATCTTTTTTGTTCATAAACGTGTTCTTTTTGCATATTGCACTGACATTTGATTGCATTTGCACGTCTCTTGCTTGTTCATGTGTAATTCCTGCTACTCTGCAAAACTGTATTGCCTTCTTTAGTGTTAGCTTTTCTGTTCTCAAAAGCTTTTCCTGTGAATCTCCGTCTCTGATTCTAAGACAATGCGGTCGCGTATCATCTGATCAGTGACGTTTTCTGTTGAACAGTCGAAATCGCATTTTTTTGCTTGGTTTACGATATCCGTTAGAAAACTATCGACTATATTGTTCACCGGGCTGTTGCACTCTTGAGTGAAATTTAAACCTCTCATATATTACGTCGTTTTTTGGCTGACAATATGCATTGAAATGTTCCACTACTTTGCTGTAGACTTTAGCATCGGCTTCTGATATGTCTAATGTTTCATATATTTCAATGGCTTTTTCACCCATTAAATTCAACAACATGGCAATTTTCACTTCATCTGTAAGAGTTTCTCCCTTAGTAGTTGCCTGGACGTACATCGAAAAAAGTTTTTTAAATTTTGCCCAATCATTGCTCACATTTCCTTCGAAATTTAAAGACCCTGGTGCCCTAAAATTATCCATTTTTTTTTTCTTTTACACTAAATTTTAGTTTTCCGGCTGCGCCATGTTATATCTCATTAAATGAAGTAATCACACTTTGTTATTGCTAGTACACTTTATCATGTTCACGACTATGTTAGAACTGCTGTTTACATAAAATAGCACATTAGAGTAAGCTGTAAGTGTTATACTGTATACTGTCTCCATATAACTTTATAACACTCATGTTGGTTGGCATTACTCACTAAAGACTAACTCTATAAAAGTGCGGGAAGTTTTATCGCACCGACCTATTCTCTCACCTCTTCTGATTTTCACTTGTTTGTGTCAATACAGAATGCTCTTTCAGGAATACGATTCACATTAACTGAAGGCATCAAAAATTGGCTTTATTTTTTCTTAGCTTCCAAAGATAAACAATTTTTTTGGCAAGGTATCAATAACTTACCAAAGAGATGGTAAAAACTTATAGATTCCGATGGGCAATACTTTGAATAATATACTCATTGATGTGTAATCGAAATAAAACTATATTTTTGAAAAAACAAATATTGATTTGCAAGTTACCCGCTCTCTTTTTAAAGGTCTTCCATTTTCGTAATAGGTTTTAGTAATAAAAATTGTCGAAGGCAGTGCTATTAAATTCGGAAAATGACAGAAATTGGCAGCCAACGTTTATGCCATCTGTTACCTAACCTAACTAACTAGCCATTTATTTTAAACTTTAACAGAAACTTGAAACATATCAGCAGACTTTTTTTACTACCTTTATTTTAAGGATAATAAGACTGCAGAACGCGTAGAGCAAAGTCAAGAGGATCTGACATAAAGGAATAATTGATATCAGAATCTTTTTCAAATCTAAGACATTAACACCCTTTTTAACTATGAGGAAACTAAAATAGTTACGATCTTCATGAACCGTGCAACAATTATTATTTTAGTCTGGCCGTTGTGTGAATTGAATTGTTTTTTTTATTTTCTCGCGCAGTTACAGCTTGATTTGCTTTAAAATAATAATTAGAAACAGATATCCCAAGGAACCACTTCAACCATAAAGGTGGTTGACTGCGCTACTAAAGTAGCAAATAACATATGTTAATGTAATATTGTAATGTTTATACAATAACTTTAGAAATACTCTCTACCTATATAAGAATGTCAAAATGTCAAAAATACGAGTTTATAGAAGAAACCACCGTCATCGCAATAACAAAGAAATAGTCAATACAATGAGACTAGAAAAAATGGTATAAATCGTATCACAGTAGTTATCAGACTGAAGAAAAACGCGGACAACAAATTAGTACTAAAGTTAGCACGAACTATTCCAATAAAAAAATAATTACTACAGCTCAAGAAGGGAACTTGTTAAAAATTCATTCCAACTTAATTTGTGAACTTGTAAGACAATTTATTATTCAATATTTTAAGCTTAATGAAACTTTACATCTAATGCGCAAGGTGGAAAAGGCTTGGTTGGCTGGTACGGACCGGTTCCTTAAGCCTACATCAAACTGAAAACACAAATGCTTGTTGGGCTAGAAACACAAGACGACCATCGAGGAAGTAAAAGAATCAATCCATCGACTTGAGAATAACAAGGAATTAATAAAATACGCTGGAGAGAAATTAACAGAGAAGTTACATGGGCTCATCACAACTACATACGTATGTGAAACAATAAAACTATAACCGAGGAATGGAAATACTCGGTCAAAACGTTCGCCTATAAAAAAGGTGACCGAGCACAATGCAAGAATTACCGAGGTATATCAATGCTATCAAGTCTTTACAAGGTGGTGTCAAATATTATCTTAAAATGAAACATCGTACGATAATGAAATAATCAGATACTACCAGAGTGGCTTCAGTGAAAACCGCTCGACCAGATTTTCATTAAACGAAAAGAAATGTGAATTCCTCGAAACGGGAACTATTCCTAGATTTTTAAATAATAAACCGATTGAAAAAGTAACCGATTATAAGGTTGGCAGTTTCGAAAATGTTATTGACACTGACACATGAATGCCTAAAGCGAAGAAAGCAAAAGTTAAAGTTAAAGCCTTTTCTGAAGCATTCGAAATACGTGGAGGAATAAAATAAGTACAGGGAGGCAAGTGTATTTAGAAGTAAATGTGGAGAAAATCAAATATATGGTTACTGACCGACTGGATCGATCACAACATTGCATCTGACTGTATTCGAAAAATGCTTTGAGGAAGAGGACGAGTTCATACCTTTAGAGACCGTATTGTTTGCCAAAAGCAACTTCTACATAGACATACATATATACTTATAAAAGACTAAAAGGCTTCAAAATAACTCTTTTTTCCCACAATGTCAAAATCCATGTTTATCATCTATCTGGTCTTTGAAGGGGAAAAATAGATTTCAGGTCTTTGAAAACAAGGTCATGAGGAGAATTAAGATGGAACAAGCGAATGGAGAAACTATTCATCAAGCAATCACGGAACTCTATTTAGTTCTATGCATTGTCCGAGTAATAAAATCGCAAAGACTAAGATGGGCGGGACACGTAGAACAAATGGACAGTGGACGCTCAGTCAACAGAATAATGATTGGAATACCAGAGCGAAATAGAACCCCAGGAAGGCCGTGCCGTCGGGGATATTATTATATAAGCATGTACCTCGAAGAGTTGGATGGAAGGAACACACTCATGTCAGATACTCTTGGTGAAGGATTGTTAACGAGGCCCTGAATTTCCGAGTCCCAAATTGCCGCTAATAATAATAATAACAACAGGGAACCATGTTCCGACTATCTGTTTGTTTTATGAATGATTCAGTGACAGGATTTATTTGTTCACTAGTTGGATGAAAAGTAAAATATTTCCTGACGTTCCTTCTCATTAAAAATAACACAGTCACTGCTTCAAAATCCTATTTTCTCATTGTTTGAAAACTTGAAATCCCACTTCAGTCATACCCCCATTTCGTATAATCATATCGCATAAGCTACAGCCATTTGATGTATCAGATTATGCAAGTTTGAGAACACTATCCAAAAGACGTTCAATCATTATATGACATTATATTTTCGGAAGAATACTTTTTAGAGGAACGTGATGAAGCTGACCAAATAGAAATAGTATAGAATACACTGAATATATGTATGTATGTACAGGAGTCCAGCTACAGTTGTTGATCCGATAGGTGTTATACCAGAAGCAATTCACATACATATATCCAAGAATGCCTGAAAGGAAGAGCCACGCTAATGCTGGAACTTTGTACAGGTCTGTATAAAAACACCTGCAAGAAACGTAAGCTTAACAAAAAATTGTGAGAGCGATAAATACTAAAAGTAGTTCTTTACAGTTCAATCCAGTTGTCGTAAAAATAGTAAGTTATCTCCAGATGTGCGTGTAATGAGTCTGTATCAAGCAACGAAAAAGAATCTAGTAGAGGCAGCTTGCGACCTTTTAAAACTTGATTCCAAGTTTAGCCCAAACAAATATTTATCTATGTAAGAATCGTTCAAAGTGTGTATGAGAAAGTTTCCTTGCTGTTTGTTTTTTTTTTGTAATTCATTTTTATTTGTAGTTTCTTAGATCTATCTTATCCTTTAAACAAAAATGCTTTAAACTAGCTTAACTATCCTTACAAATTTACAAATTTAGGAACCTTACTGGCCCTAGGCGGACACTCTAAAACAAACTGTATAATTTTAACGTATGCCTTTCCACTACTATATCTTTTTCTTAAATTTTAATATACTTATACTTTTTTGGTTTTTATTTAATTTTTTGTTCTATCCTAACCTACCCTACCCTACCCTAGCATATGTAAGCCTGCCATTGGTGTTAGGCAGGCCCTGCCTTGTAGAGGCTGAAGCTATTGAAATGTCCACTGACGCAGCTCCCTCCAGCCACCAAAAGCGTTGATGTTGGCGGACTACGTCTCCTCGATCCCGGCGTGAGACCGACCTACAGAGCCTGAGGCGCTCGGGCTTACTGAGCGCGACATCGGATCCGTAGAGGTACCGCCAATCTATCCTGGATCAGCCCACATCTATCTAAATAGAGGAATGCTTCTCGCGGGAGAAAGCCGTTAAGGCGCACTCTCTCGTGATATAAATCATTGGGGTAGTAAGCCCCGGAGATTAGGCTATTGACCGAAGTCATTGCTCTCGCAACGTGGCTTCGAATCAGTTTGATCAGGAAGTTATCCACCCGTACAATCCTAGCCCTATTGTATAGGACCTCGTTCGGGTAAAATTTCGTGTACTCAGATTCGGGTGTCCTATGTAACCCGAGACAAGTCCTGAGACATTGTCTCTCAAACACCCGAATTCTTTTCATTAAGCTGGCTCTCACATTGAACAGATGGGGCATCCATAGGCAACCATGGGCCTGATTAAGGCCATGTAGCAGATTACTTTCACCCTGGGATCAAGTTGGCTGCAATGAAACAGCCATCTTGTCAGAGCGAAAGCGCCTCGGGCCCTTGCCAGAGCAGCATTTACATGTTTGTCAAAATATAGACACTGGTCTAGCCAGATCCCAAGGTATCTGACTACACTTTGTTTCGCCAAAGACAAAGGCGTTCTGAACAATATAGTTTCTGATTTCTGGCAGTTGATCTTCAACTTCCAGTCACACAATACCGCTGAATTTTTTCGAAGTCACGCTGCAAGAGAGTGACAATGACGTCAATCGTTGGACCTGATTTGTACGCGATTAAATCGTCCGCATACGCTATTGAATGGTGAAGAGAAGCTATCAAATCACTGAAGTAAATGCTGAAAAGGATCGGCGAGTTCACCGTACCCTGTTGCAGTCCGTTGTTAATATCAAATGTTTGCGTAGAAGTCACGTTGGCAATTTTCACTACGAACTTTCTACCGGTTAACATGTCAAAAATCGTATACATATAGCAGTGTACTTATGCCCAGCCGATTGAGCTTGTAATAAAGACCTACTAGCCATACGGCGTCGAAGGCTTTTTCCAAGTCGATCAGACAGGCACCCGTGCATTGGTTCTTACATTTATCCCATAGGATATCCGACACGAGTTTCGACGCGGCATGAATAGTGTCATGCCCCGCTCTGAAACCGAATTGGTTATCCGGGATGATTTTATTGTCCTCAACCCATTTAGACAGGGCTCTATGGACCACCTTCTCGAAGACCTTGCTGACACTCGGAAGGAGACTTATCGACCGGAGATTTGCCGGGTTAGAGGTGTCTTTACCCCTCTTGGGGATATGTCGCACCACCGCTGTCTTCCAGTGCACTGGATAATATGCATTATTCAGTGCATTGTTGAACAGAATGGTGTAACTCTCTACAGCCACTGGTGGAAGGTGCCTAAGCACAACATTGGATATGCCGTCGATACCCGCGGATTTTTTCCTTTTCAATGACTGAATGATCATCTGGAGATCTTCCGTCGAAATGAACAGGGTATTAGCCCCTTCATTGGTGACGGCATTATTTGCCATGAAATCGTCATCGAATCTGGTAAAACCAAGATTCTCGGATCGCCAATGATCGATATCATTTTTAAGGTAGGAGTGATGAAGTAGAACTCTGTTTTCCAATTCGTGGTCCAGGCGAATGCTATCATTCACCTTGAACACTTCCTGGAAGACAACTCCCACTGTCGCCACCTTCTGAAGATCCTCAATCACGAAAAAGTCGTCATCCAGTATGGCGCCCTCTGGATCGATGCTAACTGTTCGTAGCAAACGTTCATTGTCTGACGTTCTCGGAAGCTTAAGATCCTGAATGTCATTCTGATTGTTTCTCCGAAATATTTTATTTATTTGCGGGAACATTGTTGAATTTTACAGCACGAATTCTGTTGTTCCAATGCAAACTTACAGATATTCTGTAATTCTCTTTGATCAACTGTTGGAGATTTCTAATCAGTGACTTTAGTGTCCTGACCTCCTTGTCTGTCGGTAAACCTTGATCCTTGTCAGGAGTATACTTTTTTGTCTGTGCAGTGCGTCGATTGTCGCGTTTCGGTATACGTTTGTAGTATCGTTATGTCGTTGACGTGGTATTGTACTGTTCATCGTCTAGTTTCTTTGCTGTGCACTATAACATATTACTGTCGCCAAACATTTCATAATTATTTTTATGAAAGAAAACTGAAAGATATAGGCACAGTCTTGAGGAATGAGAAAGGAATAAATTATTTATGTTACGAAAACGGGATGGTTGATTGTTCTATTTTTCCAAATATCTTGATCAAACCTCCTTACAAAGACAAGGCAGGAGGGATCACCATTTAAAAATACATCTGAACAAAGACTTTAACTTTGGTTTTACTCTGTTACTAAAGTGATAGTATAACTTATTCATGCTTTAAAGAAAAAAAATTATATTTGCTTCCGAGGATATTTAAAAAACATTGTTAATGTGTCGAAATCTGCTGAGCTTAACATACTACAATATGAGAGTGTCTTGACTACTGCCACCCTCCGATACTTACGATTGCCTTCCTCAGAGAAGTCGTTTTCCCGGGGGAAGTTACAAGTGGAAGAGTAGTTAAAGCACAAAGTCTCGTTAATTTCTGAGTGTCATTCTTTTTATGTTCATCGAATTATACAAGCGCTTTAAAGGTGAATTTAAAGGTTCCTTATGAAAATACCTTACCAACCTTATTTCTGCTTCACTATTTAGCTGAGTGGGTCATCAATGCAGTGGCTAGCCTTGGATTTCCCGTTTTTGTTTAAAAAGTTCTTTATTCATCTGTATCAGCTAAGAGCCACTTTTAAGAGCAAAGAGGGCAAGCGATTGTTATTGAAATTGTGATGGACAATGATGAGGACCCTTAATTAATATTCACCCTATAGTAGGTGCGCTCAACTGCTATTAAGGATACACCACTTTTCATCAATGTGGATTCTTAAACGCTGAAGAATTTTCATTAATGTTGCCATAGAAAAGGTTATATCGAAACGTATACTGGATCCCTTGACACAGACGGTAACAAGTTAAGAAGGTTTCCAAGAAACTGTGAAGCTTATTTAAAATGTAGGTCGAGTGGGCCTTCCATTTTTCGGTGAATTTATTTCTATGTTCATTAAGGAGTCCTTGCTCATAAAATCCATTCCCATTTCCAATTTCTAATTTTTAGATATAGGTCCTTTATGTTTCTTTTCAAGGCTTTCGTCTTCTACTCCTTTATCAAAAATGCATAGCCCGGAGTCTTTCAATAAAGTCATGGAAAGCAGTATAATCAAAATGTTAGTGCGTCATTTCCTACCACCATAAAGTCGGGAAAATAAAACGCTTAGTGCGGTCAGTAATGCTAATCAAATAAAACATCCGCTCATAAGAATAAACCACCATCCCGAGCACAGTAAGCCAAAAAAGGGGAGCATAATTTTATTCATCCCCGAAAGGAGCTCGTAAATTCGGTCATTGCAATCATCACGGCTCGTTTATTCGAAATCCTGTTCCTTGTGAGTTAAATGGTGTTGCAGCTTGGAAGAACGAATGCCCGAGAAAGCGCACTTAAACAGGAATGATTTATGTGTAATTACAGCTTGAAAATCTCCATTTAAGGCAAAAATTCAGTTGGCCTTTAAAGGATCTTTCTATGGATAGAACGAGTAATTGAATTGCAAAGACCACCCACCCCCTGGCAATTGTAAAGTTCAAGCGTTTTACCGCCACTCAGCACTTCAATTGCATACACACTCATAAATTCGGTTGCAAGAATATCATATCGCGCATTTGTCAGCTTATCCTTGAGTGACGTCAGACGCTCTATATCGTCCTTAAACTAGTGTATTACCCCGACTGAATGTACGTCATTCGTTGGAGGGGAATCCCACAGAACATGCGCATTTAAGAACACGTTTCGAACTGACGTCAATTTCAAGCTCCGCGAACCGTCAACATTTGCTTCTCACGAGAGGACCCTTGTGCTATACGTACTGCAGAGAAATTAAACATTTAAGAGAAGTCCGCTAATTGCTTTCTACTACTACCGCTCGCACACAGGACCTAAGGCGACGGGCTACCTTCTAAATACTTAATTCGCCGGCGAAATAGAACAAAAGGACAACACTAAGAATAATGGTACTAGGACAGGACGACAGTTGGGTTTATTTAATTGTCAGCTAGTGACATACATAAATGCAAACAAATGACACAATAGATTGCAAGGATGGCACATAGAAATGAAGAAATGTCCTATTGCAAAGGGATAAAAGCAATAAGGAAGCGAATGGAAAGAAGAGAGGCGAAAATAACTTTAAAAAAAAATACGAGAAGGATGCATGTACGCAGCACGTAGTCGGCAAACACAGTGAGTGGTGGTGATAAGGATGTGTTTTGAACGTGTCGTTGGGATAGGTAGTAACTTTTGTTGGTGTTCTTGTGTGCGCAAGGGGTTGTCGTTGGGTACTTATACATGGTTTAAAGCATCCTAGGGCATTGGATTTAACACAATTAAAGTTTAATTCTTGGGAAGTCTTGCAAGCTGAGTAAGCGTTTTCTTGATTTCATCGAAGGAGTTCCTGGATCTTTGACTTTTTATGAATCAAGTTGGTGTTACATGATAAGCTGTCGAAATCAATGACATACGAGTATGTATATTTGGTGGCAATTAAAGGTCGTTGAAGTTTATATTAATGGCCTAGCTCTGGGAGTTTATCTGGTAATTGTGAAGTTTTACGATTAATTTTAAGGTTTGATAAAAGCTTTGTGACCGTCAACATTTACCTGATTCTCACCTGGGAAACTAAACTAACGTTTATAATTAAATGAAAACGGTGGGCCGTTTGAGCTGAAATGAAATGTTGCGCAGGGTTTCGTATACTCTACGGATATCCTTGATCTCAGAAAAATATTTTTCAACCATTTTACGGAAGTCATAACCGACGTAGATCGTACGATTTGACTTATTTATTTCATAAACCAGCGTCAATGCAGAATGGGAAGGTACTATTAGTGATACTAGCCAATATCCTAGAAAAATTATTCAAAATTGGACTTTCCATATGGACCACTTAAAACATAGTCATGGTGGATATTCTGCCACGTTGACTACAACTTCCTATGTCTCCTAATGTTTTTTTTTGTAAATCTCTGAAGGTGAGTTCAAAGGATATTATTTTGGGAAGCGTTTGCTGCTCGATGCTCTATGAAAGCACTACAAAATACAATTTAAAAAATGACTGTTGCGGGATTCGAACCCTGTGCGATTGGTTTTAGAGCCCCCAAGACTAATCACTGATCACAGGAATAGCAATCGTTACTCATTTATTTGCTAACAAAGGAAAAACTAATTTTCTGAATTAAGTTTCTCCTGGATTACCTAAACCTATCCATGTAGAACCTAAACCTGTAAAGCTATCAGGCACCTTGTACATGGACTTTAATTAGTGGCATGTTTCTGGCTGTTTAGTAAATCTGCGGTTTTTCATTACATATTGTTCTCCTAACTCCCCCTAACTGACTAAGGGTTCACTCTAAAACAATGGTTCAGAGAGGCTTTTCAAAAGTCGCGCCTAGATGTCAGTAGTGAATAATTTCTGAATCAGCTTTTTTTATGTCATATTTGACATTTGTGATGCAGATACATACGTGTACAATTTAAATCGTGTAAGGCAACATGCTAGAGCAATGCATCAAAGTTATTCAAACTTACTATGAAATAGTTCGTAGTCGAATTATTCGTGAGTTTTTTGATTTGGACAATCATCCATATAAGTCAACAGTTTGAGGTAAGAACAGCAAATCAAGAAACTTTTTCTGTCGAGAAACAAAAAAGGTTGGCAGGCCAAAAGTGGACGCCCTACAGACAACATAGCTGCTGTAACACCAAGTGCCCGCTGAAGAACATTTTATCGATATCCAGACGTTTCCCCCTCCCTGCAGGTTAGGGGTTAGAATATGACCGCGGCTCGAAGTGCCAGTCGTAAGAGGCGACTAAATTCCTAATGAATCTCTGCCCCATGAAAAAAAAATGGCAGAGGCAAATGCAGAGTGGTCGGCTCTCACACACCGAAAAACCATTACAACACCACACTTAAAACAACATCAAAAACGTAGCCCCACCTGTGTTAAATACGGCTGCTTTTTCATGAGTAAAATATTCAGGAGTTAAATAAAAATATTGTGTGTATGCATAAGTCACCATATGTATTAATGTAAGTCCGCATTAAGTCTTACTTTTCGACTGATGAAAATAGACTAAGCGACCGGTTTGACCAGCTGCATATGAACCGAAACATGTTTACAAGCACGTTGCAGACACGTTTCGCAATATGAAACGAAATTTAACAATCCTGATCACTTTTTGAGTGAGGAGTAAGGGAGCGAACAAACAGAGCAAAGAAGTTGGTCGTGTTTAATATGGCAGACTGCTCAATCCAAGCTGACGCATAGCCTCCACGCGGCCTTTCCTGGATAGCTGGCCTGGCATCCAGCGGGTAGTGAACCAATGTGTACAGCGAACCTGGCCCTCCAGGTGGGGGGTTGTGCTTAGGATTAACATTCCTATCGCGAAAACAAATCTTGTTACGAAACACCGTCACGGATACAATGTTGACGATCCATATAAACGAAAAGATCTGCCAATATGCACCTGGAATGTGCGGTCCCTTAACAGACCAGGTGCAGACAATCTACTGGAAAATACCCTCAAGAAGTGCTGTGATATCTATTACGTCAACTGCTACAAGGAAAATAAACAACGGCTCTTCGGCTGCGGAATTGTTATCCGAGGAAGACTCCGACAAAAAGTCTTAAGCTTCCGCCATGTAAGCGAACGCCTCATAACAATCCGCATCAATAATATACGCCTTTTATGCGCTCATGCCCCTACGGAAGAAAAAGATGATCGGCTTAAGATGATCGGCATAGTACGGCGATTTTAACTTAAAACTGGGCAAAGAGGACATATCTGAGTCGACCATAGGAAAACATAGCCTACACAGCACCACATCCGACACGGGATTCAGGCTAATTGACTTCCTAGCAAGGCGTAACCTCCTTGTAGCAAGCATACGATTTCCACATCTCAACATCCATAAAGGAACTTGGCGATCACCGGAGCAGTCGACCATCAACCAGATTGATCACATTGCGATCTACGCCAGACACTCCTCCAACGTCCTAGATGTGCGAGTCTTCCGAGAAGCCAACATCGACCTTGTTGTAGCCAAGGTACGAATGAGGATATCAAGGATGTTACGGAGTCGTGCAAGACAACAAGAATTTGACGTCGGAAAGCTACAATCGCAGGAGACCGCTAGGATCTTCGCCGATCGAGTTTCACCTCAACCTCTCGCAAAGTCCGGCGACACCGGCACAATCCACATAACAACAGTGAAAGGATTGCTAGCCCGCCATCAGTGACGCTGCCTCTGATGTGCTAGAAACCGCTGGTTTGATAAGCAATACAAACAAGCCCATGTAGCAAAGAAAACCGCCTACAAAGTCGGGCAAAAGCTGCGGAGATGAGTTGGTAAGGGCGCATGCACAAGCTCTTGTCTTAGATATGGTTTGAGGAAAGCATGCCCGACGAATGGAATCTCAGCATCGTTTACCAAGTTCATAAGAAAGGAGATCCATATAAGGATCTTCTCTGCCGTACTGTGTGAAAGCCTGAAAGCCTTTGTGGATAATCTGATAGGTTCCTATCAGTGTGGTTTCAGGCCAGGTAAATCCACCATGAACCAATAGACTAATAGACACACTGCGGCAGATCTTTTAAAAGGCCCAAGAATTCCATGTTTTTTGTCGATTTTAAAGCATATGACAGTGTGCATAGATGATTGTGCAGGATGACAATAGAGAATTCTTGCTGCTCCATTAAGGTCGGTAGCGAATTAACCGAGACTATCGATGTTAAAAAAGGATTTAGGCAAGGTGGCGCAATGTCATGTAACTTCTTCAACATCGTGCTTGAAAAGGTCAATAGTCTCACTGGCCAACACAAGAGGTACGATCTATTTCAATTCTACGCAATTTTTTTGCATACGCTGATGACATTGACGTAATTGGGCGAGTACAGCTAGACGTCAAATGGGTCTTTCGGTGAACGAGGGTAAAATCAAATAACTATATGCTGTCATCCAAAAAGGACCCACAATACCGACGTCCAGGCCAAAAAGTCACAATTGACGGCTTCTAATTTGAAGTGATCAAGGACCTCGTATCCCTTGGCTCACTTGGTTGGAGTCCCTTTTATTCCGGAGGAAAACTTGAACAAAACATGCGAAAAAATGTGTATTGCTTTAAACTGCCAACCAGTATCTTTTCACCGAATATTTAGAGCAATTTTCTTACTTTTATGTGTATGTTTCATGGTTTTCTCGATGGTGGTTTCCGGCTTGACGATAGCCTCTGCCTTGTATTTCTTTTAAACCCTCGCTAATGAACGATGAGCAGATTGAAACCGAAAGCGATTTCTCGACTTCTTCTAGCAGTTGTAATAATCCTTCACATAAAACTCGGTTAATGTTAAACATTTTTTGTAACATATATTCTGGTATTTCTGTTTGTCATATAAATGCTCAGAGCTTAGTTAAACATCGAGATGAGTTTCAAATGGTTTTCAGTAATGGGAAAGTTGATATTATTTGTGTATCAGAAACGTGGCTATGTCCTACTATTGACAATAAAATCGTCGATATAGATGGCTACACAATGTATCGGGGCGACAGACTTAGCAGAAGGGGAGGCGGAGTAACTTTCATCAAGAAAGTTATTCAATGTAGAGAGTTGCTTGTTTCTGGGGTAAATGATATTATGGAATACATCTTCGTTGAAATCGTCTGCGGACTTGATAAATGCTTGGTTGGAGTTATTTATAAGCCACCGAATGTTATTGACTCTTCTCATGTTACAAATCAACTGGAAGACATATCATTACGTTACAATTACATTTTACTCTGTGGAGATCTCAATATAGACTTTTTAGATAAATCTAACTCAAGCGTAAATCGATTTGTAAGTAATCTAAAATCGCTGCAATTACATTCTGTAAATAACTCTATGCCTACTCACTTCAGTAACAGCTGCTCTACCTTACTTGACCTATTTGTTATAAACAATATAGAGCGTGTCAAATATTATGGCCAATTGGATGTGCCAGGTTTTTCAAAGCATGATCTTATCATTATTTTTTATGATCTAGATTTCAACATCCCTGCCAATAATTTTCAGGAACTTTAGGGCGATTGATAATGAGTATTTGTTACATGATATTTCAAATATTGAGAGGCACAGACCTCGCCAGATGACGTGCGTTGATGAGCAGATTCATTTTTTTACATCCCAAATTAACAATCTTTTTGAATCCCATGTTCCTATTAAAACGTTTATCCATCGAAATAAAAATTGTACGTGGCTTAGTACGAGAATTGAACAATTTCTTAAAATAAATGACAATGCCTATAGAAGATGGAAAAGATTCAAAATTCCTGAACTATTCAATGAGTATAAAATTGCAAGGAATATAGCGAAGAAAGAAACAAGGAGGGCGAAAATTAATTTTTTTGCTTCAAAGTTTCAGCCAAATCTTGACAGGAGGAAAACGTGGAGGTATATAAGAGAGTTAGGTATCGGCAGACAGAAGGCAACAAATGCACATACTAGTGAAGTAAGCCCTGAAAACTTAAATTTTGAATTTGTCGCAGCCTCAAATGACTCATATACATGTTGCAATGACACCGGAGTACGAACTCCAATAGTATCACATAACTCCTCTACATCAAGAAATGTCTGTTTTCGAAGAGTGTATGAATGTGATGTGCTTAATGCCGTTAACGCTATTAAGTCTAATGCTATTGGTCTGGACGGCATGCATCCAAAATTCGTGAAAATCATAATTCACGAAGTTCTGTCTGAACTTACATATATTTTTAACAGCGTCCTTACCTATTCTGCCTACCCGAAATCCTGGAAAGCATCTAAGATTATTCCTATCCCCAAGAACTCAGCGAATAGAAGCCTAACTTACCGTCCAATCTCCATTCTTCCATTCATTTCAAAGGTATTCGAAAAACTTATGAGTCGACAAGTTCATGAATACATTCACGAATTCTCTCTTCTTTCACCACATCAGTCCGGTTTTAGACCGCATTACAGTGTACTACGGCACTTCTAAACTTGGTTGAAGACCTTCGTGTTGAAATGGAACATCGCTTGTACTATTGGATTTTTCGAAAGCTTTTGATACGGTACCCCATGAAATACTCATTGACAAACTCAGATACAATTTAAATGCTGACTCGACGGCACTTAAGCTAATGGAAAGTTACTTGAAAAACCGCATCCAGGCTGTGTATGCAAACGAGAAACTCTCAACATTCCTTGAAACTAAAGCTGGTGTCCCACAAGGTTAAATAATGGGTCCGCTGTTGTTTATTTTGTTCAACAACGACATTCCATCAGTCCTAAAAAACTGCAAAATCCAGATGTATGTAGATGACGTACAATTGCATTTAAGCTGTCCTATGGGACTTGTGAAAGATGCAACCTTGCGTTTTAATGAAGATCTAAATTCAATAGAAACAAATTAATGCTTAATTCTAGCAAAAGTCAGGCCGTAGCTATTACCCGACCACGCATTGATACCAATACCTTACCTCAACTTTTTATCGATGGGTCACCTCTCCAGTGCTAAAAAACCTGGGAGTTATTTTTCAATCAGTATCTTACCTGGGAAGACCACATTATGAATGTAGTTGCTAAGATCTACAGTTCGCTAAGAGCCCTATATTAAAGTCTACTCTTCAAAAGTCTACCCTTCAATATCAAAGCAATGTTAGTTAAAACTATGTTGCTACTGATCCTCTTTTATGCTCATCCAGTTTTCTGTGATCTTGATAGCCACAGTTATCGCAAATTTAAAGTCGCTGTCAATAGTACAATACGATTCGCATACAACTTGAGTCGGAGGCGCACATTTCCACTTATGTGAGAGAATTTCTCGGAATGGACTTACAGAATTATATGAACCACAGAATATTGACTTTCCTATATAATTTAAAAGAAAACCAAGCATCAGAATATCTGTTCCAAAGATTGCAATTCTCTTCCTCAGCTAGAAGTAGAATTCTCATTGCGACAACAGACAATTATAGCACAACGAAAAAGCAAGACTGTGAAACTCGCTTCCGGTTCATATAAGGCGGGCGTCACGCTTCGGAGACTTCCAACGAAAATTGAAGCAACACTTTTGCACATAGTTTTTCTTTCATTTTTTTTGTTTTGTTTTTCAAATCGCGATAGTTTGACATTTTTAAAATTGTTATAAATGTTTTATTATACCATTTTTTTTCTTTTCTTTATTTTATGTAAAATTTTATTTTAAATATAAATAATAAATTGATTATAACTGTTACACAACTCAAGGATTTTTGTATCTACGTGTTAACACTGATTCAAATAAATAAATTACAAATTACAAATTACTAGTGACCAGCGACAACAACACCAGCACTGAGATCAAACGCGGAATAACTCTTGCCAACTGCTGCTTCTTTCGACTTAAGAGGCAATTGAGAAGTAAAGCCCTCTCTCGAAAAACCAAGGTAGCACTATATAAATCACTGATCATCCCTATCCTTCTTTACGGCGTAGAGGCCTAGACCTTAAGAAAAACGGACGAGGATTCCCTTGATCGCTTCGAGGGGACCGGAATGCGTTCAATCTATGGTCCCGTTTATATAAACGGAGAGTGGCGGAGAAGATACAACGACGAACTGTACGAGCTGTATAGAGCTTGTACGACGTCTCCGGATCCAATGTCTAAGATGGCTAGGCCATGTAGAGCGAATGGACAGCACAACATTCGGCCCGAAGAGTCTTCGAATCCAACCCTGAGGGACGACGCAGAAGAGGACGACCGAATCTAAGGGGCACACACGAATGGAAGGGAACCTTAACCAACTGGAAACAACTTGCAATAGATCGTGCCAGCTGGAGACGTTTGTTGGTTGAGGCTGTAGCGCGATTAAGAAGAAGAAGAAGTTTACTTCTTGGAGACATCTACATATGTTGATTGAAGTATTGCAGTATCAGAAACTTAGTTCATTCTTATTTGGATAAAACCAAAATAAAACACAATCCCTGAAAGTTATCTGAGCCACTCATTTTATAAACCCCTTCCACCTCAAGCATTCCTTGGCCAACGTCAAACTTTTTCCACTTACAGTATATGGCAATCCATTACCATCAGCCCCACAAAATTCTACATAAATAGAAAAAAAACTTTCTCCTTGACGAGGTAACATACATATAGCATAGCAGCATAAGAGTATAGGACGAAATTCTTTTAAGATGTCACCGTGTGACAGTGACAAGCACCTAACACACACTCGGAGGGTTTCATTCCATTTATTTGACAATGTTACGTATACTCGTATAAATTTAAGAATTTAAGACGAATTTATTGATTGTCTTGGCAATAATCGCGGCGACTGCTCAACTCAAATTATCAGCTTACCATTGCCTCTTCCCGAGATATGCGCGACGAAGACCATTTTATAATAATATTCAAACCGCATATTGTGTCAACCACACCAGATGTTAATTACGCAATTATGAGTTGCACAAAGTAAATCTGGGATCGATATCATTATTTATTCATGTGATACACGAGGCGAAGGAAAGTCCACGGGCATGAGAAACGTACTAATATGGAATGACTCTCGGAACGTATATATATTTGAAGTACACACGAAAGGATCGGAGGTATATAGGTTTTAAGATTCTCTGGAATGTAAATCGAGGCCTGGTGGGCCCTCTTAGGTCCTTTGAAAAATATATCTAAAATATAAGCCCACCTAGAATATAATGCTTTGGAGAACGCAAATTTGAGTTCCCTTTTCCATAAAAAAGGAATTTTATGCAATTTTAACTTATCTAAAGTGGAGCAAGGATTGATTCGATTTTTCTGTTTGGTTCGGTCTCGTATTGTCAATAGACCTAAATTGAAAAAATTTTTTTAGCTTTGCCGTGATTTCAGGAAAATATCGCGCATCATCCTTAGGACGGAGCGGGCAGATGCTTTCATTGTTCTACTTGGAAAACCGTGAACAAGCTAACGAGCGTGTCTTAGGAATACCCTTATTGCCAAAGCAAGCAAAGTAATCTGTGCAGCCTACTGCCCTTATAATGTATAGTAAGCAGCAGCCTAAACGACTAACAGCTTCGGCTCAACAGTCGGTAATGATTGCCATTTCACACGACCACCCCCATGGAAGCAAAAAAGTTACTGTGAATTACAATCAACGCGACAAATTAAGTCGAATCTCTCAAAAAAATATTTAGGACAACCACCCCCGGAGAATAGTGAACGACACATCCTCGACACAAACCATCTGCACCCCCTCTAGGTTGCGTGAGAAAGACCATAATTAGAATTAAGTCAAGGCTCTCTAGTCCGCAAAGTCAGACAGTTATTGTTGTATGTGGTTGCCAAATCCAATGAGCAGGGACCTTAAGAGCTTGATTAGCCACCTCCTTTAAGCTATAACTATTTATTAAAAGCGAAAAGCTTTCAAATTTAATAAAGTCCTCTTATTCAGTATATCCAACGGCCCACACTGATACTTTCAGTTTATCTGTAGGACATTCCATACACCCCGCAAATGATGACTCTTGCCATTGAAACATAACCAGACTCAACTCCATGTAAGAGGATACAGTTTAATGTGCCCAGCACACGAACACACTCATATACAATCAGGCATGAGCAAGACTCATGGTTTCACTTCATTTAGTTCATTCCGTGCGCTCATGTTCCACAACTTGGGTTAGCAACAAGCCGCCTTGAACAAAGGTTGCACGGAAACAAGAAAATAAAAAGCAAGGGAAATGGGAAATGGGAAATGTAAACTTCTGATTTTATTACTTCCCTCGTAGTTGTTGCGTTTTAGCCATTTCCCGCTCGTAGGAGGCGAACAGCCGACGTCGAGCCAAAAATGATTAGCGAACTATAGTTGATTTCCTCATTGCTTCCTTTACTCGATTCGAATGTGGGCATTGCTCCATGGTCAATGGGTTCATGTGTTTGAAAGGATTTTCAGATGGCGCCAGATTTCAATGTTGTGTCGAGGCGTCGAACGACGATGAAGATGGGTGTCGACCACCCATAATGACCCATGACGTTTGGTCCTGGCTGCCATTCGAAATGAATCAATGCCATAAACAATAAGAGCATCCTTTCATAATCGAAAAGACAATGGCAACAACAGTGGGAGTCAATTATCCGATACTCCCAATGACATATCGAAGATTCTATAACTGGAGGAATGACAAACTCCATCATAAATGACAAGCGAATGGCGTTGTTTTTGCTTTGTCAATACTATTGTTGCCGATTATTGCCGTACAAGGATTGTGCGTCCATGCATGTGACCAACTGTAGAAGTATGCAGACAATGTCAAGCGTTTGGCGCTTGGTTATTAGTAATAAAAATTAATGGGTGACATCCTTGTACGAATAATTTAATATGCCAAATGCCAATATAGGATACGTCAGTCTGGTTTTAATCCAGTCGAGTGGAATCGTGTTCAATGTGAACGTTGTGATGTCGGATATGGGTGTAATGAAATTAGAAGTGAATCGATCAGTTTCATTTTTGAATTCCATTCGATTTATGGTCTTATAGAAATGTGGATTCCGCAGAATTTCGAGGGCACATGTTGGCTATAAAGATTTGTATCTGGGGTAGACAATAGTGTTCAAGGCCTGTGACGAGTGTATGCCAATGAACCTGCTCAATATTACATCAGCGTGCTTTATGGAGCAGTGGAGCGATTGGAAAGGACTATTTGATTTTAGGGAGATGAAGGATCTCGTCCCAAAGCTGCTACTGCTGTTGATGGAAGTAGAGCATGGGGCTAATTTCTCTGCTGACTCTCTGTGGGCTTAATGGTTGAGAACTCCAATACATTTTCGGATTTCAACATGGAAATCCATGTCAGTCCAACATGTGATTGCGGTGTTTTATAGTACAAAAGTCCAATGTTCTGGCGTGTACCATCTAATCATTATGATTGTTATTTTTGTTCTGTGAATATTACCGAAATAAACGGCTAAAACGGTTTTGAGTTGGGAATACTAGCATGCTATTAGAACTATTCTGAGTTCTAATGATGAGTCAGTGCCACAGTCACTTCGCAAAAACATCCAGATAACAATAATGATGATAAGGATAGTAATATTCAGTATCTTTTTGAATTCAGTCCGCTCAATTAAAATGACCTAGAAGACATGATCGGGGATCTTGAGTTGTTTAATCAGCATCAAAACTTCTAGCTTCTCGAAAGAAGAAAACCTGGTAATAACAGCACCCTTAGTCTTGGTACAGTGGGAACGAATTTATTCCCATTCTTTTTGAAAGAATATTTTTATTCTGCAATAACATTTCTGGTTTAATGGCTATAATGGGATTGCAAAAATAATGGGTGATCCAATTCGTAATTTCGATTTAACATCTCTGTTTCAACCACATACGGCAAATGGAACTACGACTTGGTATTGCAGATGTTAAACTGAAGGTCTGCCATTTTTCAATATGGAGGTTTAACGTGTTAAATGGTGAAAACTTACTTTAAAAATAATGAACCTCTAGTTGACACATTTTACGAACTACGAGTCGAATATGGTCAACATTATCGATCAGCGAGCCCGAGCGCCTCAGGTTCTGCAGATCGGTCTCACGCCGGGATCGAGGAGACGTAGTCCGCCAACATCAACACTTTTGGTGGCTGGAGGGAGCTGCGTCAGTGGACATTTCAACAGCTTCAGCCTTTTCAAGGCAGGGCTTGCCTAACACCAATGGCAGGCTTACATAGGCTAGGGTGGGGTAGGGTAGGGTAGGTTAGGGTAGGATAGAACAAAAAAAATAATAAAAACCAATAAAAGTATAAATATATCAAAACTAAAAAAAAGATATATATATACATATATATGATATATATAAAGTATATATTTATATCCCATCAAAAACATTAATGTGAAATGGGGGCCAAGTTCAATATTATGATATATGTATGTCTTGGTTATTGACTTCAACGACAAAAGAAGAGAGATATAAATGGGTGCCAAGTTCAATGGTCAGTCCTGAAATTTATTTGTAACAACAAAATATTTTATAACAACTTAAAAAAGCATTTCTTCTTAGAACTTAGGATAATATATTGAAGCCTAAGTTCTGACTTGGCAAGTTTTCATATACGAATTATATAATAGCCTTCGCAATTTCTAAAGCCGTAAGTTCTCATCCTCTCTTCCGAAAATTTGGCTTGCTGGTAGGAACTAGCCATCGAACATAGGGCTCTTCCATGAATGTTTTAGTAGTAATTAATAATAGTTCACATTTTCGCCACCAGCTTTTCAACGACCCGAAGGCTCCCTGGTAGACGAATTCCAGAAGGCACACGCACCCTGTGCAAGTTTCTTTAACAGCACTTAGGGTTCCATGATAATGTTCTTTGAAGGAGAATTTCGGTTTTGGGACTAAAAATTTGTCTGGTGAGGTTCAAGTCTGGACCGTAATGGGACAAGAAGAAATTGTCGCAACTCGCGTCCTTTCGACTCAGTTAGTCGGTCACCTTTTGTACGAGTAGATGTGACTGGGTGCATTGTTGTGATGCAATTTCCAATTTCGTGCCATTTCACTCGGTTAATTTATCCCTCAGTCTTCTGAGAGTTTTTATGTAAAAAGAAACATAAGCTGTCTGTCTCAAACGCATATTGCACCTTGTCGTTGGTTCTTGACGTCGATGTTTGTTCAGTGCTGGGTTCGTCCTCTACACCCTTTCGACCATCTTTGCCACCTAAAAACTGCGGTATGTGACATCCTTTCGCCCTTGAACCCTGGGCGAATCATGCCCAACGTCTGCCTACCCAATGCAACATAAGATTCGATGGTTTGTTGCTTTTTTTTTTTTGTTAATTTATTTTTGTTTTTATATTTTAAGAACACCATAGACAAAAATGCTTAAGACTAGCTTAAATAACAACTTACATAAAACGCCATGCTGGCCCTATACGGACACTCTAGAGCAAATATGCCTTTCGGCCTTACGATTAATTTGCAATTATTAAAATATATAAACAATTTAGGCTTAGGAATAGCTAAGTACTTAAGCTAAGAAAAGAAATATTTTTAAAAAAAAATTAGCATTAGATAATTTTTTTTTTAGAAAAAAAGTTATAACTGAAAACAACTTAACCCTACCTTAACAAAAATACATACGGATATATATTTTGTATGTATATCTTTTTTTTCGTTATTTTTTTGTATTAAAGTTTTTTTTATTTATAGCTAAAACTAAAGTAAGCCTTCAAGCCACCCTAGCTTGTCTTAGCCTGCTCTAAACTAGCCTAGCCTACTCTAGCCTTTCCTTAGACTTACGAGTCACGTGGAAGATTAGTGGAACCGCCAATTTATCCTGGATCAGTCCAAATTGATCTAAATAGAGGAATGCCTCTATGCGAATAAGGCGAACTTTCTCGTGGTACATGTAATTAGGGAAGTAGGCCTCGGAGATCAGGTTATTGACCAAAGTCATTGCCCTCGCAATGTGACTTCGGATCAATTTTATTAGAAAATTATCCACCCGTACAATCCTGGACCTATTGTGAAGGTCCTCATTCGGGTCAAATTTCGTGTACTCAGATTCGGGTGTCCTATATAATCCAAGACAAGTTCTGAGACATTGTCTCTCAAACACCCGAACCCTTTCCATTAAGCTAGCTCTCACATTGAATTACACGGGACATCTATAGGCAATCATGAGCCTGATTAAGACCATGTAGCAGATTACCTCCACTCTGGAATCAAGTTTATTGCTATGAAACGGCCATCTTGTAAGAGCAAAAGCGCCCCGGGATCTCACCAGAGCAGCATCAAATATAGACACTAGGTTTGCCAGATCTCAAAGTATTTGACTATTTTTGTTTCACCAGTGGGCGCCTGACCGGTCCAAGAATTGAGAACCTGCGCCAATTTTTTCTAGTGTCTCGAGAGGCCCTAGTTTCTGATTTCTTGGCAGTTGATTTTCAACTTCCAGCCATCAAAATATTGCTGAATTTTTTCGAAGTCATGCTGGAAGAAAGTGACAATGACGTCGACCTTTGGACCTGATCTGTACGCAATTAAATCGTCCGCATATGCTATTGAATGGTGAAGAGAAGCTATCATCCCGTCTCCACGAGACATCAGCGATGTCGAGACATGAATCATGACATCAAAATGTCTCGTGTAGACCGATAGATATCGGACATCGGACCAGACACATGTCTGGTCATAGATGTCAGAGATTTTTACCAGACGTCTTTTTCGGACATCAAGTCAGAATTTTTATTGACAGCGCTTGTCAGTGAAGATAAAATTACCGCGAAACTGCAAAATAAAAATGACTGAGTGGCGAATGTCTCAAAGAGACGTTACTGATTTAATGATGTTCTAAAAAATAATGAGTGTCTTTGGAACTATCAAAGTAAACTATACAAAAGAATTTTTGAAATTTGAAAAGAAGGGCATGGGCAGAAATTGCAAACCATTGCAAAAGAAGTGTTGATGAGGTGAAAAAAAAATTAAAAAGTTTGCGTTCCGCGTATTTGAATGAAAAAAAAAAGTTAATATTTCCAAAAAATCGGGAGTGACGCGGATGAAATGTACCACTCCCATCTATTTTACTTTAATGATTTCTCATTTTTGGACTCGGCTATAGTATTGCATACTACAAAAAGCAATATTTCATTGGTGAGTAAAATAACGTTCTTTACAGAAGATAAACATATGTATATATTCATATATATCATTTTCGCATGACGATACATTTGAATATGCTTCTGAGGCCATTGAAGAAGAGGCCAATAAAGAATCTCCGAGCACATTCACCTCGGTAGAGTCATTAAAGAAGCGAGCGGTGAGAGGTGGCTCAACAAAAAGCAAATAGGACGATGCGATTAAGGCCATCTTGTCGTCGGCGACCGGCCCACCCGAAGTTGAGCAGGATAAGTACTCTCATTTTGGGAAGAGCATCGCGAGTCCACTCAGAAAGCTGACAGAGTTCGAAGCCGCAATGGCCATGAATGACCTGCAAAAATAATAAAAAAATGAGAATCAGATTTGCGAATGTCAACGCCGTCCTCACTCTCAACATCTGTAGAAAACGAGACATTCTGTATTCGGCAGTCCTGAGTGCCAACCTGTTTGAAGATGAAAATTAAATTGTTTTTGATATTTTTTTTTACGTTCATTGAAAATAGCATAATTTGTAGTATTTTAAATTAATTTTCATTTTTTTATAAGTTTCCATTGATATGGTAGGTCACCATCCGTTACACAGTATTTGACCAAAATGTCACACATCCTGTTGGCAAATTTGTAGCCAAAATGTTCCTGAGTCAAAAAATAAGACATCGTTTCAGGAAGAGTTTGAGTATTAATCGACAGATTGTCCCCAGTTCTTTGCATTTCCGGTGAAAAATAATTGTGAAGAACACAACAAGTTTTCACTAAGGCGTCACAAGTTTCCAAGGCAAGTTCGATTGGCGATGAAAAATTCTAAATCGTGACGCCAATCGACCAAATGCCTTTTCAACTGTCATCCGAGTACGACTTAGCTAGAAATTGAAAATTTCTTGGCGGGTGGATAGATTTTCGCTCCTGCCAAAGCCTTTCCTGAGGTTTTTATCGAGGCCAAATATGTCGTCGCCAACAAAGTAAAATGGGGTAAGCACCTCTTGTCCGCTTAGTGGCTCTGGCGGGAGGATGTTTAGCCGATTTGCACTCAGTTGTTCATACAAAGCCGAATTTTTATATATAGTTTTTCTGTCTGTTAACATTTTCCTCCTGACGGGGCATGGGTCCATGAATGCGTTTCTGCATAGGATGCGTCTCAGTCAGGAGGCCGGCTGTAGGTGTGGTTCTCCCTTCGAGGATTGGGTGCAGGTTCTGTGCGTGTGCCCATTATATTCAGATCTTAGGGACCTAGACGTGAGCGGTGTCTTCACTGCGCCGTCACACATTGACAGGATGCGTTCATACGCAAATTCAGTTTTCGCTAGGCGACGGGCTAGGAGGAACTAACCTTACCTCCTGCCCTCATTCCATTTCTCCCTTCTTCTCATTCCCAATTCCCCTTCCATTCCTTCCCCCTTTCCTCATTCCTTTCCCCTCCTTCTCCTCCCTCTTCCTTCCTTCTTCCAGAATGGCTACCAGTCCAGGGTGTAGGGCACCCCAACTGGGAGCAACCCTTTAGGGTTGCGAAGCTCGACCGGAGGCCTAATTCTGATACCACGGGTGACAGGGGCCCCCGGGACAATTGCCCCCGGCGATGTCCTGGCCCCTAACTGAGGTAGGCCTCCTAGTGGGAGTATCATGGTGGTTGTGGTTGTCCCTAATCGCGGGAAATTTGTTGCTTGCAACAGGGTAGATTGGAAGAGTTTTAGATAGGCCTCGCCCCTCACCAAGGGGGAAGGCTTCGAATTGGTACTGATGGTGGCTTGTTCGGTTACGGATATAACAGAAGCCACCGGATGGCGTTGGTTGACGTTATCAACTCCTTGTGGGAAGGCCAACAATCAGAGAAATCTGCCTGTTAACATGTCGAGAATCATCTATAGCAGTGGTTTACTTATGCCCAGCCGACTCAGCTTGTAACAAAGACCTTCTAACCATACTGTGTCGAAAGCCTTTGCAAAGTCAATCAGACAGACACCCAATGGTGTGTTGCTATTCATACGTTCGATGTACCAGGTGTATGCATAAGTTTTTCCAGTTTTTTTGGTAAGAAAAATACGCAATTTTCAAGTGAAATTAATTTTTTTTTATTCAAAATATTGGCCATCGGCTTCTACACATTTCGCCCATCTTTTCGGTAATTTATGAATACCATGCCAGAAAAACTGCTTGTCTTTCACGGCAAACCATTCGTCGAGCTATTTTCCAACTTCCTCGAAATCGCTGAAATGCGACTCTGCGAACGCGTGCCCCATTGATGCGAAAAGGTGATAGCCAGATGGCTCCAAGTCTGGGGAGCATGGCGAGTGCAGAAGAATGTCCCATCCAAACGACTTCAAGGAGTCTTTCACTAGTTTTGCCGTGTGAGACGGCGCGTAGTCATATAACAAAATCACTTTGCTCTTCCTTCTGGCCCATTCCGGTCGTCTTTCTATTAATGCCTCTTTTAGATTAATCATTTGTTGATGATAGCTTTGTGTTATTAACGGTTTCGACGGGCTTCCAGGAGTTCATTGAACACAATATCGCTTTGGTCTCACCAGACACAGAGCATGGTATTCCTGAAGTAACGATTTGGCCATGATGTCAAAGGACCGGCTTCGCCAGGTTGAAGCCACGATTTTATCCGCTTCGGGTTTTCAAAATAAATCCATTTTTCGTCACCCGTCACAATTCGATGCAAAAATGATTTCCTTTCGTGGCGTTGAAGCAACATTTCACAAGTGACTTTACGATTTTCCCTTTGACGTTCAATCAACTCGAGTGTTCTGATCTTCCCCATTGCCCGTAAATGTGTGCTAATTATTTCTTGTGACACATGTAATGCTTCTGCTAGTTGGGTCATCATCCGATAACTCCTGCTATTGGATCTTCACATTTTTGTAGTATACCTGAGCGCTCACTGTCTTTCACATTAAAATCATCACTTTTAAACTGTCAAACCATGTCTCACATGCTCTAATTGATGGAGCGTGTTCACCATATATTGTACCAGCAAACGATGACATTCAACAACTTTTTTCTTTTGGTTAATTAAGGAAAGCAATGCGTGTCGCAAATGTCTTCTTTCAGGCACAAAACTCGACATGATCACTGAACGATAAAACAAAAACGCTAGTTTTTGGCGGGCTCAACTTTTGTCAGACGAGGAAAATGGTATATGTGTCAAATTAAGTACGCCGCGTATTATTGGCGCACTGGCGCCATTAGTGCAACCGTGAAAAAACTTATGCATGCACCTGGTATTTCGAGCATCAAGTCACTCGAAAAAAGTCCACTAAGAACTTGATCCAGCCTGAATGAACGCTTACAGGAGACTGATGCTTGGCACATTTAGAAGGCTCAATGGAAGCGCGCTATGACATACAGTCCCGTCTTCTTAAATTTTGTAGAAGACCTGGAAGATTCAGATCAATGTACCGCCTAAGCTTCACCAACTTCACAAAATAGTTCCCAAATTCAGTTAGAGCGAATATTTATAAAGTAGAGTTAACAAGGCCTCGTTGGACTTTCATTGGCATTAGAGGACCAAAATACTCCCATTGGGACAACTAAGCCCAAAGTTTTAAACTTTTTATTAATTCCCTATCGTAACTGATTTCATTTACAGATTTTTAAAATCCGAAACAATTGAAAGAATTTGATCTCAACTTTATTTGATTCTTATAATCAATTCAGTCGATCCAAATAATAATTATTGATGGTACCAAAACACACGTGTGTCTTTCACATTTGAGAAGAAGCTGTCAATACATAAATAATTTTTAAACATTCTTACCAACAAAAATATCCCCGAAATCTGAGTAAAGCAACCTTCGAAAATACAAAAATTCGCATTTTTTTTTAAACAAACCTCGTCGCTTAGTCGTTCGTAAATTTCATAGCATCATCTTTTCATTTTACGCCAAAGGCACACGCTAGTCACGTTCCACGCAATCATACACGCGAGTGACTTCATAAAAAAGGCGATCTTAATCGGACAATCTGAGAGGCAGATTTACTGGATAATAATATAAGAATCCCGTGATAACCGCGCTTATCTTAAGAGGCATTCCTCGAACACTATACGCTATACGAAATCAGTGCTCATACATATATTTGTACATATCTTATAAGATGTGATCATACTTGTTTGTCTAACTAAATTTTGGCGTATAATTAAAATGTGGAATCTTTTAAGCGATTCATCAACAGAGAGTTTAGTGAGCAGATAAGTTTAAACGCGCTTAGACAAATTGAATTTATCTTAACACACGAAATCTTTTCATAAACACGTTCAAAAATTCAACGGAAATTGGATGTAAATGAGCAGCAAGTGCCGGGGACGCAACAGGTACTTTCATTTTCTCCTCTATGATGACGATGATGCTGACTTGATACTATAGCAACGCGTGCTTCTTGTCCTTATTACCGCCAGCTTCGAGTTCAATCTCCTCTGGAGTACATATACGAGTATACGAGTAATATTAACTTAGTGGGGAAAATTGAAAGTTAAGCACTCATGACAGTGGCACATTTCGTATTCAAGACGATCCATTAATTTCTATATACTTCAATGGCCTTTGACGTGATTTCAGTTAATCACTTGGTTGGTTAAGCACGACTCATTCACAGATATCCAACTTGATTTGGAGAAACGTACACATTTTCCCCTCTGTGTACTATGAAAGTTATCGATTTCTGAAGCGAGTTCCGCACGCACTTTGTCAACTTAGCAACATACCATCTCAGGTACTCGGATGACGGTATCTCAAAATATTGATCCGAAATTCGTTTTATTTTTCTTAATGGTCTTTCGCACGAATCTTTCTAATTCTCGCATTGAAATTACTCGTACGTGAATGAAATTGATTTCCATCGATATCCTCGTTCACGACTTACTCATCGAGTTTTCTTATCCAAAAGTTTAAAAACCACCCGTTGCCGTTCGGAATGCTTTCTCTTCGCAACAACCCTTCGTCATAAACGGCCTTTTTGTGGTTTTTCGGCTCTATCCGTGACAATGCGCTCATGCCTGCGGAACCAGAGGGTGGTGTGCTCGTGTTCCGTTGACGTCACATACCGGATGAAACCATTTAAATAAATTATATGCAAAAAAGGATTTCATATATAATACATATGTGGGTTTCCAGAGGGTTAAAGTCGGTCGACCGCAACACGGAAGCATTGAAGGGTTTTCCACCTAACCGGAGGATTCGAGGGAGCTATGAGACGAGTGTGCGGAAGGTCGCTAACCCTTTAGTGGATGGGATAGGATGACTTTTAAAGGGAAGAATGTTATTTTATAAATTATTGCCCATCCGAGTGTGAATGGGTTTTCGTGAAAACAATCCTGGCGTCGTTGAGGATTCCAAACGTTTATTCGAGGTCAACTCTTTATCTTTTTGTTTTATGTTTTCTAACAGAATTTATCCTTTTTTGAGAATATTTAAGTAGGATGTAATGTGGCGAATATGTGAGAGCTTAGTATTTTGTTTGTGTGGCAACAGGGTATGCGCTTGATGGATTATGGCGCCAACAAGCCCCTAACCTGTTTGGTTAGAGACATATTTAGCTTAAGCGTTATATGCACAATGTGACAACCTGTAACTTTTTGTAATAATCCTAAGTCATCAATTTGGAATCATTAAAGAGATTTTGGGTAAGAATAAAGATAAGCAGAGATGACGGTATGACACTTAAAAACCCCAAAGGACAAATATGATTAGACCAAGGTCGCTGATGTGAGAACTTCAACGCCAGACCGAGTAGGAATACAGTCTGTGCAGGGCACTTAATAACTACCAGCTGTAGATGTATCACACGTCCCCAAACCGAATTCAAATGCAGATTTTTTTTTTGTTGAAAATGATTACGGTTGGCAAAACCCAACTACCATATCCCACCATTTTCACGGAGAGTTGCTGATCACCAATCAAATCATAACGAATAAATGTCAGTCTCTCGTTTCACGTACAAGGTTCGTTTGAAAGAAAACATTAAACATTTTTCAAATTACGAGTAGCACATTCCAGTGGCGCCACACATTGATGCCTGAGTTGGGAAGCACTGACGTTTTGTTAGTAAGAGACAGTGTGTTCGTTGTATCAGTGCAAAAATGAGTATCGAAGAAGGAGCCGGCATAGTTTCTAGTTTATAGAGTTGTTCAGTAGTCAGAAATTGTATGCTGTTATTAATGGAGGGCTCATCGATTTCTTCATCGACGAGTTCAGTTCCGAACCTTCGCCTGTGCAGTCGTATTTTAGCTCGCTCTTCTCTTAATTGTTTTTCTTTTTTTTCTAAACAATCCATAATTGAATTGTTCTTCGACACAATCAAAAAACGCGAGTGTCCGACTGTGCTCCCAATTTACACCATAACAATAAAAAAAAAATCTTTCTGAACGTGAGTAACCCGCTCTTGCCCTAATTTAATATGGATCACTGTGATTTTGCCCACTGTGCCGCCGATACCAGATATGCTGACCGGGTTATTTACAAGGGTATCTGCGGCAAATCGTTTCATCTTTCCTACGTCGGCCTTAGCAAAAGGTCGATCACGTATATAAAGGAATATGCCGAACACTTCTTTTTTTATTGCGAAGAGTGCAAAAAAATCACTCTCTCTGATGTCCTGCAGTTCACCCAACATTTATTCGAAACGCAAGCCAATCTTATTAACCATCCTAAGTCCTTTTTTCAGTTTGTCAGCTACAAAAGGAAACCTCCAACTTCACTCTCCTTCAATGGCGAAACCTCGAATGATCCCAAAACGGTTCTTAACTTTTTTGCTAACGTTTTCAAACAATCTGTCACCGAAGATTCCTTTATACCGGATAATACTTATACTTACTTCGGCTACTTACCGAATTTCTCCCACGTACTATTGACCCTCATATCATTGAAAATAAATTAAATCAACTGCACTCTTGGGCCCGATGGTCTCCCTGCCATATTACTAAAAAAATGTTAATCCATTATTGCCGTCCCGCTCTCAAACATACTCAACTCATCCCTGTTGCTTGGAGAATTTCCCCAGATATGGAGAACCGCTTTTATAATTTCTGTTCATAAAAAAAGGTCCGAAGAATGATGTTAACAATTACCGGCCCATCGCCAAACTGTCATACATACCCAACATTTTCGAAAGTATCTTGTATGACACTCTAGATTTCCACTGCAAATCTCTAATCTACTCTAAACAACATGGCAGCCTCAAATGCAGGTCAACAACCACAAACCTTGTCGAATTTCACACTTTTAGCATTAGATAAATGAAATGAGGTCGATGACATTTCAACTGATTTCAGTAAAGCCTGCGACAAAATCTCCCACAAAGTAAAACTCTTCAAAATGTCTTCCCTTGGCTTTGAACCAACTGCGTTGAAGTGGATATCTTCTTATTTAAAAAAAACGTTGCTACAGTGTTCGTTTAGGATCTGCCTTTTCCAACCCCTCTTTAGCTTCTTCCGGTGTTCCCCAAGGCAGCCACTTAGGTGCACTTCTTTTTATTATTACCATAAACGACATTGAGTTTGTCATAAAACATTCCCACCTCTCACTGTACGCCGACAACAACAAGTTTTTCAAGACCATTTCCTCGCAACGAGATTTTTCCCTTATTCAATCGGATCTCAACAGCTGTTCCGTTTGGTGCTCCAAAAATTGTTTGGAACTTAACATTTCCGAATGCCAATCAATTACCTTTTCACGTAAACGAATCAAACCTCCCCCTCCCCTCTACTTCCTCAATAATCAGCCCATTTCCACCGTTCAGGTTATTCGTGATCTTGGCATATTCTGTGCCCAAGAGCTCCATTTTCGCGTACATACCGATGATATAATTCTTAAAGCCAACTCTATACTCGGTTTCGTGAAACGTTGGTCTAAAGAATTCTCCAATCACTACGTGACTCGATCCCTCTATATTTCCTTTGTTCACCCCCTTCTCGAATACGCATCTCAAGTGTGGTCCCCTTATCAAAAAACCCATATATCTAGAATCGAAAGCATCCAACGTCGGTTCCTACGTTTCGCTCTACGAGGTCTGCCCTGGAACAATCCCTTGTTCTTTCTTGAAGGAAAGAAGAAAAGTATCCGACATAATCTTCATTCATAGACTTCTTACAAGTACCATTGACTGCGCCACCCTTTACAGCTCCATAGCTCTTAACACTAACCCCCGTAATTGGACACAGTTTTATAAGGAAAGTGACAACAAGAGGCACACCACAAGGAGGAGTTCTCCCCCTACTCCCCCTACTGTGGCTTCTTACAGTCAACAAAATCCTCAAATTCTTTATGGGGAAAGGCACAAAGATCATAGCGTACGTGGATGACCTGGTTATCTTGATAAAATGTAAATTTCTACCAACTATCAGTGAACTGCGCTGAGAGAACTCTCCTCGTGGGCAAGACAGAACTGTCTGAAAATAAACCCCCAGAAAACCGAGCTGGTCTTGTTCATCAGGAAAAGGAAAATTCCGATATTTGCTCCCCCAAAGTTAGAGGGCACTCCACTCAAACTCAAAGCGGAAGCAAAATATCTAGGCATCATTCTTGACTCAAACCTCTCCTGGAAAAGGAACCTGGAAGAAAGGATGAAAAAAGGATTGAACGCTTTTTATGCATGCAAAAAGACCTTCGCAAAAAAGATGGGGCTTGCAACCGTACACCATTCATTGGATGTACACAGCAATCATCAGACCCATTTTAACTTATGGGGCCATAGTCTGGTGGACTGCTAGCAGCACAAAAAGCTATATGAACATGCTCAACAAAATACAAAGGTCTGTTTGTACAACGGGAGCCATGAGAAGCACGCCGCAAGCAGGGTTGGACATGATTCTTCATCTCCTCCCCCTGGATCTATTCATAAAAGACTGCGCTGCAAAGAGCGCTCTCAGACTAAGGGAGTAGTCTCTGTGGAAGCAAGCCAAATATGGACATGCGGCCATACTTAAGATAATAGACGACCTGAGAAGGAAGCTACGACCGACTATATTTCCCCCCAAAATGACTTCTCTCTCAGTATAAATATCCTTTTCCCCGACAGAGAAGAGTGGCTATCAAACGCCGTAATCAACGACCACGAGATGACCCTCTTCACCGACGGATCGAAAATGGACACAGGCATTGGGGCCGGGTTCTACTCTGATACCCTCCACAAACAGGGATCATTCAGACTCCCTGATCTGTGCAGCGTTTTTCAAGCAGAAAGCCTGGCAATAGAGAAAGCAACCAAACACCTACAGGTAGCCGATATCCCACCATCTGATATCACTATCTTCGTAGACAGCCAGGCTGCACTGAAGTCAATAGGATCCTGTATAACGAGATTAAAGTCTGTCAAGAAATGTCGCGACTCACTGGAGTCCATCAGACACCACAAAGTTAAACTCTGCTGGGTCCCGGGCCACAGCTCAATCGCAGGGAACGAAAGAGCAGACGAATTGGCCAGGCAAGGGTCTGAAATGGACATCAGCGAAGCGGACACGTCATTGCAACCACCGATCAGCGCATTATACCGGATCATAAACGATACAATCATCAAAGAGGCCAACTCGTCTTGGCTTACAAGACACGACAAGATCATCGTGGCCAGAGCTCAATGTCGGAAAAACAAAGAAGCTCCTGGCGCTGGACCGTAACTGGATCCGTATGCCCGTCGGAGTGATCACAAGACACTGTCCCATTGGAGCAATGCTCCGGAAATGGGACTCGGGATCCAGCGATCTCTGTCGGAGCTGCGGCGATGAGGAAGAAACTGAGACGATCCAACATCTGCTTTGCCACTGCCCAGCTCTCCAGAATCGACGCCTACTCTCGCTAGGCCAAAGATTCTTTACAGAGATTGATATATCAGAGATATATCGGATCTTCTAAAATTCATTAAGAGCACGGGGTGGTTTCAGCCACCACGTGATAGGACAGGTTAATTTTATGTGTACCCACACAAACGAAGGGAATCACAATGGCCTCTTGGCCTCCTAGTGGAAGTGATGTCTAACCATTGTCAAATAAAGAGGCTGAATGCTTTCACAGCATTCTATTACATTCATTCACCTGTCTGACAGGCGTTGTTTTTCTTCTATCTATCGACCGGACTCTTCCGGTCCCTCCATCTTGCCTTTGTTACGTTTCCTTCTTCTTCCTTCATCTTTATTGGAGAGCGCACGCGCTGAGAACTATTGTAACGTAATCACATAAAACAATAAAAAGCTACAAACAAAAACGCTTGTTTCGTTATTAACATTTACATTGGTGACCCCGACGTGATTTCATGCATTAATACTGAAGTCACGAGTTAAATATATATCATAGTCACGTGTTGCGCTCATTATCTCATTCAATCGAATCAGCAATAATGCCATCCGAAGAAAAACCTACCAAGGAAACGAAGAAAATGGAAGTCCTGAAGGTACGGCGCACTGTTGTGTCCAAACAGATGGATCGACTGAAGGAGTTTGTGACCAGCCTTACAGAGGATGCAACAGTTCCGCAGTTAGAGCTTCGCCTCTCCGCGTTGGATACCGCCTTCAACGCCTTCGAAGAGCTTCAAGGCAAAATTGAAGAGTTGGATCCAGACGAGGTAAAAAATGTAGAGGACATTCGCGCAAGGTATGAGGAATTGTATTACAGAATTCAGCCAGAAAATACGGTAAGAATTCAATCACTTAAACCCAACACTAAAGACGGAGGTACCCATGTCCAAATAAATTCTGCTGAACAACTTAAACTACCTAAAATTAACATGCCAATATTTACAGGTGAGATTACCGAATGGTTGGACTTCTTCGAATCCTTCAATTCCCTTATCCATTCCAACCCCTCCCTAAATAAAACTACGAAGTTCCAATATCTGAAATCATCACTTGGAGGAAGCGCTTCACACGCTATTCGATCACTGGAAATAAACAGCACAAACTATGATGCTGCTATCAAAATTCTTCTCGATCGATATGAAAACAAGAACCTTATTTGTGCGGAACACCTTCGAAAGATATTTGAAGTTCCTGCAATTCAAAGGTCATCAGCCATGAACCTTCGCGAACTTATCGACGGAATTAACAGCCACTTACGTGCCTTATCATCTCTCGGCCGCCCAGTCGACAAATGGGACGATCTCATCATATACATACATCATCGTATCAAAATTGGACAACGCCACACGCAGCAAATGGCAGGAAGAATGCCCAACCGAGGACCCACCATCACTTCCTGGTCTGACTCAATTTATCAACAAGCGCTGTTAAGTACTTGAGTGTTTTTCGACAAGCAGCAATGTGCGGGCAAGTGCCAATCCTATAAGTTCTCGAAGTAAGGCATTAACCATTACCAGACACTCAGAACAAATTAAAAACAAATGTATATATTGTAACAATTTAGGCCATATAATTCAAAAATGTTATACTTTTCTTAAGCTACCCTCAACTTCAAAACAGCGGTACGTACAAGAAAAAAAAATCTGCCCTAATTGTTTAAGACACGACCACAATGTTACAGAATGTCGCTCATCTTTCTGTCGTAAGTGTAATAAACCACATCACACCGTTCTTCACCCGTTTGATGTTCCCGCAGTTAATCACTCAAGTACTTCACTTAACGTAGGCGCCACTGAGTTTTATGCCTCAGAAGAACCAACCGACAGAAGGGTTTTGCATATAACAAAGCCAAAAGCAAGCGATATAACGCATTATTCTAATCCTGGCACATCCATTATTTTGGCCACTGCAATAGTACACGTTGCGGATAAGCATAATACACTCATACCATGTCGTAGTCTCCTTGACTCGGGCTCGCAACTAAACCTAATAACGGAGCGCTTCGCACATATCCTAGGCTTACCGCGAGAAAAATCCAATATGGAAATTCACGGCATTGGTTCAACTAAAACTTCCTGCAAATTTAAAACACACATTATTTTGAAATCCCGTTTTAATGAAATACGTCATACCGTAGAAGTTATGGTGGTTAAAGGGATTACCCACGCGGTTCCAGAAAAGTCAATCGACATATCCGATTGGAAAATCCCCATGAATATGAATCTCGCCGATCCACAATTTAGCAAGCCAGGACGGGTTGATGTTTTACTTGGTGCGAGTCATTTCTTCTCACTCTTATCTGTTGGCCAAGTACGAATCGATGATAATTTACCAATTTTGCAAAATACCGTTCTAGGATGGATCGCCTCAGGCGTAATTGGTAACAGTTGCGATAATAACAAAGCTGGACGGGCGTACACTCTTTGCACAGAAAGCCACGAAAACATTGAAACGATTATGAAATCTTTCTCGAATATCGAAGGATTTGCCGAGACAACACCATTAACAACACAAGAGCAAATATGTGAAGATTTGTTTATCGATAACTTCTACCGGCTTGAAAATGGACGGTACATAGTGCGACTACCCTTCAAGACTCATCCACGTGAACTAGGAAAATCGCACCACATAGCCATGCGTCGGTTCATCTGCTTGGAAAAAAAGCTACACCGAGACAAAAATGTTATTACAGCCTATGTACAATTTATGCGTGAGTACGAAGCCCTGTGTCACATGAGACCTGTCGACAAGTTGGAGTACGGTGAACCGCACTTTTTCATGCCGCATCATTGCGTCATCAAACCGGAAAGTTCGACAACCAAGTTGCGTGTTGTGTTCGATGCGTCCGCCAAAACTGACAGCGGGCTTTCATTAAACGACATAATGCACGTTGGCCCTACAATACAAGCAGATTTATTTTCTACAGCACTCCGTTTTCGATATCATAAATATGTTTTTACTGCGGATATTACAAAAATGTATAGACAAGTAGTCATGCATGAAGAAGATCAGAAATTTCAATACATTCTTTGGAGGGAGTCGCCGGCTGATAAAATAAATATCTATAAGCTCTGCACTATTACTTATGGAACTAGCCCGGCATCATTCCTTGCAACCAGAGTTCTATATCAACTCGCTAATGATGAGTGCGATAATTTTCCCATCGGGGCAGACGTGTTGAAGAACGACTTTTACATGGACGACGTTCTCTCAGGTGCTAACAATCTTAATGATATTTTGCAAAGAAAGTGTGTGTTACAATCTATGTTAGGTCGAGGTGGATTTCAACTACGCAAATGGTGCGCAAATGCAGATGCTATTATAAGTGATATTCCGATTGAGGATCGAGAGCGGCTGTTTCATTTAAGACATGACAATGTGGTGAAAACCCTGGGTTTGATATGGGAGCCTCATAACGATATCTTTAAAATTAAGGTTAATTTACAACAATTAGATAGAGTCACCAAAAGAACAATTCTCTCAGACGTAGGACGACTTTATGATCCTTTAGGTCTGATCAAATCCCAGACATCCTGTGCGTACAAGAGACGAAATGGCGAAACACCGGTAATCGGGCACGTTTCTTGGACGTTAAAACAAAAGCCTACAAGATGTTTTACTATGGATTGGAACAAGGAAAAAACGGAATCGCCATCATCCTTGCGGCAGAGTTACTTGGCAACGTCTTAACCATTTCAAAGTCCAGTGACCGTTTGATGGCTCTCAAATTGGTGATGCATGGTGAGGTGTGGAACATCGTAAGCGCATATGCCCCTCAAGTAGGATGCGAACAAAAAGAAAAAGATGCATTCTGGCTAGATTTCCACAACCTTGTCAAAATCATCCCAAAGGAAGAGCTTTTGTTTGTTGGGGGAGATTTAAACGGACATGTCGGGAAGACAAGCGAAGACTATGAAGGCTACCACGGAGGGCTGGGATACGGCACCAGGAACTCTTCAGGTGAAGATATCCTAAACATGTGCAAGTCGTACGGTCTTATAGTGCTAAATACCATGTTCGTCAAACAAAGCCGGCACCTGATCACTTATAGCAGCGGCGGAAATGAAACTCAAATAGGCTATCATTTGGTATCCAGTTTCATGAAGCCACGAGCTAAAGATTGCAAAGTGATCCTGGGAGACGCGATCGCCCCTCAACACCGTCTCCTCCTGACTGAATTTTTTATGGATGCGAGAAAGAAGTCAAAGCAGCAAACGAAGGTGTCTGAGAGAATCAAGTGGTATAAGCTGGATAAAGGAAAAGGCGAAGCTTTTATTACCATCATGGAAAACTACCTCTCTTCCATTATCGATGAGGTCGGTAATGAGGAGTGCAGAGCACAAGACATGTGGGATTCCCTACAACAATCTGGCCTGGAGAAAGCCAAATCACTGCTCGGAACATCTAAAGGCCCCTGCCAACACGCAAAAGAAACCTGGTGGTGGACAGACGAAGCCAAAGCAGTGATACACGAAAAGAAAATGGCTTTCCAAGCTTGGTCAAAGTGCTCTTCTACTAATAGAGAGGAAAAAGCTCGCCGTGAAAAGGTATATAGATGTTGCAAAGGTATCGCGAAGAAAAAATGCGCCGAATTCAAAGCGAAAAGCATGGAAGGCCTCTATCAGGAGTTGGAAGAAATATCGTCTTCCGCGTTAGACAGGAACCAGGCTACCCAGGAGCTTCGACAAAACAATTTGAACAAAGGAGCAAATATCTTTAAGATAGCCGCCCAGAGAAGAAGAAATGCTCAGGAGATTCGTTTCCCAAAGTTTATTAACAATGCTGAAGGCCAACTCCTTGTGGAAGACGAAAAAATTCTCCACAGATGGCGACAGTATTGCGAGGAACTTCTGAACGAACAGTTTCCCCGAGTGTACTTTCCAAGAGCCGCCCCGAATCATGCCGAAATACCCGACATCACAGTCGAAGAAGTTCGGTACGCGGTTAAAAACTCCAAGAATAGAAAAGCTGTTGGGCCGGACGGGATACCCTCTGAGTTCTGGAAAAAGATGGGAGACATCGGGTCTAGATGGCTCATGGTTCTTATCTCTAAACTTATGAGAGGCGACACTATGCCTAATCAATGGAGGGAAAGCTATCTTCTTCCATTGCACAAAGGAAAGGGTGATACGCGAAATTGTGATAACTACCGTTCTGTCAAGCTGATGTCGCACACCATGAAGATCGTTGAACGGGTATTAGATAGCCGACTGCGGAAAATAATACGACTATCTGATGACCAGTGCGGGTTTGTCTCGGGTAAATCAACAACAGATGCAATCCAAAGTATAAGGATCATGATGGAAAAGCATCGTGATTCTTCAAAGGACTTGCATATGGTGTTGGTTGATTTCGAGAAGGCCTTTGACCGGCAACCAAGAGATCTTTTATGGGTAGCGCTAAGACAAAAAGGAGTTCCAGAAACCTACGTGCGAGTAATTATGGACATGTACGAGAGAGCAACGACAAGAGTAAGATGCACCGCAGGAGTCACCGAAGAATTCGCAATCAAAGTCGGTGTACACCAAGGGAGCGTCCTCAGCCCACTGCTTTTTATAGCAGTCCTTGATTGCTTGCTTGAAGGAAAAGTGACGGACCCCAATGTGCACCAGCTATTCTTTGCTGACGATGGGGCCATTATAAGTGATGATCAGGCGTCCCTACAACGAGCACTTGATGTGTGGGTGGACATTTTTGAGGGACACGGGTATCGTATTAGTTCAAAGAAGACAGAGTATCTGTGCTGCCCGTTCTCTGACCCTCATCAGCCTATTCCAGACATTTACTTGAATGGAAGAGTGCTTCCCAAGTGTGAAAAGTTTAAATATCTGGGATCTATGATTAATAGAGAAGCAACTTGTGATGACGACATCAAACATCGCGTAAGCGTAGGGTGAATGAAGTGGCGGGAAAACTCCGCCATCTTCTGTGATCGAAAAATGCCCCCTAAGCTGAAAGGAAGGCTCTACACTTCAGTTGTACGTCCGGCGCTCACATACGGTTCACAATGCTGGACAATGCACAAAAAGTATGAGAGCAAATTAACGGCAACTGAGATGAAGATGCTTCGCATGACAGCGGGAGTAACAAAGCGTGACAGAATTAGAAGTTCAAAGATCCGAGGAAGCCTCCACGTAAAAGAAACCATCACAAGAAATATAGAGCGCGACCGACTCAGTTGGTATTGCCATGTTCAAAGGAGAGATCCTTTGAACCCCGTCCAAAAGGCGTTATCAATCAACATTCCAATTTCAACACGCAAAAAAGGCAGGCCGAAAAACAATTGGTGCAAACAAATGCAAAAACACCAGCATTTGATTGGCCTCAGCGATGAAGTAATCCCAAACCGGGAAGCCTGCCGCTACTTTCTGAGGTCAAACCGGCGGACCCCACAAGCGGACCAGTAGGAATGCAGTTAAGTGGGAAGGTTATGGTCCTACACTTCTGACCATAACGACGCCGGGATAAAAAGGAAAAGAAGAAGGTCTGATCAATCCCGTCATTGTGAAGGCGAAGCTCTTTATGCAAGGTCTCTGGCAGAGTAAGCTACATTGGGACGAAGCGGTATCGCAGGAGATGTATACATTTTGGAAAACCTTTAGAGAAGACCTTGTCAATCTAGAGAAAATATCTATTAAGAGACATGTTTTGGAAACCAGTGTACGGGAATCAGAGTTGCATGCGTTTTCAGATAGTTCTGAGAGAGCATATGGAGCTTGTGTGTATATTAAATCGTTCAGGGAGAACGGTATGGCAACAATCAATTTACTCTGCGCTAAGTCCAAGGTTGCACCCATTAATAAACATCGCTTGACATTACCCAGATTAGAGTTATGTGCGGCACTGATGATGGTTCAACTAGTTGAGAAGATTAAAGCTGCTACCAAGCAAGAGTTCAATAAATATTATTACTGGAGCGATTCTAGTATTGTTTTGCATAGGATCGCTGAAAAAGATCATCAGTGGACTACATATATAGCAAATAGGGTTGCAGTTATTCAGAAGGTATCTGAATTTGATCAATGGCGCCATGTAAGAACTAAATGTAATCCTGCTGATGTATTATCACGTGGATGCAGTCCCACTGAGCTAATATCAACTAACACATGGCTTTTAGGCCCTACGTTTCTATATGACGACGAAATAAATTGGCCTCACCTCAGTTTGAATTACGAATTCTCGGACGAAGAATTAGAGCGCAAGAAAATTAAATGTGTGCTTCATACAAGTACGTCCAAGAGATCAGATATACTGAAAGGCATTAAATACAGAGATGAGTATTTAAAGTTAGTAAATACAGTGGCGTTCTTGCTAAGATTTACCAACAATGCACGGGCAAAGATTAAAGGTATGGATCGAACGACTGGAGTCATCACTGTATCAGAGCGCGAAAGGGCCATCAAGACCATAATAAAAAACCTTCAAGGACTTCATTATAGCAACGAGATCTCCATACTTAAAAGTAATCAACGAATTCCGTCTAAGTCACATATATCTTCTCTTTATCCCTTCCTAGACAACGATGGAATTTTGCGAGTAGGCGGACGACTAGAACATGCAGCCGTGGAATATGAATTTAAACATCCAATTCTTTTGCCTAACAATCACCCTTTCTCAATTGCTGTTATGAAACACACACATGAAAGATATCACCATTTGGGGGCTCAAGGATTGTTGGCCATGGTGCGTCAGCGGTACTGGCCTATCAGTGGCAAGGTTTTAGCTAGACAAGTAGTACGTCATTGTGTTTCCTGTTTCAAGGCCAGCCCCACACCTATATTTCCTGTAATGGCTAATTTACCAGAGCAGCGTGTAAGTCCTTCCCGTCCATTTGCAGTTGTTGGAACAGATTTTTGTGGACCCTTCCTAGTATACTTCAAACGAAGAGGAACGTCTCCAGTCAAGGCTTACGTTGCCATATTCATCTGCTTCAGCACTAAAGCAGTGCATCTAGAGCTGGTAGGCGACCTTAGTACCGCTAATTTTTTAGGTGCTTTACGGAGATTCTTCAGCAGAAGAGGGATGAGCAAGATTGTGTACAGTGATAACGCATCCAACTATATCGGTGCGCGGAACGAATTGAGAAGCTTATATTCACAGTTAGCGTCGACAGAGTCTCAGGAATCTATAAGCAGCACCTTGGCTCAGGATGGCATCGAATGGCGAACGATTCCTCCAAGGTCACCTCACTTTGGAGGCATATGGGAGGCTGCGGTCAAGTCAGCCAAGCACCACATGAAGCACGTCTTGCGTTTGGCTTCCCTAACATATGAAGAATTTAATACAGTTGTTATTCAAATTGAATCAATCCTTAATTCCCGTCCCCTATCCCCCCTTTCCGAAGATCCTTCAGATTTCCAACCATTAACACCTGGGCATTTTTTAGTACTAAATCATTTACAAGCGATACCTGATCCTGACTATACTGAACGGAACTTAACATACTTAAGCCGCTGGCAAAGGATACAGTGGTTAACACAACAATTCTGGCGGAGGTGGAGAGATGAATACCTCCATACTCTTCAGACGAGAAGTAAGTGGCGTCGAGGAGGCAAGGATTTGCAAGTTGGTGACATAGTGACACTGATGGATGAAAATCTTCCTCCACTTAAATGGAACTTGGGCCGAGTTATAGAACTGCATCACGGCAAGGACGGAATAGCACGAGTGGCGACCTTGAAAACAACGAAAGGGGTTACCAAGCGAGCGATAGTAAAGTTGTGCCCGTTACCGAAACTTGAAGATCATGCAGTCCTTCAACCCGGGGAGGATGTCAAATAAAGAGGCTGAATGCTTTCACAGCATTCTATTACATTCATTCACCTGTCTGAAAGGCGTTGTTTTTCTTCTATCTATCGACCGGACTCTTCCGGTCCCTCCATCTTGCCTTTGTTACGTTTCCTTCTTCTTCCTTCATCTTTATTGGAGAGCGCACGCGCTGAGAACTATTGTAACGTAATCACATAAAACAATAAAAAGCTACAAACAAAAACGCTTGTTTCGTTATTAACATTTACAACCATCACACTCCCCTTCTCTAACCTAACCTAACTTATCCTAACCCCCGTAATACCCGCAATCCTCGTCTCTTCTATCTGTCCAGCCCCCGCACCTCATACGGCTCCAATGAACCCATTTCCCGTATGCTCGCAAGTGTTAATTCGAATATTAATTTTGACTTCAACCTCAGCACTCCATGCCTAAAACTCCGTCTTCTCCATAATCTTCCCTCCTTCCAGTCTTCGTTTCTAACGATCGCGCCCCCTCACCCGTTATCATTAGTTATTAAGTTAGATTAAGTTTAGCTTGAATTAAGCTCAATAAATGAAGGTGTTTGTCCCCACGAAAATTTAATTAAAATGCGTAATTAAATTCGGTTTTTTATTTTGTCATTGATCAGAATGTGGTCAGAATCACAGCCCGCTACTCTGCTATGTGATCACACATCATAGTTTCCGGATTAACAATAAGCTTTGTCTAATATATTAGATATTACCTTAGAAAGTAGATTCACCGATTTAAATCTACCATTCCAGAAAAATTTTTTTTTTTGTGTTTCTCACAGAACAATTGGGACGCGCTCTTAAGCAGGGTAATTTGATATGTTAGTATTAAAAAACTACAGCATTTTTTTCTGGTGAGACTTAACTGAATCAGGGTTATAATTCTTCCATTCTTCCTTTCTTCTTCCTTCCTTTTTCTTGTAAAGAAAATAGCAAACGTCGTATTGAAAAGGATAGGGCCGAACACTCAACCTTGCGGTATATCTGCGGATATACATTTAATACTTCACTACCATTTACATATATAGGAAAAAGCGGCTGGACGGAAAACTCAAGTATTTTACGCAACTAACGAAGAAATTTGTACTCAAGTTGTTTATTAATGAGTCCTTTGTGTCGAACCGTATCAAATGCTTTTCGATGTTTATTAAGACCATGTCAGTCAATTTGTTCGACAAGCGGTTTGCCTTAATAACATAAATGATTCTATGTGTTTGACGCGATGGACTATAGAATTGCTTGAAGTCACAATGTTTCTTTTTTTCGTATTTTTTTATATAAAAAAAATATCTTCATCATTCTTGGCATTATTTGGTCCTTTACTATAAAGTAATCTGACCGCTTCAGGAATATTTTGGTCTTATATACAAGGTTTTATACTCTATACTAACATACTCGTATATTGCCATTTTGAATATTTAGCTTGTTTCTCAAAGATATTAGGTCATTACATATGAAGCGTTTTGGCGGGAAGTTGTGCAGAGAAATTGCAAAAAAAAAATTTAGAAGAGAATTTAATTTACGCTCATTGGGTTTACTTTTTTTCTTACCAATTTAAGAGCAATTTTCCTTCTTCAATTTAAGAAATTAACGGCGCTTTTGGTTTGGGTACGTGAATTAAGAGAACTGTTCGAAACTGGTTTATCAAGCTCAGCGAGGGAGATTTTTTACTCGAAAATTTGCCAAGGGGTAGACCAAAGATAATGGCAACGGTTTGAGCGAGGGTTCTTTTATTTGCCAATGATGAATGCCTTATTTTATTGGGTCCCGATGCATTAGAGCATGGTAAAAACGTTATCCGTTATTTAGAAATTTTTCGTCCTGGAGTTGTATGTTCTTTAGAGTGTACGTAGGTGGAATCCGGAAGGAATTCCAGTATAGAGTCCAAAGAAAGTTGATGTCGTTCAATTATTTCTGCCAATGACTTTTGTTGTCTTGAACAAACAAACTCCAAATCTCTTTTCAAATTTAGTAAGCCTCCTATCGCTTGCGAAGAATTTTCCAGGCAAATGCTTGTTGCGTATGGCTTAGGCTTTAGCCTTTAGTATGGGGCCATTTATACGAACACGATTCTCGCGCTGCTGGAGGAACTATTCGAAGAGTTTTTTTTTTTTCAATTGGTGGATACTCACGTTTTCTAAGTGACCACCTTTCAGAGGTTCCTCTTTTAGTTGCATTGAGACTCCTCAAAAACAAAAAAACATTTTTGGGTTCTTATTAGGTTTTAAAGGGAACTTCAACACTGCATTCATCAATGATGTTATGTTTTTCAGCCTTAGAATGGCGCTTCCGAGCTACCTTCAATTTGAACATTAAGTCAACACAATTTTTAAGGAAAACACACACTTTCTAATTTTATTAGTTGAAATTGAATGGCATTCGTTATATATAGTAAAAAAATTCTTCATTATTCGTTATTTAGAGATATCAATGGATTTCAAATTGTGTTCGTTATACTGGACGTTCGTTATATCGGCATTCGTTATACTGGACGTGCAGCAAATGGACTAAACGTCCAGGATAAAACCACTCTTTTGTCGCGTAAAAATCCGTATTTATAAAATCATTTTAATGCCAGGAGATACTTTACGGAAGTGAACCTTGGTCTTTGATTACAAAGCCGAAGAAAATAGGTTTCAGGTCTTTGAAAATATGATATTAACAAGAATCTCTGAAGAGTAAAATCACTTCCAGAGTAAAAAAAAATCACGGAGACTAATATGGGTAGTCACGTAAAATGAATGGCGAAGTGAGAATGAATAATTATACTATGTTAGGTGTACAACTTTGCTTCCGCCATTTTCCCCCCAACATTTGAGGCTTTAATGAAACAATTGAAAATGAAACAAATTGGATACATGTATATATCATTCAAAGTATTTTCCATTGCTGGCCACTAATTTCTCCCATCTTTCGGGCAGTGTATGAATCCCGCGTCGAAAAAATTGTTCATCTTTTGAAGCGATCCACGAATCTATCCAATTTGTGACTTCTTCATGAGATCGGAACTGCTGACCAGCCAGGCCACGCGCCATTGATCGGAACAGGTGATAGTCAGAGAGAGCAATGCCTGGCGCCTTGGGTAGGACTTCCCATTTCAACGTTTCCAAGTACGTTTTGACCTCTTTTGCAACGTGGGGTCGAGCGTTATTGTGCTCCAAAATCATTTTATCGTGCCTCTCGCTGTATTGCGGTCGTTTGTCTTTTAATGCTCTGCTCAAACGCATTATTTGCATTTGATAAGGAGCACCTGTGATTGTTTCATTTGGTTTTAACACCTCATAGTACACGACGCCGAGTATGATCCCACTAAATGCAGAGCATGATCTTGAAGCCGTGGATATTCGGTTTGGCTGTCAACGTGGAAGCATGGCCGGGATATCACCATGATTTTTTGGGCTTAGGGTTATCGAAATGAACCCATTTTTCGTTACCGGTCACAATGCGATGCAGAAATCCCTTCCGTTTTTGCCTCTGAAGCAACTGCTCACAAACACACAAACGCCGTTCAACGTCTCTTGGTTTCAACTTATACGGGATCCAAGTTCCTTCTTTCTGAATCATGCCCGTGGGCTTGAGACGTTTTGAAATGGATTGCTGTGTCAATCACTCCCACTGATCATGCCAATTCTTCTTGAATTTGACGCGAGTCTTCACTCAGCAATGTCTCTAATTCTGCATCTTCGAAAACTTTCTCTCTTCCTACACTATGCCGGTCTTCGACGTTAAAATCACCGTTCATGAAGGTTTGAAACCACTCACGACAAGTTCTTTTACTAATAGCGTCCTCACCATACGTATCTGAGAGCATTCGATGAGACTCAGCCGCTGTTTTCTTCATATTGAAACAATGACGAGAATTAGGGTCGTAAACTTACATTTTCAATCGAGAACAACTTTATGATGCAGATACAAGTCGACTAATATTTGAATTAGGTTCTGTTGCCCGAGGTCCAAGCCAACTGTCTGAAGTCTGAGATTTGTTTTTTTCGACCGCTACTTACCGTTATCGTCACATATCGGCCAACGGCGGAAGCAAAGTTGTACACCTTATAGATTGCAGGATAATACGAGTATAAGGACGGACCTGGAAGTCATATAACAGAAAAACGAAACATGGTACGAGCACACTCAAGACAGAGGGACTTGGCGAAGGGTTGTCAACGAGGTCTCCTCCACGGCCAATATGGTGGAATTTGCTTGATCTTAAGTCAACAGATGTTACAACCTGTGTTATGACATTGATGTCAAACGTTTATGAAGCTTTGTTTTAGTCCCAAAAACAAATTTTTGGTTGAGGGGCATCCAGATCCAGGAGCAGTAACTGAATCCAATCAACAGAATTGAACCAATTTAGTTATTAATTAATTCTCCGTCGTTACGTGGTTGACGCCACATTTATGTCAAACAATGAGTCGTTGGCTTATTGTAGCTCTAGAATTCACAAAATGTGAGAATGTAAATGCCCAATAATTGTTGACAGTGTTGACTAAACATTTCGACTGCAACAGTGCAAGGAATGTACACTTTTAGCTGCTCTGCCCTATTACCTCCTTTCTTAATTCAAAATCGTACCTATGTAAATACAATACAATAGCTAATTCAATTAAAGTTTGAATAAACTTTTCTGTCCAAGGCAACCACTATGACGGCCACCCGCATTGACATCAAAGAACTCAACTTGCCAGTACAACTTTGAATTTCTATTTCCGTCTCTGCTGCTTATGCTCCTGCCTGTCAACCATCACTCACTCAGTCTTCTTTTTATACAAACTTCGCATTTAATCATAAACCCATCCACTGGAAAATTCCTCAAGCCCACATACCTCCATTAAAGACGTGTATACACAGGGAAGCTGGGCTTAATCTAAGGTCGAATAGAAACTATTCATCCTTAGCACTGCCTTAACCTTCCAATCCATCCGTGTATTTAAAAAAAAAATAAAAAATTAATAACCCAACAAGTGCCTCCGACGAGCTACCTAATCAATCACACCCAATAATCCTAAACAAGCACAAGTACACCCAACAGCACAGCCATCATCGCCTTCACACGAAGGGCCTTGCCCACCCAGCATATCATCCGCGGCATCAGAAAACCAATCTCATATTAACCGCATGAACAATAATGCAGGTCAAAGCTCCTTTCTTCCTTACCACTTACCGCCTCGTTGTATACACTCTTCCCGCATCTTTCTATGGCTCGACACGGCATGAAAATTTATTGCAGTTCCACATAATGTGCACCTAGCTATCTCCATCTCTGCCACATCATCACACCAAACATTTCCACCCTCTACTCCCAACGACGACGATGATGATGATGATGATGATGATGATGATGATGACACTCATTAAGACTATTTGTTTCATGATACTGCGCACAAGCGGGCTGGCTCTCCTTGATGAGGTCGTCCCCGCTAGACATTTCTCCAGGCCCGACTGACGTCATAGTTCGATTAATTGCGACCCCATACGATAAGAAAGTTTCTTGGTGTCTCCCTATTCAGAATCGGTGGGATAGGCACGATTCCCGTACTCTCACGTGCTCTAGTTCTCGGGCACGGAGAGCGCAACTTTGAGAAAAAACGTGTAGCGATGAGAAGAATTCATTTTTATCTTTATGAATAAAACCGTTCCTCTGGCGAAAATCACATTCAGTTTAGATCAGCCGGTTAGACGTGAAGCATGGAAGTCCAGCTAACTCACTAGTACGCATTCCGTTATGGTGTGTTTATGTTTTTTTTTTTTGTTTTTGTTTTTGTTCTTGTGATTCACTAGTGTTCGTGGGTTAGATATATTTTTCAAAGTCAATGGATGTCGTCTGCCTATACATCTATCACTCGAATGGGTGGATCCAATGTGTTCTTGTTTTATTTCGTTGCCGTGTCTAATCGATATGTTGAGGATACTACGATTCAAATCTTTCAAGCATTTTCGATGAAAAATGTAATATAAAGAGCGAATAGATACGCGAATTGTGATAGGATCGCGGTTGGTTGCCTTAAGCGCATATTACCTCGTGTGCTCGGCTCTCGGGTATCTAGAGGCAGTGTGATTTATCTAAAGTAAACAAAACAAAATCCAAGCCACTTGTGTGATACTCATATTTCTCAACCTTCTTCTTGAATATAGTGATTGTTGGGAAAGTCTAAACAAAAACAGTAGCTGGAGTGAGTTCGAAATAAAAACCAACCTAGCGTCAAGGTGCGTGAACGAGAATCTTGATAACACAGTGTCTCCAGCAGTATATCCCTGTCGCGGCAGCTTCATTTCGCATATCTTACAACGTCATGGTCGTTGTTGCCTCATTATTGGGATGACACTTCATCTCCTAATGTCTGTCTGATTGTCTTGTCGGTGGTGGTTAATTAGATACATTTTTTCTTCTGTTTTAGTTGGTTTCAGTTGTGTTTTCACCTCGCGCGTAATCAAGTCGTCTTATCTATGGCACATTATCCAAATTACGTTAATCGCTCTGTAGACTCGCGAGCCTAGTAATTAATAAATAAAATAAAAACAAAACTAAAGTCCATCGAGGCAGACAAACAGTGAAGCTTGTGATCTCTGCAGATACTTGTGCTATAGTTATACATACGTCGTTTCACAGTGTCGACGTACGTACATAGTTACGGAATATCTGAGATATTTTGTCGCGCTGAGACATTTAAATATAGTGCGAATACGATTTTTTATTTCATCTCACGATTTTTTTTCCTCCTTTTTGTTCCATATTTTATTTATTTTTTATTGTCTCAACCCACCGTCTGTGTCGTCGGTGTTGTCGTCCGTCTGGGCGGGTAAACAAAAGATACTTTTTTTTATCTGACAGATTTTGTTTTTTTTTTATATTTCCACTTTAGTGAAATGAACCGAAGTGAATATTTGTGCGAGTGGAAAACAAATAGAATTGAAAATTTAAAGGTAAATTAATTTAAAAATATTTATATACGATTGGCGTCGCCGTTGCTTCGGTATCGTGATCAAAAGACAAAAAATCGGGCAAAAAGCTGGCAATAAAGTGAAGAATTGCAATATCTGATTTTTGTAAAATTCTCAGATGTTTTAAATCCGATTTAAAAATAAAAAAAAAATTGCTTTTGGAATCAAAACATATCAAGAGATACAAGAAAATTAAATTAAATCAAAAAGAAAGTGTCAATTTGGGATAAATTGATCGTGCAGCTGATTATTTGGATGTGAGAGGATTTTCATTTAGTGCAAGTAAGTTGGAATTGACATATTTTTCCGTCTGTTTATATTTTTCTTTACTTATTTCTGGGGGATTTTATTATTTTTTCGTGGTATCCTCTTCAATAATTCTATTTGGAATGTTGATTTTATTGCTTCAGAGCTGATACTCGCCTCAGCAAGAATGCAGTGTCATATTCGCGAACTGTTTTTATTGTAAAAAAAATATGTCGTTTCTTAAAACATACATACCTATCTATACAGAGAGCTGATGTTTTTTCTGGTCTTGGGTATGCAATCGCAATTCCTGTGTAAGATTATCCAGCAAGAGGTGTTATTTAAAATCAGTAAAAAAAATATTGAATAAAGACTTTATTTGAGTCAAAAATTTGAATTCTGAGGCTTTTACTGAGACCTGCAATGGATATTATAATATACTAGATTTGTTCAAAAATTAAGGTGACTTTTTGAACTTCGCGAGCTAAATAGGTTTGATTTTCAAATTTTATATTTTTTGTTAATTGATGCACACATCTCTAACATGTGTTGATATTGTGAGCTATTTGGAATATTTATTTTGTACTTCACAGATGTTAAGGTTGGATGTGTTTTTCTTTGCTTGGCGATTTTTTGCTGTTGAAAACTATGGATCAAAGAATTTATATTAAACTTTGTGTGAAAAATCAAACTAGGTGCATGCGAAACGTTGATTGTTGTGTTTGGCGAGTGAATTGTGAGTAAAAAAAACATGTACAGGGTGCGCCATCTCGTATGGGTCGATGTAAACTTCGAATAACTTAAACAATTCTCAACCGATTTTGGACATTCAAAAACTTTTATTCAATATGGACCTTTACAATTTATTTTGATTAATTTTTGAAAACAATTTCAATTAAATGACCGCCTTTATTACCGATGCAAAAATAGCGGCTCTCCGTGAATAATGTGAGGATTTTCGGTGCTCCAGGAGCGACAATTTTGTTTATTAACTGAGCCAGAGAGCGTAAAATGTGCATCGGTCATCAAAATTTGCTGCCAGAACTCCCGTTCAGCATTAATCACTGCAACGACATTTTGTGCGTATGCCAAGCACCGTGGCTCATCTTGTGGCAAAATTCTTTGAGTTATCTGCACTTTGTATGGAAATACATACATACATAAGTGAAGATCATCCTTTAAGATTCTCCGCAACGTGGTCCCACTGATGCTTAACTGCTGCGATCGGCGCCGATATGACAAACTTCGGTCTTCTTGAATACTCGCCTTCACAGACTGAGTTTGAACGCCGCCGACGTGGCCTGGGTTGCTCACGAGGGCTTGCCACAGAACCAAATTAAAAAAATGAAAACGTTGAAACAGTGAAGAAAATTGTTATGGAGAATCATCGAATCACTATTAGAGAAGTTATTGAGGATATTGGCATATCGCTTCGCTCATGCCATGAAATATTTTCAGATATTTTGGGCAACAGAAGTTTGCTCCGAAAAGGCTATATTTTGACCAAAAGAATGGTCGCATAAGGATCGCTCAGCAGCTGTTGAATGACACGAATTACAGTTCAGATTTAGTGAAGACGGTCATCACCCGATGAGAGCGATCAGAAGAGCCAAGACCGAAAAAATCACGCGATTACAATTGTTCATCATGAGTTCTTGCCGGAAAGTCATAATGAGGAATATTACCTTGAAGTTATGCGCCGTTTGCGTGTAGCAATACGAACAAAAAGTCCGAATTCGTGTGGAAAAGAATTCATGACTTGTCCACGATTGTTCGTAAACAATGCCGTATTCATCGCTCAGCAACCGCATTCAGCGGACTTGACCTCCTATGATTTGTTTCTCTTCCCAAAACTGAAAAAGGCCCATGAAGGGACGAACATTTGCCACAGTTGAGGAGATAAAGATCGCAGAAACGGCTCAAGGCTATACCAAAAAGCGCATATCGGAAGTGCTTCAAGGATGGGAAAAAGCGCACTTACCTTTAGATCTAATTTTAATCGTCAGTAACAACTCGATGCAACAATACATTCACTTTTATGCTGATCAATTCAAACTGTCTTTCGAAGCTTCTGCGAACTGTTCTTGTGTGTGAGTCGAGTTTTGATTTAATTTTTTTTGTTTTTTTAGAGCAAGGGGAAATCTTCGAAAGATACTGATGATCCGAGTAATCAGTTTACCGACTAAAACCACCTCCCACATGATTGCAATCATGTCACTTGGACTAATAAGCAATTTTATGCTGATTTAATTTGTACTTTGTCATTCCAGGAGTTCCGCCCATCAGGGTCCCTGACAGATGTTAAAAAGTAGAGTGCCTTTTTATATTTTCGTTTTTTTTTTATGTTAAGCATACGTCGGGCAAATACATATGTATGTATGTACATTTCTTAATGTCAGGGGTCCTTTTTATTTGGACCAGTTCAAATGGTTTTGTCCTTTTGAGTCTAGGAGTTGCATTGTATTGTGTTTGTGTGTACTTGAAGTCTTGATATTCGTGCCTTCGTGCATTTTTTTGGACCTCATCCATGACTAATTCCACTCTCAAGTACCTGTGGAGGTCCTTATTTCTTATGTACCATGGTGCATTTAAGATTTTACTTAGCACTTTGTTTTGGAATCTCTGTATGATGTCTATATTGCTCTTAGACGCCATAGTCAACCCTATAGTTAGTTGACATCCATTTTGGCTTCAGTGATTGCTTATATAATAAATGCTCATTATAGACTGATAGTGAGGAGTCCTTTCCTATCAGCCAATACATTTTTCTGTATTTTATTTCTAATTCCTTTTTTTTTTCTTTTTAACGTGCTCTTTCCATCTTAGTTTAGCATCTAGCGTCATGTCAATACATTTCGCTGTGTTCGCATACTGTACAATTTTCTAGTTAATAGTAACCGGAATTTGTGTTACTGCTTTGTTAGTGAAATTTATGTCAACTTATTTGCTCTCATTAGGCTTGATTCGCCATTTTATTGTCCCATTACACATTTGGTTTATAGCTGATTGAAGCTTCTGTGTTGATCTCACATCCTCACAATCCTTTTGCAGGATTGCAGTGTCATGGGCAAATGTAGCCAATGTGCAGTATTCTAGTTCTGGGAGATCACATGTAAATAGAAGATACAGAATCGGACCCAGCACACTGCCTTGTGGGACTCCTGCCTTAATTTCCGTTAATTCTGAATACGAGTCTTCCTGTTTTATTCTAAAACATCTCCGGCTTAGGTATGATTCTAAGATTGCAGCGTATTGTTTTGGTAGGACACATCTTAGTTTGTGATTAAGTCCTTCATACCAAAATTTTTTTTTCTTCTAACGATCTTTTTGTAATGTTCTGTGAATTTCATTTATTGAGTGATGTCTCCTAAATCCGAACTGGTAATTTGAAATCAGATTTTTCTGTTCAATAATACTATTAAGTCGTTTAACAAATATTTTTTCGAATAGTTTAGATATAACCGGTAGTATTAAGATTGGCCTATATGATGTCACTTCGTTTGGTGGCTTTCCACGCTTACAGATCATTATAACTTCGGCCATTTTCCATACCTCAGGAACATATCTCATTTTAAAAGCAGCATTGATTAAATGTGTTGGTTTAACCACAGTTTATCTTGGTAGCTGCTTCAATATTTCACCGGTTATAAGATCATAGCCGGGGCATTTTTTCGGATTGATGTTATTTTTGATCTCATTTTTCACTTCCCTCAGGGTCGTAAGTCTTATTTCTTCATTTTCTTCTTCGACTGTTTCTTGTTCATTGTTTGATGGAAAAACGGTTTTTAGGTATTCTGCGAATAATCTGCATTTGTGTTCGTTACTTCTAGCCCAATTTCTTTCCACCGTTTCAATGGGTGGTATCGGCAAAGTTGGCCTTTTTGCATTCCTCATTGCTTTTCAAAGCGAATAATCGGTTGCTTTTTCTTTGGTTAATCCTCGAAGATAATTACTGATGGAGTCTTCTTATAGTGCCCTGATTTGTATTCTTAACTGTTGGCTGAGATTGTTCAGTTTCGTTTTGTCTTGGGGGGGCTCTATTATGTTGCCATACTCTTCTCGCTCTTCTTCTATCTGAAATAAGCTCTCTAATTTCCATGGGGTACTTATTGCCTTTAGATTTCCTTTTTATTTCTGGTGTGTTTATCCAGGCTGATTGTTGAATATCATCAACAAGTTTTTCCACTTCTCTATCCATTTTTTCAGTATTATATGTACATTGGCACGCTTAGTTCAATTCTGTCTTCCAGGACAGAAACTTTCCCAATCAGTGTGTTTGCTCGTTAATGTTGGTTTTCTTTGCTTCTGAATTACACTCTCACTCTATGTGAGCAATATTGGAGAATGGTCAGAGTTTAGATCGTTCAATTCGTCTATTTGAAGACAGTTTATAGATATGTTTTTAATTATGTAAAAATCTATTTGATCCGGTATTTTATTTCGGTCAGTTGGCCAGTATGATGGTTTTCCGGTTGACATCACTTCGCATCCATATAGTCTAGTTGCGTTGAGTAATTCTTTTCTTTTAGTTGTCGTCAATCTTGATCCCCAATAAACATGTTTTGCATTAAAGTCCCCTCCAATTTTAAATCTATTTCCCAGATTTCTAAACAGTTTTAGGTAATCTTCTGATTTTAACGAATGTTTAGGTGGGCAGTAAACTGACACTATGTCAAAGCAAAAACTTTTTTTCTTTTATATTCACAACTGTTATTTATATTTCTTTGGTTCTATACTTAAATTGCTCGTGATATTGGATGTTATTTCTTATTATAACTGCGCTTCCTCGTTTGTCTGAATTTTCGGGATGGGCAACATGATAAAAATTAAAATTTCTGAATTTTATGAATAATTGGTTAGTTAAGTGCGTTTATGATATAAGACACACATCAATCTTCTCTGTATCGAGGAGTGCTTGTAAATCTTGTTGGTGTTGCATTAGCCCATTGGCGTTCCAAGTTAATACTGTGAAATTACTTTTTTGTTTCGGTTTTACTCCTCCATTGCATGCTCAACACTCTAAAATTGATATTCGTTTTTGTAGCGCATTTTTCAATATATTTTTGGTCTCCGTTGTCGATGCCTAAATCACCATTTTTGAAATGAACAAAGCAACGTTCACCAATTCGTTGGAGCATGTTTACTATAAACTTCAAATAACAACGGATGACTTTCACCAGTTTTCTTTGAATGTTATAAAACTGCCTGCAAATGGGGTTTATCTGACAATAAATTTGGCATTTTTGAGGCAACGAGATAAAAGTTTTGTATAAAGTGTGATTTTTTAATGTTTGATTTTCCAGCATTCTGTTTTTGAAAGACCACGCGTGATTCGTGATATGTGTCAAGGATAAACATGCTCAGTAAGTATTGCCATTTCATCAAGAGAAGACTTACATCCCAACAACACTTGTAATATATTGAATTTGATTGTCAAAATTCTTGCTCTGTGAAAAAAATGTTCGCCCCCTTCGACCATTTTACGGTTGTCATAATCGACCTACTGAGCAAGAAATTCAAGCCAATGTAATTAAATTTCGCACCAATTTCACACTATTCGACATCAAGCTACCTATCCGTATACCTAAAGTGCGTAGAGAGGAAAATATTGCTACTGCATCCGACAATATGGACCTTAATATGTCCACTCGTTCGCAGCAATTGGGATAGTGTTTATCATATACGTAAAAAAATGTACGGAAGGATCTCGGTCTAAAAATGATCCGCCTCAACATCGAATTTTCGAAAAGTTGGAAGAAAGGTCTCCAGCGACGAAGCTAGTTGCTGGTTAAATGAATATGTTAATAAATAAAGCTGCCGTATTTGATCCGGTAAGCAACCTCAAGCAATACTGGAGCTGTTAATGTTCCTAGAAAAAAAATTCACTCTCGGGTTGGTTTATGGTTTGGCGAAATCTTTGGGCTCGTCAAAGATGACCGTGTGAGCAAGGTTATTGTCAATGGCGTGCGTTCAATTATTTCGAATTTTTTTTTGCCCAAAATGCACGAACTGCACCTTGTTGATATGTGGTTCCAGCAAACGAAGATAGACTACATAAGAAATGAGTTCTGTGACCGGTTTATCCATCGTTTCTGCCATCCATCTGCCGTCGAATCACTTATCTTTGTTAATTACATCCTTGGAAAACAACATTACATGTGCCATTAGCGACATATGAGCCATGAAATCCCCGCATGGACCACGTTTTCGGGGGAAATGTCAAGCATTGATTTATCTGATCAAGTATACATTTTAGACATTTTTGCAGTTGTTGTCTTTTCTGTTTTTTTTGACAATTGACGACCAAACGCTTAAAAAACCACATATTACAATCAGAGCCTATAACATACTGGGTTTTATTTGCAGACGGTTGTTGTGACTGACACTAACTGTTTTACCATCTGTTGGTCAAACTGACATTTCCTATTCGACACACCTATTATTAAAATGCACACTTTTAAATAAGTAATTCAAGGCCCTCTTATACTCTCCTCTTATCATTACGAAAAAATTAATACGGAAGACTTGCTGGTCTTATGAGCCGCTACACTAAGTACCTATTGTGCCTGGCATCTATAAGATCTGTGGTTGCCCTTGATAGCCCTACCGCTATAAGATATTTAAAGGGTGGGCCAAAACAAGTTTCTTTTTAAAAATGCAATAAAATGAACAAAATTAAATGTTTTCCATGTGTTCTGGCTTTATTAGTAAGAACAAATAATTCCATTAATAATGAAATACAATGTCGTTCAAGTAGCTGCCTCAGCTGGCTTCGTAGTAGCGCATTCTGTCACTCCAATTTTCCAAGACCTTGCTGATGGTTTCGAGCTGTAGCTCACAGATTGCTTGGATAAATTTGGCCATAAGTGCTTGAATCGTTTTCCGTTCCCCACAAAAAAAAGTCAAAATGTGTCAAATCGCAGCTCCGAGGCGGCCAAGACGATGTTGCCAAGATAACACGATTTCAGATTTTGGTGCACAAAAGATCGATTTCGGTGTGGCGCGCCATCTGTATGAACCAGAGGTCGTCCAAATCCATGTCTTCAATTTCAGCAAGAAAAAAGTCGGTTAACATGGCTCTGTAACGCCCACCGTTGACCGAAACGTCGCCCAATAATGCCACCACTTCACAATCCGCACCAAACTGTCACTCTCTGTGCATGCATTGGCGACAATAACGAACTGGTTTTCCGAGCCAGATGTGGCAATTTTGTTTGTTAGCGTAGCCGCCGAGATGAAACTGCACCTCGTCAGAAAAGATGATTTTTCACCCAAAATCGTTGTCCTATTCAAGCTGCTCTAAGGCCCAAACTGCGAAGCGATAACGAAGCGGATGGACGCGCGTCTTCAATTACTGAGTAAATTGGACCTTGTAAGCAAATAATCCGAGATCTGTGTGTGAAATCCTCCTCAGGCTAGTGCGTGAAATGTTGAGCTGTTGAGATCGATGGCGAGTTGATGTTCGTGAACTGAGTCTCACACTCTCAGCCATAGCAGCCACATTCTCGTCTGTGCGCACCGAACGACGACGGGGAGAGTGTTGAGTGTTGTCCACTAGCATACCATTATCACGAACTTTTTGCATAAACTTACGTACAGCAGGCGCGGTGGGTGCTTCATTTCGGCCGAAACTTACTTTTAAAAAGCGCACTGTTTGGGCTACACAGCACTCACTTTGTAAATAAGTTTTTAATATTTCTCAACGTTGTTCAAGCGCAAAGTGACTCATTTCATTCCGCGGAGATATGATACTGACTTTCTGTCAAGATTTAGAGCGGGAAACAGGTGACAGTCAAAATAACCTATGATTTAAAAAAAGGAAGAATTAGTAGTCTATCCTATTGACACTGGATGTGGCCGTATCCTTGGGATTCTTGGATGTTTTCTTTAGGGAACTCTCACTGAACTACACCTTAACAATTCTGATAAATAAAAGGATATCATTTAAAATGGTAAAAGCATTTCTTTTCCCTTTTGTGTTTGGATATCCGTTGTAATTCCAATGAAATGCCTTAGTCTCAGTTTATTTCCCTTTTTTTCATTAAAAATTTTGATTTTGCTTAATGCAGAATGCCAAATAGATGATGGTTTTAAGGGTTCATACAGGTTTTCGTGCCCGAATAAATTGAATTTAGTCCCCGAACCCAAGTTTATGTACTACCGCATTTACGGTGAACATATACAATTTAATATCTTATGCAGGAGGAGTGTCTCAAGACTATGTCCTAAGACCAATGCTGTACAATTTAAGTCCCTGAACTGCTAACATTTACTTGCATTGCTTAAAGATGTTTTGACTAATGACTCAGTTGGACTGAGTTTAGTCCCCCAACCCAAACATATAAACTACCTTCTCAGTCAGTACCTTAAGGGCTTTTTCCGCTTTAATGTGTATGTACTCCACATTTTCCGTAAATAAGTAATAATTAAAAAATGCCAAATCATCATTTGAGAGAAACTCCAAAAAATCGGAAGGCAACATGTTCCTACGAAATACCCTACAACGAATTCAAGCTCCTAAAAGGTAACCATAAACACATAATGGTGTTTCACCTAACACAAACTTAATAAAATTAATTAAAAGATATTTCTTAAGGAAAATTTCACATGTTAATTGCATTTGAACAGGGGCTGCACTGAAGTGACTTTCATGGTAAAGTATGTAATTGCTTTGCGTACTTCGCGTGACCTTCAAATCTAAAATGCCATTCTAAAATATACTCAAAAAGCTTTTCAACAAATTTCATTAAAGTTTTATTCAGGCTCGCAGCCAAGTGAAAATATTACAACTCGGTTTTAGGAATGATTGTGCAACTATTAAGACCATAGTTCTATATTTTAATTGAGTTTTCCTTTTTATTTAAGGAACTAGTTGGGTCTACTAAGACTATAAGTAATGATTTAGGTTAATGGGAGTCCAAAATGTGGTGTGGAGAGTCGACCATTCAAATGATTGCCAACTCGTTAAAAAGCAATTACGAGTGTGGCATTCACGTCGCCTTGGAATAATGGGTGGTACCAGTCCAATAAACTTGAAAGATAACTAAATCGCTGGGGATTAAATTATATTTAATGTAATCCCTGCTGATACTATATCGATTTATTTTAATAATATGAATTTGCATAAAACTATAAAGGCTTCGGTCCTTGAAGGCGTTTTAGTATAATGTAAAATCGACGGCTAAAATTCATAAGATTGCAGTAGATAGCGGATTTTAGTTTGCTTTTTGTTTTTTTTTTATCAGAGACTTGACTTGTACTCTCCTTCTCATTATGAAGATTTTGAGTTCGGGCATTATTTTGAAAGTCCAATGACAATGACAAGAACAATATTTATATTATCTTAATAATTTTGTACAATTAAGCAGATACATTTTAAGCTTTTTAATGGTGTACAAATTAGAATTTGTATTATATTTACAGGCTTTTGATAGATTTAAATTATGAACTATGAAAATAAAATTTAATTATTAATAGAAAATAGGATAAAATGAAAACAGAAGAAAGCAAAAGAAGAATAGTTAAGTAAAGAGAATAGTTAGTAAAAGTGGACATGAGGGCAATAGAGGTACAGAGAAAGACTAACTGAAGGTCTGTGCATAGGTCATCAAAGGTTTTCACCATAATATTCAAAAGCTTGTTTTGCCAACGAATTGCATGAACGAAGAATTGACGACTGGTAACAAGGTACTTGTGCCTGCGTAAAATAATTTGTACTATTCTTTGAGCAGTCTGAGCACTCACTAATTTTGTTAAATAGGTAATATGGTGAAGTGCACTTTATGTCTTTGAAACAATCCTGTTTTCATTAGTTTTCTGACTAAACCTTTCGTTATACAATATATACTCCGAGTTCCGTAATGTTCTCAACATAAGAATTATTAAGAAATATTGAAAAGAATTTTTTTTCGAGCTTTACCGTACTTAATAGTATATTTCAGAAGCTCTGGTTTTCGTCAGAATAAGGTAAGAACCATTGAGGTTTTCTCTGAAGCACATTTTTGGGATAGATATTGTAGTTCCCTTTGACTGCCTACAGTCCGTCAATAGCGTCTAAGCTACGCTCACGCTCACTTGAACCTCAATGACGAAGTGGACGATTTTCTGTTGAAATTTATCATGAGTGGCCAGGCTACTTGAATGTATGCGTAAAAAAAAACATATCTACTCCTTGAGCACTGAGAATCGAAGTTTCATTCACAAAGAGCCACTACATCCATTCAGAGTCACTACATATGTAGTTCGCTCTCCATGTTGAAGTTATTATCGGCTCTTAGCTTTTTTAAGTGCGTCATAGAAAACACTTTTACTGTGACTAGCGGGTGGTACAGAATCATGATCGATGAATCAACAGGAAGTTGTTATCGCACAGTAGACGATGCATTTTCAGGTCTCGTTTTAGGTATTTGCATTGACTACTCAAATCACATTATTCGGCCACTCCAGACTCCTTCTTTTAGGATTGTCTGACGGATCAATCAGAACGAGCCACAGTCTCTGAGAGAATATTCGGAAACGGGTCCAAAAGGTCATTATCAATGGTGACGCCCATTTGACCGATATCATCTTAAGAGAATAGTGGATCGAGTAAGTCTTTTTCGTCCACCCTGTAAATATTTACTTGCTTAAGCTACACTATCGCACTCGATAGCTCATATATCACTATCATTCATCGCATAACGGTGACCAATGGAACTTCCATGGCGATTTTTTTGCGCTGATTGTGATTCCAACACATCACTTGGACAATGACCAGGAATTTCATACTTTATAGGAGTTGTCTACTTACCTTTCCTTAAAGGAAATTCACTGAACATTCGTTCCACAGACTTGCAGGGCTTATAAAAAAGGTATAGGAAAAATTCATTTATTTTAGATTCAACTACAAAATCCTTAATTTTTTTAAGGTACACCTCATAAGTGCCGATATGCTTTTGCCATTGGTTTTTCAACGACCCCCGAAGGCCCCTGTTAGGCGATTTCTGGAAGATCATTAATTCAATATGCGACTACTTAACCGACGGCCTTAATTTCACTTCACGAACACGTTGCACTCTGTTGCCGATTCTTGACGTCGATGCGGAGCTCAACCTCCACATTCATTCGTCCATATTTGAAGTGCGTATGCCACTTAAAAACTGCGGTTTGTGATATGTCTTCATTTTTGAACACTTGACGAATCATGCCCAACCTCTCTGTTCCCTGTTTCCCCATTCCAAAAATGTAATGGCATACCGCTCTTTAATCATTTACTGCATTCTGTGCTTGCACAAAGTCATTCGATCAATCTAGCTTGAACGAAGGCTCGCAGGCGAATGATGCTTGTCGCTTTAGAACGTCAGACCTCCCATCACCGAGCCCGCTTAGTACGAGTGCGTTGCGATGTACATTCACAGTCTTTGCTGGCAATTTGATGCTTCCGAATGTCGACTTCTAGTTTTTGCCATAAATTCTCTATAATATTTAGGTCTAGTGATTGTGGTTGTATTTTATTAACCCTGATAGAACAGCTATTCGAACAACACCAGCCGCTTGTCATTATAGCTGATAAAAGTTCTTCTATACCCACATTTAGAGCTGCAGATTTGTCCATATTTCCCTTAAAAAAAACATACAATATACCAATACCAGTCGCTGAACCATGATATGACCCCCTGTGTTTAACTAGTAGGCGTACATCTCGTGTATTCATTCACTGAACTTTTATCAAACGTTCTGATCCAAAAAGATTGTATTTTCTCTCATCGGTGAAAAGAACGTCTATGTAGAACGAGAAATTCTCCATCGCGTTATTATGATTGAATTCAAATCGAACCTCTTTATAAGTACTTCTGGCTACCATATGACTTCTCTTAACATTTTTGTCGAATTGTCTTAGCATTGCAAAGAATTTTTATACATATGTTGCTCCACAATATTTCGAAGCTTTGGGCTTTTTGGATTATTCAGGAATTTGTTCACAAATTCAGCTAATTCCTACTTTATTTACTCTCTTTTTTTGAGCCTTTGACTAATATTTGTTACAGCTTTCTGGGCCGTATGTAAAATCAAATTTTCAAATCTCATGTCCTATTACGTTTTTTTAATGTTCAAGTAATTATTCACGGAATGAAAGGTATGCAGATGGCATTTATAAAACATGTCAATAAGAGTGGGCCTAGCACTTAACCTTGAGGTACAACCAAGCAGGCGAGGTGAACTTTGATTATAATGTAAAACGAAATCTTTTCCCTAACATATCCTAACATAACCAGCACATGTCTTTTAATAGCACATTTATCACTAAAACCTGACTGATAATTTGTGGTCAAATTTTTCCATTGCACCGATAGGGACTTATAACACCGATATTAGAATCCCGCAACAACCAAGTCATCGAAATTATATTTTTCTTCTCAGAACATCCTCTAAACACCAATTTACGGTAATTTATTGGGAATTCGAATTAAATCGTAGCGTTTTTTTTTTAATCGAAAAAAAATTGTTTGTTTAAAATAGAAACTACCTATATTTAGTTTAAGCCATTGTTTTTTCCCATCTTTCGGGTATGATCCTCTTTTTTTTATGTAATCTTATCAATATTAATAATTAAATTAAAAGACAAATTATTGTGTGATTGTGTATGAATAAAAGACGAAATTAAATTATTATATCAAATTAGTTTTAGCCTTCTACCTTGGAAAGCAGAGGCAGGGAAGGCTTATGCAAATGCTTTCCTGTCAGTCCGTCCGTCTGTACGCATATATCAAACCAAACTTGTCGAGTAGCTATGAGTCTGAAACTTGGCTGTGTTATAGAGTACATGTTTCTGAGCTCAAGGTGAGCAGTTTTAGAGCCCCAGTTACTGTGGTTCCTAAGAATCAGGTAAAAGTCTACAAAATTCAAGGTAGAAGACCTGGAATTGTAACTTGGCTCTAAGCGAACTGATCCCATCTTGCTTTGAATTTAGTTCGATATATCTATACGAAAATTAGGTTGTTTCTTCTAACTACAATAATGACCTTTTGGTCTTCTTTGCTGCTGTTAAAGATGTTTGGCGCGGAATACTTTAGTTGCCTCCGACCGTAAACCGTATTGTAACATGTGTAGCTGATACTCAATATTCTTATGCTGCTTTCTGCACATTATCTTTTCGACAACAGTTCAATTGTCATTCTTAATATGCAGTGCAGTTTATCGATGTGAGTTTTTGGAGCCTTGACTCAATAAGAGCGGGGTATAGTTGTTTCTGGACGTAGGTTGTTGATGAAACCAATGCAAACAAGGATCCTCTCAGCTTTTCTCGTATATTGTTGATATGCGCTGTCTACGGTAAGGCGATGAGTTCTGTATTGTAGCTACCACTTTTATAAGCCGTGGTTTGATTGCCATAATTGTATACTTCTAATTCTGTCTGTCGTTCGATACTGTGGGCTGTGAACAAGCATGATTGCCATGGCGTTGTCATGGCACCACTTCCCTTCTTCACAGACCTCTGTTTGCATCGTTGCTTTCTCTATGCTGTTGTCGCAGAAAGCTATTGCCGTGTCGTCTGCATATGCAAAGCTTTTCATATACAAGATAAGCAATATGGGCCCAATTTTGACCCCTGCGGAACCCCATACTGTACCTTGTATTCGCCAATGTAACAGTATTTTGTTTTCACGTGGAAGGTCCTCGCTCTGATATAATGTTCAGGCCATTCTGCTAAGTTTCCCTCTAATTCCTGCTCCTCCCAAATCGTCGAAGATATTTCTGTGGTCGAGAGAGTTGAAAGTGTTGATGAAATCGAGACATAGAACTGAGACATGTTGTTATGTCTCAAGGCTGCTGTTAATTAAATTAGCCAAACCTCTATCTCCCTTTTTGGAAACTGTAGCGATTTTCGTTTATTTTTTTTATAGGCTTCGCGCAGGTTCAAGAGTTACGCTCTTATGGTATTTGTCAAACAACCTGGAGATAGTGTGTGTCGAAGATGTTGGTTCACTACTCTCCGGGGCTGGTTGTCCTAGATATAATTCGAATGATTATACTGAATTTTTCGCGTTGGTTGTAGTTCACAGTAACTTTTATTGTTTCATGTCATTAACGTTTTACTTCCTAGTGGTTTCGCAGTGAAACCACACTGGTTCGTGTCATTTGAAGTGGTTTTTACTGATACCCTCCAGGAACAAAAAGTTAAGGTGTTATATTGGAGATGCCCACACAGAGTATGAATTTTTAAGTGACCTTATGCTGCGAGTGTTATGATTTCGTCAGCACTTTTTTTATCATCTCTCATTCACAACTGATGTTGTTTCACAGTTTTTCCCTATAGGAATTGTTCTTGACTATTGACAGACTTGAACTACAGACCTTCCGCTCAACAGTCGGTGATGATTACCATTGCACTACGACCAACTCTGTTTTGTTTTTCAAAAAAAATGCCATTTGCGATCGGCTACGATTTGGTCCAGAAAAATGTTTACCATTGATAATGTTGCTATTGAACGATAGTTTGCGTTAAAAGTGTTCTCGTGTTGCATTTGTTGATGAGAGAATCAGCTTGTTGTGAAAATAGGTTACAAAATTCATCTGCTAATGCAGTTAGGTTCGCCGTCCAGTGATGGCTTTTCTACTTATTTCAAAATATCTTGTATTCAGATTCGGGTGCCAAATTACTCTGATTGTTTCTCTACTGCTTACGATGTTTCTGGTAATCAAAGCGGCATTTTTTCTATCCGCATTCGTTTTGCAGACGATTTTCAATTTTTCGTACAACTCTGTATTTTATTAGCTAGAGTATTGAAAAGTGAGCTCACATCGCATTTTTCCAGTATTGAGGTCTAATCTGGCGCTCTTATGGAATTATACAAGGAGTTGGCTTCCGTCTGGATAGGCCGATAAGAGCGAGTAATAATCAGAAGGAGCAATGACCAAAGAATACGGCGGATGGTGCGAGACTTTCCATACTAGTATAAGCATTTCCAAATGAGTTTTGACCAGTTTTGTGATGAGCATTGCCGTGTTGTAAAATTACTTTATCTTTCGTGATATTTTAGAGAGCTTTAGTTAGAGCCGCGCAGCGGCGCAGTGGACACTGTCTCGGCTTCTGACGCGCGATGAGCGAGCTCGGATCCCGATAGCACCAACGCTATCCAATGTTTATTTTACGGCTTCTCTCCTCGCGAGGTACTGGCATAATCCCCCCGTTGTACACTTGCCTTACAAAAGCTTCTCGGCTATCGCCGCGCCGTTCGGAATCAGCATTCCGATTGTCCCGTTGACTTCTGTGAAAAGCTGTGTGAGAAGCTTGCCTCTGACCCTTCATGAGCAGTAACGCCATCTGAGGTGTCTGACAGTACAATCGATCAGTGTTTGTGTTTGAGTGCTCCAACAGATAGCAGAAGCCTTCAACAAAAAAAAAAACAAAAAATAAAAAAAGGCTTAAGTACATTAAATATAGTCGGTAGTAGCCATCTGTAGTGACTAGAGTATACTACACCATCCTGATTCCACCAAATACAAAGCATGAGATTGGGTCCATGGTTATTTGGCATTGCCATGAATGTTGATATGTGGCCAGGCTTAGCCCATAGTTTTCGAAGATTGGTATTGTAATAATAGATCCACTTCCCATCGCTCTGACAAGCATGCATTCAGAACTGAAAAAAGCCATTGGTTTCAATTGGTATGGGACATAGTTTCCGTGCATTTATATCACAACCAAGGCTTAAAAGGAATTTCCTACCATTATTTCCAGGTCGACTGCCAACATTCTGATAATTATTTAAGTGTTCGACATGAATCTCTTCCGAGGCAGGTCCTGAAACTCTTGGTGAAGCTAGGTGTGGTATCAAAACGACGTATGAGTGCTGGACTCAGATATTTATCAAGTAACCACTTGAGTCTATCTGGCTACCTATGTACATACTTAGGAGTTCGACAATAAGGGCTAAGGTATATAAAAAATGCCATTCATTACACAAAATAACTTGCGACCTCGCTAATTCCAGTCGACATTGATCTGTACTTTTGTAGGAAAACAAATCTCGAAAATTAGTTAGCTTTCATCCGGGAATTACCAGGATTTTCGGTCAGAATTTATTGCTTAAGGCGCGGTAGACATAAAAAATAAAAATCTCTTTGCAAAGAGCGTGCTCACCCAGTGCTTCAATTCCTTTTATTACATCTGACAACGAATAACACGAGCATGACTATGACGCGAAAGGCCTGGTACATCATACTGCTGTATAAATATCGCTTCAAAAATAAACCCACACTCAAGAATGAAGTCTGACTATACATCTCCTAGTTATTACCTTCTGCGTACGTATAAAAGTTTTTTTAACAAACTTTTATCAAATCTAACTTGGAAACGATCCGCATTTTCTGCAATTCGATTTCTTTCAACTTTGTTTCGTTTCCACATCAAGAGCACACCCATCGGCTCCTATACTCACGTGTATTCCTTCGAAATACATAATCACACCTCCTGAATAAATTCATGAACACCCCATAGCGCTTGTTGGAAAAAGTTTCAGCACCCCGAACGCGTGAATATTTAATTAAACATTCTAGTTGCGAAACAAAAGCAACAACATACGACAGACTAACGCCGTTTTCATGCGCGAACCTCATAACCTTTACATTCGAGTCATGCCGTCATATTTTTATACGCAGTCATTACTCTCTTTATAACTCGCGTTGAATGTAATATCTATTACGGTTGAGCATGATGATGACAGTGAAGTTAGTCATTACGTCGAATAAGGCACGCCACAGGCTTGCCTATAATCAATCAGCTGACGAGACTGGTTTGCTAAGCAACCCAAAAAAGGGATCAACGAAGGAATGCAGATAACTTATCTGTCGAATATCTACGAAGCTGTATTAGGAAATAACGTATCCGGACAAGAGAAATCAATAATTTTATCTCGTTCGTTTACAAACAACAGTCTAATAAGCGGGTAATAATGGACATCAGTAGTCGAGGGCTGTTTCCCAGTTGTATCCACTAGGATTGGGGCCCAGATTGATTGCTTTATCATCGGATTATTATCTACGCGCCATGCTAGTGCGAAATGAATTAACTATTTTTGCCGACGGCACGTTTATCTATTTTCATTTTTTTGTTTCAAAGATAACCGAGGCATGTCTATGGCAGATGTGTCAGGACACTTTGAAGATTTACAACTTTAAACTAGATCGAGCATCATCCCGAAGCACCTTTAAGTGCGTAATACGTGTTCTCTGATTTGTTGACGATGGAAATTCCCCCAAGTAGCACCCATGTCTGGAGGTATTAACAAGAAAAAAAAATTGTTGTCGCTTAGAATACCCAAAAAGCATCGAATTTTGACAAATTAGTCAAGTGGATTTACTGCTTGTGGGCTGGAAATTACAAGAAAAAAAGGAAACAACATCTTCAGATACCTTGGTCATATCCATCTTGTCTATACGAGAATGTCAGCGTAGGGCGTAGGTACATTGACGCTTATATTTATATATGGGTGGGAGTGTCTGAATCGTTATTTGCTTTCTTTTGTTTCAAGTTGGATTCATTAGTTTTGTTTTTCCTTTACAAGGACAAATTCAGTCGTTCCTAATTCACAGGTATCCAGAACCAATTAAAGTAAAAACCTTGGAGATACTCAATTTTATCAAATTTTATTTTTACGCACAGCTAACATATGAGACATTTCGACATCGATTAGATTAATGAAATACTCGTAATATAAAGCCCGATGGTAGCTTAATTCCATTAACGAAAAGCCCATACCACCTACATATATTTTCAAAATTTTGAGTTTTTGAGTTAAAAATAAAATTTATTCCACGTTTATGCATTGTCCATCACTAGCTAGAATTTAGGCCCATCTTACTAGCAGCAAACGAATTCCGCGTTGGAAAAACTGCACGATTCGTGGTTAACGAATCCTGTTCAGGCAGGACATGCGTCATCGTTGGAATAGGTGACAGTGTCATTTCAATGCTCTCAGATAACTATGACCACCCGAGCAAAATGTAGCCGAGAATAGTCGTGTTAGAAAATCACCCTATCGTGCCTTTACTCGTTTTCTCTTTAACGACCGACTTAAACGCAATAGTCTAGGTCGGTAGCGAGCTCCTCTGATGTTTTCAACCAGTTGCAAAAACTCATAATATACCATGTCGAGCTAGTTCCACCAAATAAACAGCAGAAGCTTCGATCCACAGATGATTTACTTGGCCGCCGATGAATAAATCCACTTTTTATTATCAACCACAATACGATGCAAGCTTTTGTAGCGTTTGACATACTTACATAGATGCCATCGATTTCCGTGTCTTCGATTTTTTTTTTTGTCTTCAACGTCGTAATCACCACTTTTGTAACTTTTAAACCTTCCGCGGCACATTCTTTCTTTGTTATTAAAGAGCGGTTTTCCTACTAACAGCTTTTTTAGTTTTTATATTTGACAGCTCACGAGTGAGGAATGAAGGAGCGAGCAAACAGAGCAAAAAAGTTGATCGTGTTTAACATGGCTAACAGTAGCTCTGATCCTTGTTGCTGCTCAATCCAAGCTGACACACAGCCTACACGTGGCCTCTCCTGGATAGCTGAATAGCTGGCCAAGGTGTGCAGCGAATCTGGCACTCCAGATTGGAAGTTGTGCATCCCTATCGGGAAAAACAAATCCTGTTACGAAACAACAGGCGTCGGATACAATGTCGACGACCCATATAAACGAAACAATCTGCGAGTCAGCACTTGGAACGTGCGGTCCCTTAACAGACCAGACAACCTACTGTTAAAAACCCTCGACTGCTACAAAGTAGATATAACCGCACTCCAAGAAGTGTGATGGGATGGACCAGGTAAAAGACGAATGGAAAACTGCGATATCTACTACGAAAATTGCTCTAAGGAGAACAAGCATCGATTATTCGGATGCGTATTCGTTATTGTAGGAAGACTCCGACAAAAAGTCTTGAGCTTCCGGTATGCAACGAACGCCTCATAACAATCCGCATCAAAGGCATCGCCGGGAATATAAGCCTTATATGCGTTCATGCCCCAACGGTCATGATCAATTCAAGAATGACTGGTCCGAACGTACGCCCAATGCCCCAATTATGACACTAGGGGATTTTAACACAAAACTGGGCAAAGAGGACATATTTGAGTCGACCATAGGAAAACATGCTTACACAAGACCACTTCCGAAAACGGATTCAAGCTAATTGACTTCCTAGCGGGGCGTAGCCTCCTTGTAGCAAGCACACGATTCCCACATTTCAACATCCATAAGAGAACCTAGCGGTCCCCAGATCGGTCAACCATCAACCACATTGATCACATTGCGATCGATGCCATCCAGCATCCTAGATGTAGGAACCTTCCGAGAAACCAACATCGACTCGGATCAATTCCTTGTTGTAACCAAGGTACGAATGACGATATCAAGGATGCTACGGAGTCCAGCTAGGCAACAAGAGTTTGACGTCGGAAAGCTACAATCGCAGGAGACCGCTAGGATCTTCGCCGATCGAGTTTCCCTCAACCTCCCCCAAAGTCCGATGACACCTGAACAATCTACAAGACAAGGTGGAAGCATTGCCAGTACGCCATCATGCTTCTGATGTGCTGGGTTTTAAACCGTCACCAGCTAGAAAATTCTGGTTTGATGAGGAATGCAAACAAGTCCATGTAGCAAAGCAAACCGCCTACAAAGCCATGCTACATAGACGGACGAAAGCCGCTCGTGAGCTCTACGAACAGAAAAGGAGAGAGGAACACACGCTTTTAAGGAAGGAAAAAACAAGGCACGAAAAGCATGAGATCGAGGAGATGGACAGATGCTACCACAGGAATGACGCTCGCAAGCCTTATGAAAAAGTAGAACGAACAGGTCAGGGCTATTAAACCAGAGCAGAAGCTTGTAGTAGTAGAGTCGATGATGCAGAATATGGAAAAACCACTTCTGTTGACTGTATAATGACAATGATAGAGACAGCGGCATATGACAGTGTGCATAGGGACGACCATGTCTAGTTTTAACTTCCCTACCAAACTCGTCCAATTGTGCAGGATGACAATAGAGAATTCTCGCTGCTCCGTTAAGATCGGTAGCGAATTAACCGAAACCTCCGATGTTAAAAAAGGATTAAGGCAAGGTTATGCACTTTCATGTAACTTTTTAACAACCCGAATAACGCTTACAACCTATTTTGATAGCAAAATTCGAGCTCTATGAAAAATGTCTTTGGAGCGCTTGACATAGTGAATTTCGCATTAATTTTTCGCTTTTAGACATCAAGCCACCTACCCAGAATGCGTACAAAATACGCCAGAGTTGATGAAGTCCGTGATTTGTCCATTCCTCGCCGTTCGCAGCAACTGGGTTTTTGTTACTTGACAACGTGGAAAATTTGACACAAGAATCATTGTCCAAAACTTTTAAAATACAGCTCCTGCAAAGCAGCCTGCCAAAGCGTCGAATTTTCGATGAGTGGTCTTAGAAAACCTGAAGAAAGATCCGTTTTTTTTTTTTGCAGAAAAATTGTCTTCAGCGTCGAAGCTCATTTCTGGTTGAATGGGCATGTTATTCAAAAAGTACATGACAGGCAATAAGAGAGCTGCCAATGCACCCCGAAAAATGCACTTATGGTTGGGCCTGATCATTGGCCCGCGCCTTTTGCAAAATAACCGTGAGAACAACGTTGCTGTCAATCATCCAATGATTTAGAACATTTCATTATCCAAAATGCACTAGTTGAAACAGGTCCATATGTGGTTCCAGCAAAACGGCGTTACATGCCGTGACCGAGGAATTGGCCCGCTAGATCCTGTGATTTGGCGCCTTTAGACTATTTCTTTCGGGGAAATCACTCATCTATACCGACAAGCTAGCGTTAGTCTTGGAAGACCATACTACATATACGAGTTAATAGCGAGAAAACTGCCAATATGTTCGAAACTGACTCTGCATATGGATCGTGGTCGTAGTCAATGCTTAAATTAATCCATAAAAGTATAGGGCAAGCACTGATATATTAACTCAAATATAAAAAATTCAAACACATATTCGAAGCCTCACGTTACATTTCATCCAATTCATCGTTCCGAAAGTAAATTTCAATAAAACACCTTTATGATTCAGGTTTTGATCAGATTTTTATTTCGATATATTGCCTGGATCTTAACATTAAGCATGCAATAAACCATTATTCAAATGTTCTACATAGCAGTTCTTGCAGGACTCGGTTCTAACAAGGTCATCTTTGATGACTTTTCGTCACATAAAGGGCAATAATTCGGCAATAACTGGAGAAATATTTGTTTTCAAAACGCCAAGAACTTGGAAATTGTGTGCATAACCATCTTGATGGCTTCACACCACCAAAACACGAAATAACTCATTCAGGAATTTTCCTTGCAATAATGCCTAAAGGGGTCGTGTTATGGGAGATGTGACACCGTTGAAACCACATGCCTTCCACATCAATATCTTCAATCGCGATGAAATCGATTTAGCTCTGCTTCAACACTTTCAAATGGCAGTCATTTCGATGACGAATAGGTCTTAGATCTGTTACAGAAGTCTGCTCAGATGAACGATTATATCGGCCATAATCTGTTGGTAATGCGCGAAACGTGCCTACTACAGAGCCACTATTTCTGTGGTCGATGAGACATTACGTCGATGTTCGAGTGAGTCGATCGACTTCGCGATATTGTTGTCTTCTGTGAGTTTTATCGCTCGCTTTTTGTATTCTATTTAGCAGGTACAGAGAAGTCTTGGGAACACCAGATCAGATAATAGATATGAGCATTGTACTCAAGCTTGGGGCGAATGTAGGCCTTGTGAATTGAAGCCAGATCACAGGACGCTGCCGTTCCCGGCCGAAGAGCAGGGACGTAAGTCCTGGAATATGAAAAGCTAAGACTATTGCCATTAGCGAAGAACTGTAATGGATTAGAAGTAGCAGTTAAGAAATCATTTGGAAAGAGAGGAAGAGAGCGGCCCGAAATGTAATTTCTAATCCAAAGAAGAAGAGACTCATCGACAGCATAAGCATGCATTTTCGACAAAAGAGCCTGATGCCAAACTTTGTCAAAAGCTTTTGAAATATCGAGCGCAACAATCCTGCTTTCGTATTGGTTCCACTTTTCAGTGAGCTATGCCGTACTGCCGGTCATAAAGAAGTTTCCGCTATTCAAGATATTTCATAAGTGACGATCTATCACTTGTATGAAAAATAAATCGCACACAACGTAAGTGGATGAGAGAAACTTGGCTTTGGCTCTCCGTGAGCTGTAACGCCATCTAAGAATAAGCAGACGATTTATCAGCGTTTCCATGACCTTAGGAAGAAAGGACATATGTAAGTGCTATGGGTCGGTAGGAGGTGGGAGACGAAGATTCGCCCTTTTTTAGGGACGGGCTGGACAAATGCTATTTTCCATCTACCCGGCCCGGACCCAAAAGAGTAGGAAAGATGACAAAGCTTACGCAGTGGTTTTGCTGGAAGAACACCTCTTCAGAAATATTGTAGAAATACTAGCCAGCTAAATTGTGCACGTTGAGATCCTTAAATCAGAGACATCATTTTTAAAAGCTTCTTTTACAAATATGACACTTATATAGGATTGCAACTTGAAATACATATATGTAGTGCTTATGTTGATTTTGTAAGTATTTATGTTACATGCTGCTTAAGAAGTAGTTTTGTATCAAAATGAATCCCGAAGTGTAACCAGCTTTTGTTTCTCATTTAAAAAAGACGACTTGGACTTTTTCCCTATTTATTTTAATTTTTCAAGTTGCGTTGTAATTGCTCAGTACTTGTAACGCTAGTGCTAATAACAAATAGTTGAGAGCACTGTGACCAGTATAGGTCTATTGTCCTGTTAGCCAATTAGACGAGGAGTTCCTCTATTCTCTTAATAAAGCTGAGGATGTCCCTTGTAGGAGTCATGACTTCAGGGGACATATAAATCTGTTCGATTATCGGAGTCCTTGAACACTGTTCCAAAAGTGCAGGTGTTGCGATTTCCCCCACTTCCTTGAGAAAATAAATCTGCGGTCTAGGCATTCCGTATAAAGGTTTGACACTTACATATGCACTTCGCTGCAACCTTTCTCAGCGGGTTGGTCGGCGATTTCGTTGCGTTTTACACTCTTGTGTCCTGGCACCCACCAGAGTTTGACCTTGTTTCTTTTAGCTAGAACCTGCAGGGCATCGTGGTATTCCTTGACAGATTTTGAGTTCGTACTATACCCAACGCCCAACGCATTGAGCACTGCTTGACTGTCTGAGAGTTATAGGTTTAATGGTTGCACCTCTTATGCCAGTCTCTAAGTTTTGGTTGACGCACGTAAGGATGGCTCCGCTTGGAAGACATTAGGACTAGTTCCCAGTGCCTTCGATATCTTCCGATTCGGTCCAAACATGTCAGCGCCAACACCGGAATCCATCTTGGAGCCATCTGTGTACCACCTGAGGCATTTGACATTTTGCAAGGGATCGCCGCTTTCCCAAGCTATGCAGTTTGGGATCAGTATCTCAAATCTTTTATCAAAGGGGAACGAATTTGGTAATGCGTCCGAAAGTTTTATTGTACTTCTTAAATTCGAAGGACGATGTTGCTAAAAGTCAGCAATTGGAATGATTCAAAGGTACCATACGAGTTAAAGCCGAGAGACGTCGAAAAGCTTAATAGCCATAAAAAAATGGCTTTTATGCTTCGCATTATACTGGCGACGAAAAGTTGATCTAAACATCAACATGCCACACATCACATGTCAAACCCACCCAATCAGCTAAATCCACTGTAAAGCCAAATATCCACTCTGCCAAGGTAATGCTGTGTATTTGGTGGGGTCAGAAGAGAGTGGTGTATTATGAGCTGCTGAGAAGTGATCATACAATCAATAGACCACTTTGCCGACAACATTTGATGCGTTTGAAACAAGCAATAAGGAAAAAAAACAGCCGAAAAGGGAGTCTAGGCGCGACAATTTTTGAGTGAGTGAGTCTTAATGTCTTAAATTTTTTTTTTTTTGAATTTTGAAAGAGTTATGTTAATGGTTGTTAACACTGTTGTCTTTGTCATGTGGTTACTTAGATTTTAGAATATTTTCTACAAATTTGGATGCTAATTCATTTGCTTCGTCAACATCATAATAACTTTATAAAGCCATTCATCGTACCTCCCGGAAAATATGCACAAATAATCGTGCCTAGTTTCATCCCTTAATTCTTATAAGAGGTAAAAGCGAATGTTGAATCGATCTTCTTACTAGAATGGCAACTCCACCCCCAGATACTCAACATTTCTGACCAGCAAGTAGCAACGCTAGAACCATCTTTTGGAAAGAGGTGGATTCCCATGTGTATGCCTGTTAATAAAAATAGGCAACCAACTAATCAAGTTTTGGGAACCAAACCAGATGAAAGACAAAAATATTAACCAGTCCCGCAACTTTCTTTACTCATAGGGTGTCATTACCAAACACTTGTTAATTTTGCCACCTGACAAACCCTCTATATTTACGCGCGTAAACAACTTCATAAGAATTGAGTAGCATCAAAGAATTTACGCAACACAGAACATATTTATGCCACAGGGTTTAATAAAATTTGCAACAATTGAGCAGCAATAACGAAACCTAAATGAAGCTTATTAGATAACTAAAAGCGAGTGTCATCCTATCTATCGTTAAATAAATTCCCTACCAATTTTTTTTACTTAGGTTCAGCCGACTTTCCCATCGGCTTTTGTAGGCACAGTTAAGCATACATTCGGTGTCATATAGCTGAACTCGAAACTCCGTGGATAGTGTGGTCATCAAAGACAAACTTTCAAATCACTTCACACACAATGACCTGTCGGTCTTATCCTTCACATATTCTTCTTTTCTTGTTTCAAGACAGGCTTCCATAGAGAATGAGTTGTGGAAAGCCAAGTCAAATGATGGAACCAAATGAAAGGGTTCTTTCTTGTACAAATTCTCAAGCACCAATCCAGGATTCAATTAAGAATTGTTGGTGAAGTATTTAACATACCTTAAATACCAATGTATTTAACATTTTACATAACATAAAATGTAATGTTAAATTGCGTTAACCATTTACGGCGCAAGAACGTGTTTTTATATTTTCTTATTAAAAATAGGTTGAATCAAGGTATATAATAATAAAAAAAATAGTAAAAAAAATTATATGTAAGAAAAAATATTCATTTTTGGAAAAAAATGGGGTGATGCAGATATGCATCATGGTGTTAAAACATATTAAATTTTACATATTATGAAAGGAACGGAAACAGTTGTTATTTTTATTGAAACATAAGGCTACACCACACTTTTCACATTCTGTTTGGGCTGTTCCAGTACATCCTGGATATTTGCACCGAAGTCTTTTGACGGTCCAAACAGGCCAGTGCCCTAACTGATCCAGTCTGACGTCTTTTGGCGGGATCTGCTGACAAGGCCCTTTTTTCTTTTTGTTTTGAATGAGTGCTTCTACGTCACTAGTGCGCTTCAGCCGGGTCGTCCTTTTATATTTGACTAAAGTTTCAGCAACTTCTAGTCGGAAATCAGCAGAATTTAGTACCTTGTATGTATTTTCCGTGTCAGTATGAATTCTTCTATATAATAACCAAGAATTAGTCATGGTCATATCCAGAAAATGGTAAAAGAGTATTATAAACCATCGTTTGCTGCGAAGTCTAATTTTATAATGACCCATTACGGAGTCCATGAGGTCTACACCCCCCATGTGACGATTGTATTCTGCAACAATAAAGGGCCATTCCACATTGATGTGTTTCTTTTGCTTACTGTCGAATCTATTTACGTTAGATGTGGGATTTATTCCAGCAAAATTGGATACTAGGTTCACAATTTTATTATCTCCCCAGGACACTACCGATATGTCAATTCCATTATAACTTGCGACTTGTTCGACTGATGTGCCTCTAGGCTGTTTTATTCAGCTGTTTTTCTTCTGGGAGTTTACAATTAGGGATGCGGTTTCTCCTAACGGTACCCAAAGCTAATATGCCACGGCGTGATAAGAATTCAATTAAGGGTAGGGAGGTATAATAGTTGTCAAAAAAAAGTCTATAATTTTGGTTGGCAGGAATCTCTCTGGCAAGTCGGACCACTACATTAGATGAGGCACCTAATTGAGGCTCGCAATCTGCGCATATATTCTCCTCGCCACTATAAACTTCAAACTTGTAACCATATCCACTTACACCACAAATCACAAACAGTTTGAAGCCCCACTTGTGGGGTTTGTCTGGCATATATTGCTTTAGAGCATTTCGTGCTTTGGTTGAACACATTTGTTCATCAACAGACAAATGTTGGTCCAAAGGTACTTTTCCAAAGTTATGGTTCAGTTTTTCAATTATTGGTCTGATTTTATACAGTCGATCAGAATTTGGCTGACCATAGGGTAACATATTAGAGTTATCATTGAAGTGTAATACTTGTCTCAGAAACTCGAACCTTTTTAGCGTCATCGTCTCTCTTATGTATGAATAGCCATATTTCTCTGACCAGTACATTCGCACATTAGGCAAATGAATTATGGACATGAAGTAAGTAATCCCAATAAACTGTCTTATTTCTTGGCTTGTGACATTTACGGGTTAACTGGCATCTTTTTGCACGCTATGCAGGTTTGTTTCATCTGTTATGAGATCCACAATGTCGTCCGTGAATAAATAAGAAAAAACCTGATAAGGCGTCTGCAGTTCTAATATTTCATCTGGTACCTTAGAAGATCCCCAAAACTTCATCTGGTCTTTATTAAGCTCTAAGTTCTTAGTTTTCCATATTATATTTGGTTTGGGAACACGTGTGCTTCGTGCAGTGGTGTTGATTTCGGAGCTGCTACTGGGTATTGGAACAGCAGGCGGGGGATGAACTGTTGTGCTCGTATTGATCTCAGAGTTCCGTTGCAAGATGTAATTTTCCTGATCGTCTGGGAAGGGTACTTCGGATTCATCATCCAAATCTTGACGTAAATTCTGATCTTTCGGTTCCAATACATACTATGGATCAGCTACATCATCGTCATCTGAAAAGTCTAAGGTCTAGAATGATTTCCAATTCATCAGGCCTAAGGCCTGAACGTGGAAACTTCGATCTCATATTAGGCCTGGAAAGAAAAAGGAGTCGTATGAGCAAAAAATAAATAAATTATAACAGTTTAGCGCAGTGATGCATTACTGCAACACAACAAAACTCGAAACTATGTCTGTAAAAACAATAAAAACCATTTAAATAACATATTGTTAGTGAAAATCAATAACTTACCGTGACTCCATAGCAATTTCACGTCAATATTTTAAATATAACTACTCACAAACAACAACGAAAATCGCGCGCGAACTACACAAACCAGTTCTGACGGGATCGTCACTTCGAATGGCAAAAAATTACAAATAGCAAGATCAAGCGCAAATATGAGTCACTTTTCGATAGATATGTATGCATTTCCGCGTTAAAAGGTATTTAATTTGTTTCTCTGAACAACTTTGCCAGTTCGAATGGTATGATGCAGATCTGCTATTCAGCGCCGTAAAGGGTTAAATCGCATGAACTCCATTCCGGAAAATTAAATTTCCACGAAATTCGTTACGCAAAAAAACGACGTCATAGCCTTCTAAAATAAATATTATTCACGTCCATAGCTCTGAGTTCAAGTAAAAAAAAAACAGTCAACATCGTTCAGTAATGCAATCCATTCATTGAAACAGTCACACCAGGATCATTTTCGAAAAATGTGCCCCAATGACACCGCTAGCCCAAATCCTATACCTCACTCTGACTGGATTAAGTGGTAAGATTGTTCCACCACTGTTTCTCTAGGGTTTTTGAAACACCAGATACGCCAGTTTTGTTGTTGACGTACCGTCCCAAACCAATGGAAATGGTCTTGTTAAATTTTTTTTTGACCTTTTAAGCATGTTGGCCATGATCAAAATGCTGTGAAATGTAGCAACGGCGATATTTCCTATCCTTGCCCGAATAATAAGAGTTGGAGCCTTTATGACACCAACCTTTTCAAAGTGTTTAAATTTATCGATATAATTAACAATGGCTATGTGAGAAGGAGCCTGATAGTAAACCTTTAAAATGTTACGCTATTTCGCCAGATGGTGCGAGAGTGCATCGATTTATGTATGTATATTCAATTTCTTAGCTTTTACTTATAAAAATTATTGAATGTTGGCAGCTCAAACATTTAAAACGACACCTCTTGTTGGATAACTCTTTACGAATGCAACTTGTTTACAATTAAATTTATGTAATCTAGGTTCAATAAGTAAGTTATTACCGCTTTAAAAACTTCATTAGACGGGCATTGACCCAAAATCGATAAACAGAAACATACAAAGTAGAGCTAAAAGGTAACGTTGATTTCAGTCATTTGTACATACATACTTAATTATTAGAAAACAACTTTATTGTCATTTACGAGTATACCCCACAACGAAAGCCGCTCATATAGTGAAAACTGGGAAGCCTAATCGAAGAAGTGTTAGGCCCTTTGAGGATGAGTTGGAGAGTAGTAGTACATTGTAAAAGAGCATATCACTCGCACACCACATTGTCATAACTCATTTAAAGTACTCTCTGAAAGGATCCATTATCTCTCTCAAGTAATGGATGATTCTTCTGGATTCCCGTGCTGGTTTTAGTGCATTATCTCACACAACCGAGTTTAAGGTGTTTGTCCGCATCAGCTCTGTCCGAACTCTCACAATTATACATAAATATTTTTCGATATATTGTGGGGAAGATATCTGAATCCGTACTATTTACTTCACAAATATTTAGATGAAGCGATATAAATCGTTTCACCATTCCCGCGGCAATTAAACTAGGTACATCAGCGACCGCTAGTTTTGATAATCTGCAGTGTATCCGAGAGTGAATTTATGAGACCCTTATCGTGGAAATATAAGTAACGATATAACACGGAAGCAAAGGATGTCAAATTGCGAATCACACGTCTTTTATTGTTTCTTTTCTGTTTCATTTGGACCAGTTCCATTCAAGGGGAACAGTTTTTCCCAGATGCGGAATCGATCTAGATAGAGACCCTCCTTGCAAACCAAATCATCGCCGATGTCCAAGAAGTTTTCTTTCTTCAGATCCAATGGCTTCCAGTCGACATCCTTGAGGTACTCGTCCTTGGGATTATTAGGATCACTACAATGCATGGATATTAGTTTGATTCAAAGGCACTTAATGAAGTTTTAAGAACTCACCCGGTTTTAGCAAAGTTTGTCCACATTCTAGTCAGCCGTTCCACAGTAGTATTTTCTGGATCGCTCTTCTTAAACTGGGGAGTAAGCTTCATGTGGAGTATATACAACAAATCATCATGATGAGTAGCTCCTAAAAAATGGATTTATAGAAATATTTCCTTTGTACTCGTAAGAGAGTAGCGTACTAACCATAAGGTTTATCGTCGAGTTGGAAGAAGCTATAACGTGCCTTGTACGAAAACCGGTAATAGTGAACTGGAACGAACTTCGCCGCAAGGTGAGCAAATCTATGAGTCGAAAATCCAATAACACCATCACTGAACAGCTAAAAATACTACGTGAGACTATACTGTGCAAAAGCTATATGCCTATGCCTACCTTTCCCAAGGGTTCGAAGGGTCCATTAGCCTTGAGAGGTTCATCGCCAAGGTACGCCTTCCTTAATTCGGTGCTAATTTCCTTCGATCGCGGAGTATTACGTTCGTATTGAAGGATGATCGGTGCAACTCTATCCCACTCTTCGTTTAACTGCTTCACCATAGTTTCGTTCTTCAAAATCCCTGAAACCAGAGAACACCCCTGCATTATGGCCAGGTATAGGACCTTACCCAGTACTTACAGTATGGAATTCGAACAAACTCATCCTTAGTTATTCCCACGATGAGTGGTATCTTCTCGAACTTTCCTGATTCAAAGCAAGCCGTGGGTTGTTCGGTGAGAAAGCGTTCCTGACCAAAGTCCTTCTCGATCACCGGCAACCAGAGCAACACGGGATTGTATCCAAATTCAAACATCTTATCGAAAGTTTCAACGAACTTCTCAACCGGCGTGTTTTTGAGACCCTTGTACATTTCTTCAATATTATCTGTAGGTAAACCGACGAGTTTCGCTTGCTTCTTGGCCAGTTCCAATTGGTCCGTTTTGTAGTCACTCTGGGTAGTTGCTGATGCACTCATGGCGATGGCTTTGTGGAATAGCCCCTTGGACATAGGGGAGATCATATGCAATCCAATGCTATGGCTTCCTGCACTGTATCCGAACAGTGTAACCGAATTGGGATCACCACCGAAATTGCGAATATGATCGCGCACCCAACGAAGTGCCGCGACTTGATCCTTCATGCCAGCATTTCCAGGAGCTTCTGCAGTGCCAGTCGAAAGGAATCCCAATGTTCCCAAACGATAGTTAAGCGTGACCAAAACGATATCACGATCCATGAGTGGTTCAGGTCCTGCCCAGGTCTTACTTTGCGCTGAGAACGAATAGAACCCACCGGGATGAAGGTATACCACAACCGGTTTCGCAGCTTTTGGACTGAAATCCCTGGTGTAGACGTTCAATCGCAGGCAATCCTCGGAGTAGTCACTCTTGTTTCGAAGCGGCTGCGGACATACCGGACCGTCGTCTGTAGCATCAAATATCTCCGGCTTCCACGGGTCCACGGGTTGCGGTGGCTTAAACCGCAGCTCACCTACCGGTGCTTTTGCATACCGAATACCACGGAAGGCGTAGAAAGGCTCTCCCAAACGTGATTGCAATTCCACACCTTGTATATCACCAAGACTTGTCGAGACCTTAACATCAGCCGACGTAGCGGCCATCACAGCCAGTAGCACGAACCACACTAAACTCATTTCGAGCGAACACTAACTGCTCGAACGCGATGAATTACCATTTTATACTGCGACTTGGGTATTTCCCCACAGCGTGAGTAATAACCATCTGCTGATTCGATGGAACAGCTTACAACTGCCCTTCGTGTGCGATAGTCAGAATTAATGTATTTCGTATTCTAGAAATACGAATGTATAGAATGCAGCGATGGAACTGATGACCTCTCAGTATGTGATACTTTGATAAGCGCTCAATCGAGCTTGAGGTGTGGCGATCAGGGGATTTAAATAGTTTGTTTTATGACTTGGCGACAGTTTTGTTATAGTTTATAGACTGACCTTGCATACATTTAATTGGTTTGAATTGAGGGGACGATGCGGTATTTTTTTCCAAGAGTCTTTCAACCTTCTTCTGTGTAGAGGTTTTATCTTTATTTTGTTTAGCAACCAAGGTGCCTTGCTAAATTATACTTCTGTTGGCGAAGTAACTTTTATAAGTTGTTTCACTGATCAAACGAGAACCTGATTCATTAATGAGCGCAGAAGTTTCAAGCTAAAGGTTCCGCCATAAATTAGCAACGGCCAGGCCCGGACAGAACTTCAGTAAGAGTACAAACGAGTTCTAAGAACATCATGCGTACAGTTTACGACCATCGTGTTATCGTGATAGCGCCATTTATTACAGAGAGGCAGAGCACGATACCGAGTTCGTAGAGAAGTCGTCTACAGGCTTGCGGGATTTCTGGAAGATTAGCATCACCCCCCAGAGATCAGGTTATTGACTAACAGACGATGTAACGATTATTGTTTTCATCGCTTTTCGACCTTTCTTGTATCTAAGGACTATAAAGGAGGTTTGCCATATTTGAGGGAATTCTCCAGTGACTAGAAGTTTTGCATTATGCTCAACTGTATTGTTATGTATGAACAACAATGTTGTTTAAAGTCATCGTATTTAAGTGAAAGTATATTAAAGTGAAATGTTGAAAAGGAAGTCGCAAGCTCCTTCAACGTCAGAGCAGGGGAGATTTTAACATCTAGTGGTAAAGTAAATTCTTTACGATAATCCCAAGATCCGAAGGTCATGGGACTTTACAACGGCGAAACCAATCCATGGACCCAAGCTCGCGCTCTACATTTAGGGGGATCAAAAGGCCATGGTCTACTATGAGCTACTCAAACCAATTGGAGCCATTATTGTTGATCGCGGCCGATAATAATGTATGCACTTGAGCGGTGTATTGAATAAATAACGGCCGGAATACTCCGAAAGATACGTCACAACAAGCCAGTGCAGTGAAAATCAGCGGTAGTCCAGCCTATCCCTAAGCAATCTCCGATCATTGGGTTTGCTTTCGAATTTCAGCAAGATTTTTGAAAAAGTAGCTAAGGGGGTGGTCGTGGTGCAATGGTAATCATCACCGACTGTTGAGCCGAAAGTCTGTAGTTCAAGTCTGTCAGGCGTAACACTCGAAGTATAAGATCATTCACACCTTAATGACATGGAAACAAAAAAGTTACTGTGAACTACATCCAACGCAAATTCAGTCGAATATCTCAAATCATATCTAGGACAACCACCCCCAAAAAATAGCGAACGAACATCTTCGACACAAACCATCTGCACCCCGTCCAGCTTGTGTGACACCATAAGAGCGTACACTCTTGAACCTGAGCCAAAACCGAATGCGACTAATAGCGTTAGCAGATCGCTCTTTTTACGGTACCGAAATGAGCTTGAAGAAAGCGCCTGGATAGCCACTGTAGGAATTGATTCCGATCTCGTGATCATGAACGGCAACATGCTGAGAGAAATTGTTGTATAAATCATTTAACAATTCATATCGAATTGATTTGTCGCTGCTAGAATCGGAGAAGAAAATGAAACCACCGTCCGGCAAGAAGAACAAACCACAAAGTCCGGATTCAGATTCCGATATTGAGGTTCTAGTATCATTCGAGCAATGAGAATTGAGAACCTTGAGCGTCCTACACGGGGCAGCGTTTTATCGAACAAACCGGAACAGGATGGGACTGGCTCAGGCAACACTATCAAGCAAGGCAACACAACCGCATGCAACTTCACCGACGAGCAAGGCAATACAGCCGAATACGGCTACACCGTGGAGCAAGGCAATACGACTTCACCGTCGAGCAAGGCAACACCCCACCGAATACGACTGCACCCCCAGCCAGGACAACACCGTTGATTACAACTACACCGTCTAGTAAGCTTACTCTTTCAAGCGAGGCTACACCGTTGATTAAGGCTTCACAGTCGAAGGGTATATTGCCGAGCAAAACTGCGAGCAAGGTTTCACCGACGAGCAATGATGAATAATGAAGCAACTCCGTCGACCAAGGTTGTATCAATAAATGAGGCTACACCATCGACCAAGACCACTCCATCGAGTAAGGTTGAAAGCAAACCCACTCTGATTAAATCGGTGCTCTCGAAAACGCACGTTGTGCAAACCAGTTTGTATTCCCAGAGTCCTTTGTCTGACGGTGAAATTGCAGACAAGATGACCGCTTCGTGTCCTGCACAGTTGATAACCATCACGACATTATCGAGTCCTTTGGTTTCCAATGAATTAGAAACTACTATGACGGCTTCGAGTCCGGTGCCAGCAAAGACTACCGAGAACTCAACGAATTCTCCATGAAGTGCCAAACTAGCACACACCAAGGCGACTGCTTCAAGTCCTGTAACAATAAATCAAAACATCAATGAGATCTTCAAAAGGCGCTAATCAGTTACAAACCTGCAAGACTGCCTCGAGTCTTGCGCTAATGAATGGTATCATAAGGTCGAAGCGCTCAGCACAATACGTCACTTAGGCAAAAGATCTCAACCAGCTCAGCTGCAAAGACCGCAACCAGTCCTGTCGCTAAGATCTCAACTAGTCCAGCCACCAGTACTTCAGTCAGTCCTGTCTCAACCAGTCTTGTCACCGACATTTCTACTCCTCCTTCAAGAGGCGCCGCTCACGAAAATTCGAAAATCACTCTACCAAGACCATCGTCCATTAAATCCACGGCCTCAACGAATGAGGCACAAGGCAAAATGACGCCATGAAGTTCAGCTCCAATAAAATGCAACATGCCCGCGCAACCAATCCAAGTCAAGACCAGTAACACTAACGGAAGTCCCTCGCGCGGTAAGCACATGCAGATCAGTAGCACCGCACCGAGTCCTTCGTGGCTCGATTTGAAAAAACCTTGTATAAGCTCACCGCGATCTGCTACAACGGCTTCAATACTACAGGAAAATCAGAGATTTGAATTGGAAACCCCGCTGAATGGTCTGACATCCGGACAGTCAATGCAAGTGATCAAGGATCAATCGGCAGAGTTCGAAAAATTGGAGCACCGGATGAGGATACTTAAAACTGGCCAGGAGGAGATGTTGATGCAGCTTGACAAATTCCGTGCCATCGTGACCTCACCTCGCATGTTTTAATTGCAACATATACACAAGCAATTGTAAAGGTTTTCACATCCAGTCAACACGTACGATGACGATTTTCAAGATAAGATTTGACTCCAGAGATAAAACCAAGAGATGAAACCGAGGGCAGCGAGCTTGAAGAGAATAATTTAGGGAGACATTTTGTCAATGGCTTCGCTGAAGTCAGTGGCAACAACGTCTATTTCTTTGCTAGCTTCGAGTGCACACAAACACTGTGAAACAAACTCGACTTCACAGTTGATCACAGACCAGTGAAGCAGAAGGTAGTGTTTCGGCTAAAGTGGAAAAGAAAACAAAAGAAAAATAATATAAGTGCGTGTTTAGGCGAAGTACTCTCGGGACTCAAATTAGCGTAGAGGTATAGTGCCTGACCCGCAATCGGAAGGTCGCCGGTTCGGATCCTCAGGCGGGAGAGGAAGTTTTTTGTTTACGGTTTTCTTTTTCCCGTTTCCTTACTGCGGCTTCCGAAGAAAGCTAGAAGTAGCGGGAGGAGATGTCGGGGGATGGCGGGGGAAGTAAGGGTCGTAAGGGTCGGAATCGGATGATTTATCATCCGATTTCGCAACACCCGCCGCTGTCATGAAAAGGCGCAAAAGGGTTAGCGCACGGCCCAACCCAATCAAGCGCCCCTCCCTCACCACTTCGACTGAAAAGCTGCAGGTCGAAGCGAGGAAAGGGGCGCCATCATCACCACCATCGACGTCCGAAGCAGCCGGACAACAACAACAACATGTCATCCCCGTGGAAGCAGAGGTCGAATACCTCTCCGATGGTAGAGAAGGCCGCTACATGGGGGACAACAACCCCTTAGCGGCCCTCTTAAGTTCGGTTATGGAGGATGAATGTATTGTACTGGAGGAGCAAGAACGCTTCCTACGCGCCCAGCTGCAGGCCGTAGTAGACAAAATTAAGGCGTTGCAGAAGTCGAGAGAGGAGGCAATAGCCGCCGAAGAAATGAAGCAGCAACAACTACCGCAGCAGCAGAAGCAGCAACAACAACCGCAGCAGCAGAAGCAGCAACAATAACAACCGCAGCAGCAGAAACAGCAGCAACAACAACCGCAGCAGCAGAAGCAGCAGCAACAACATCAGCCGCAGCAACAGCGCACGAAAAAGGAAAAAGTGCCACCGATCCTCACCTATACCACGGCCATCGATCTGTGTAAGTATGCCATTGGTGTAGGTAATTTTGAATTCAAATGTTTGGGCCAGAAACGCTATTCTATTCAGTGCAAGACACTTGAGCAGCATACGCGTATTAAAAGCCTATTGAAGGAGTCAACGACGGAGTTTTTCTCCTTCACCCCAAAAGCCGAGAGGTTGCGGACGATGCTGATCAAAGGCGTGGAATCTAACACAGATCCTGAGGAAATGCTCTCAGAGCTCAAAGAGTTCGAGAGTGACGACCTCAAATTCGTGGCGGTTAAGCCATTTTCCACGGTGAGCTTCCGACGGGAGAAGTGAGTGATTCCCTTCTTCTTGGTACAGCTCACACCCAACAGCAAGCTGGAGAGGTTAAGGTCCATTACTTCATTGGCTTCCCAGCGTGTAACATGTGAAATATTAAAAAGGCAAGGAAAAATTTTGCAATGTATCCGCTGCCAAAGATTCGGGCATGCCGCGTCGAACTGCGAAATGCAGCCTCGATGCGTTAAGTGTGCAAAGAATCACAAGAACGAGGAATGCGACCTTGGGAAAGACAAGGTGGCGGACAGAGAGCAGCTCGAGTGTGTCTTGTGTCGGAACCGAGGACACCCTGCAAACTATCGGGGATGTCCTAAGTGCCAGGACATCAAGAAAGAAAACCTGGCCCGTAAGCAGAAGGTCGAGGAGAAGCGTCCCTCGGGTCGCTTCCAAACACCAGCCGTCATATCCCAGTTGACCTACGCCCAAATGGCGGCAGGTTCCGGAAAGACGGTACAAAAGCCCGTGGCTGTTCCTAAATCCCCATTGCCTGTCTCTAAGGCACCGGGGGCTGAGGTGGATGTCTGTTCGATTTTGCTCGCAATCCAAGGGCAGATTGGGCAGCTCCAAAAACAGATCCTGGAAACGGCGACCCGAGTAGATAGTATCTGCTCGCTTCTGCCGGGCCTAGCGCACCTAAGGTCATGATGGGTACGCTGGGAGAGAGACACTTGAAGATCCTATCGGTGAATGTAAATTCACTGATTAGGATCGAACGACGAGCCGTACTTTTCAACCTGTTGCAGGACGAAAGCCCCGATGTACTCTTGGTTAGCGAAACAAAGCTAAACCAGAAGCACAAAATCTGGCACAGTTCGTATAAAATAATTAGAAGAGATCGACCCAACGCTACTCAAGGCGGGGGAGTTGCGATCTTCATTAAAAATAATCTTAAACATAAGGTCATACTCGTATATAGCAGTGAAGTGCGGAGGTTCCAGGTGCTGGAGGCCTGTATCTGCGCTTGGACTCGGTAGAAAACTTCTACATTCTGGCCGGCGATTTAAATGTCAAACCACGAGATTGACAGGTATCTCAAAGAAATGGACGATATCATTAAACAGACTACGAACAGTACGATACCACGTCAAAGACAGCACGATACCACAAACATATACCGAAACGCGACAATCGACGCACTGTATAGACAAAAAAGTAGACTCCTAACAAGACTCAAACTCTTGTACAGGCGGTTTACCGACAGACAAAACTCGGAGGTCAGGACACTGAAGTCACTGATTAAAAATCTCCAACAATTGATCAGAGAAAATTACAGAATATCTGTAATTCTGATAAATTATCAGAATATTGGAACAACAGAATTCGTGCTGTAAAATCCAACAGCGCGAATATGTTCCCGCAAATAAATAAAATATTTCCGAGAAACAATCAGAATGACATTCAGGATCTAAAGCTTCCGAGAACGTCAGACAATGAACGTTTGCTACGAACTGTTAGCATCGATCCAGAGAACGCCATCCTGGATGACGACTTTTTCGTGATTGGGGATCCTCAGGAGAAGGTGGCGACAGTGGGAGCTGTTTTCCGGGAAGTGTACAAGGTAAATGATAGTATTCGCCCGAACCATGACCTGGAGGACAGAGCCCTGCTTCATCACTTCTACCTTAGAAATGATTTCGATCATTGGCGATCTGAGAATCTTGGTTTTACCAGGTTCACTGAAGATTTCATGGCAAGCAATCCCATCGCCAGTGAGGGGGCCAACACCCTGTTCATTTCGACGGAAGATCTCCAGATGATCTTTCAGTCACTGAAAAGGAAAAAATCCGCGGGTATCCACGGCATATCCAATGTTGTGCTTAGGCACCTTCCACCAATGGCTGTAGAGAGGTACGCCATCCTGTTCAACAGTGCACTGAATAATGCATATTAACCAGTGCATTGGAAGATAGCGGTGGTTCAACCAATCCCCAAGAAGGGGAAAGACACCTCTAACCCGGCAAATCTCCGGTCGATCAGTCTCCTTCCGAGTATCAACAAGATCTTCGAGAAGGTGATCCATAGAGCCCTGTCTAAATGGGTTGAATACAATAAAATCATCCCGGATAACCAATTCGGTTTCAGAGCGGGGCATGACACTATTCATGCCGCGTCGAAACTTGTATCGGATATCCAATGGAATAAATGCAAGAACCAATGCACGGGTGCCTGTCTGATTGACTTGGAAAAAGCCTTCGACACCGTATGGTTGGAAAGCCTTTATTACAAGCTCAGTCGGCTGGGCATAAGTAAACCACTGATATATATGATTTTTGACATGTTAACAGGTAGAAAGTTCGTTGTGAAAATTGCCAACGTAACTTCTACTCAAATATTTGAAATCAAAAATGGACTGCAACAGGGTACGGTAAGTTCGCCGATCCTTTTCAGCATTTACCTGAGTGATCTACTTGTTTCTCTTCACCACTCAATAGCGTATGCAGATGACCTAATCGCGTACAGATCAGGTCCAACGATCGACGTCATTGTCACTCTCTTGCAACTTGACTTCGAAAAAATTCAGCAGTATTGTGATGACTGGAAGTTGAAAATCAACCTCCAGAAATCAGAATCTATATTGTTCAGAATGGCTTTGTCTAGGGCCCCCCGGGACACTAGAAAAAATTGGCGCAGGTTCTCTATCTTTGGGCCGGACGGGCGTCCACTGGCGAGACAAAGTGTAGTCAGATACCTTGGGATCGTGCTGGATCAGTATCTATATTTTGACAAACATGTAGATGCTGCTCTGGCGAGGGCCCGGGGCGCTTTCGCTTTGACAAGATGGCTGTTTCATAGCAGCAAACTTGATTCCAGGGTGAAGGTAATCTGCTACATGGCCTTAATCAGGCTCATGGTTGCCTAAAGATGTCCCGTCTGGTTCAATGTGAGAGCCAGCTTAATGGAAAGGATTCGGGTGTTTGAGAGACAATGTCTTAGGGCTTGTCTCGGGCTACATAGAACTCCGGAATCTGAGTACAGGAAATTTTACCCGAACGAGGTCCTATACAATAGGGCCAGGATTGTACGGATAGATAATTTTCTGATCAAACTGATTCGAAGCCACGTTGCAAGAGCAATGACTTCGGTCAATAGTCTGATCTTCGGGGCTTACTACCCCAATGATGTATATCATGAGAGAGTGCGCCTTAACGGCTTTGTCCCACCAGAAGCATTCCTCTATCTAGATAGATGTGGGCTGATCCAGGATAGATTGGCGTTACCGCTAATCTTCCACGTCGGTCGCAATTCCGTGGAACGGCGATTCCTCTACGGACCCGATGTCGCGCTCAGTGAGCCGGAGCGCCTAAGGTTCTGTAGGTCGGTTTCACGCCGGGATCGAGGAGACGTAGTAAGCCAGCATCGACGCTTTTGGTGGCTGAAGAGAACTCCGTCAACGGACAGCTCGATAGGAGCAGCAGCCTCTTAAAGGCAAGGCCTGCCTAACTCCATTGGCAGGCTTACATAGGTAAGGGTAGGGTAGAGTAGGCGCAGTAGTAATATGCATAGGATTAAAAAAAAAATATATATATATACTATTAAATTAAAAAAAAAAGATATATATATTAAATATATATTATGTATATATTTTTATATATATATTTCAATTAAGTTAGAATAAGTTAGGTTTATTAGGTTAAGGTAAGCTTAAGTTTTTTATACAATACTAAAAAAAATGATCATATGCTAAGTTTTTTTTAATAAAACAAAAACATTTTTCTTAGCTTAAGATAGTTATAAAATCTTCTTCTTCTTCTTCTTCTTCTTTTCCTTTTTCCGGCGTTGTTATGGTCAGAAATGTAGGACCATAACCTTCCCACTTAACTGCATTCCTACTGGTCCGCTTGTGGGGTCCGCCGGTTTGACCTCAGAAAGTAGCGGCAGGCTTCCCGGTTTCGGATTACTTCATCGCTGAGGCCAAGCAAATGCTGGTGTTTTTGCATTTGTTTGCACCAATTGTTTTTCGGCCTGCCTTTTTCTTGTGACATCGGGCATGCTCCAGATTTTTTTGTTTGATCTTCCTCTTACAACACCGGTGATCTCCAGTCATGTCAACCCACTGATTTGCATGCACACTTGTGGGGCAGTTTAATGGTGGTATATGTGTCCCTAGGCTCACCTTGGTGTTCTCTAAATTGCCTAGATGTGATTTTTGTTTACCTTTGTTTTAGTCGCCTTTTACGACAAGCGAGAGGTATCGCTGCAGGGATATTCTTAACCCGTCCCTGCACGGAAAGTTAAGATAGTTATAAAATAGTAATTGTAAGTTAATATAGTAGTCGAAAGACATAAAATTAAGTTGTTACGTTTATTTTAGAGTGTCCGTCTAGGACCAGTAAGATATTTAGAATGTTTAAGATAGTTAAGCTAGTTTTTAAGCATTTTTGTCTAGGGTAAGATAGATATGAGAAATTTAAAATAAAAATGAATTAAAATGAAATGAAATGACAAACTCGACTTGATTAGTGGTTGTCGATCGATCTTTTAGGAATCCATATTGGTTAGGGGAAAATATGGGTTTGCAGTGAAAGAATAGTGCATCATAAACGATGCTCTCGAAAAGTTTGGGTATGCGTGAGACAACACCATCGTGTCCAGAACTGGTGTGTTCTTTGAAGTCAAGTGCGTAGGAAACAGTGCGCTTTCAACAACACAAACGTAAGCGTTGGATCAGCGACTCTACTTGGAGACAGATCGAGGACAGAAGGATACTCAAAGTTCAACTGCACCAGCCCGGCTCATGCGAGAGAAGATGACATATCTTTTATCGTCTGACCAATTAAGCTCTGTGGGGGTCGGATGGCTACCGCTCCTCCCCTGTGAGACAGAGAGGGAATACGCGATGTGCAGACTGAAGATCGGCAAAGCCTCGGGCCCGGACACCTTCCCTGCGGAACTGTTTCGAGCAACTGCGTTACAAATTGCTCTGATTCTGCATCCCTTCATAGCAAAGGCTTGGTCGTATCCCTAAGAGTTGGAAGGAAAGCGTCAACATCACCATCCCGAAGAAAGGTAACCTGAGTGAGTATACAACCTGGAGAGGCATCACTCTTCTTAAAACCATTCGGAAGCTGCTCGCCATCCTGATAGTTTCGAGGATCGCACAAACCATTTAGGAACACCTTCGACATGAGCAGGCTGTATTTAAACCTAATCGTTCCAGAATGATGATTGAACAATCAACACCCCGATCTTCCTGTTCGTCGACTTTGACATGGTTCGCCTTGGAGATCATTGGGATCCCAAACACTATCGTCGACCTTGTATCGAGAGGTTTCATGCAAGTTACGCTTCAAGGGCAAAGAGATCACAGCCTTCATCAACACCCGAGGAATGAGACATGGATGCGTTATATCTCACTTGCTTTTCATTGCTGTCCTCGACCTTGTCCTCATGCGCACCAACTCGGAAGCTCCGAATGGAATCCAGTAGTCTCTGACCGCGAAGCTCCATGACTATGCGGACGACATCTATTTCATGTCTAACTCGTTCACTGGCTTCCAGCTGAAATGGAATGCGCTCAACATCAATGCTTCCAAAGCTCGACTCAGAATTAACATCAGGGGCTACCGATCGAAGATGTTGACAAGTTCCGCTACCTTGGCAGCATGGTCTGCAAAGACGAGGGATCAGAACTCGACGTCTCGCCACACATCAATAAGGGGCGCTCGGTCTGCTATGCGTTGAGGAATGTATAGATATCCCAGCTTTCTTCCTCTCTAAAACTTCAAATCTTTAACTCCAATGTCAAATCCGGCCATTGACATCATAAAACGGATGCCTGAAAATTACCCTGAAGATCTTTTGGCCAGAGTGGATCACGAAAGAGGACCTGCTACAGAAAGCTTCCCGGCTACCAGTAGCGACGGTGATTCTGAAGAGGAAGTGGAGTTGGATAGGGCATACCATGCGTAAACCGGACACGGATGTCGTAAAGATGACTTTAACATGGAATCCACAAGGCATCCGCATACGTAGTCGCCCTCGCACGACATGGAGAAGATCCGTGCAGAACCTGGCCTGAAATGAGAAGACTAGCTCAAAATAGAGTCATGTGAAGGAATTTCGTACAATCCTTGCTACCGCTATGTGCTCCTTAGGAGCGGTTTCTCATACTGGTGTCTACACTGTGTAAATGTGAACCATATAGATGAATAATAAATTTGCTTACTGCTTCAAAAAAGTTACAAGATGCCCCAGAAATGTGGCATTTAAGCTGATACCACTTTCAAAACTATTCTGGTATATATTTCTTTAAATTGGGACTCCCTTCAATGGTAGAATCCTAAATTCCTGTTTGCTCAAAGGAACTTTACCAATCCACATTTCTCCTGAATATCTACTAACAAAAAATCAACGTAATGACGACAAATTCCGTTTTGCAAATGTCTGTTTGCCAGGCAAAGCAAATAAATGATACCCTCCGATCCGATTTACGAGCATGCGAGTAAGTTCAAACCCAATTCAATGCCGTATGCGACACCACTAGTCTGTGGAACGATATTCCCCCATGTCAATTTCCACCTACATGGCACCGTAGTGTAAACACCAGTAACCTATCGGACGGGTTGCAATAAATTGCATGTAATGCATCCAGGTCTATGGACCAATTCAGTCGTTCTACAATGTTCTGTTCCGACATCAACAGAAAGTCATACAATCCGTCCGATGCAGGTCTACAGGTCTCCCCCACTCGCTTGTCCACGGCAATTTCTGTCAATTTAATAAGACACTGTGTACAAAGTGCGGGTGTTGCAGTAGAGCTCTTACTATAATGACGACGATTCGCTCCTTACCCCAGCCTGGTACACATGAGAACTCACTCATAAGAAAACAGAAAGAAGAAAAGTACACCTTACCACTCCCAATCCGTCCTCCTTCCGCTCATCAAAGAAATGGAAACAAACAAGGGCTACAAGGTTGTTTCATTCCAGGTACACGACTGGTTACTTTGACAAATAAATAATTCAGCCCCTAATGAGGCAGTCGTCGGTGCTGCGTAAGAAGCGATTATTGGTTTGAATCCCATGTCATTATTTGAGGGAGAAATGAACCATTATTGATGGCAAGAACTACTGGGATCATCGATCAATAGTGACGTTCCAGCGCCATTAAAAATATTCGAATCAATAAATCCTTTCGCATTTGATTGCTGCACGGGAAATGGAGGAAATTTGTGAAACATATTGGACTGCGTACGTAGGACGTGAACCGAAACAATCGTCGCTGTCTATTCTTTTATGTTCGCTGTCACACTGATGCGTGGGGGCGTCGGGTAAGAATATGAGTGTTGTGGCGGGGGTGTGGGTAGGATGGCTTAACCGCGTCAGGATTTGAAAAAGTAGTTTTAAGTGGAAATGCTATTTGTTTTGGGGTTGGTATTGATTGGACTGAATTGGATGGCCAACACCAATGGGCAGTTGTGACAATGAGGCCAGAGCATACTCTGGATGGAAGTGTTTATAGAGTGCCTGGTGATGTCAGTGCTGACGGAGGGTTTCTATTTTCAACTACAATCGAAATAGTGAGGCCAGCTGCCTTTAGTTAACCAAGGTAGTGTATAGTGAAAATGTCGGACATATACGCACGTCACAAAGGCCTCACTCTTTTTCTATAATACTTATTTAGCAACAAGAGTCAGCTCTGGGGCCAGGGTTTTATACCAGAAATTCTGCCTTATTCGAGGTTTGTTGAAAAGTAAACAGGAATTTTGAAAAAAAAATTTGTTTGTTATTCAAATAGTATTGATTTCAAGAATAGCATTGCGTCTTCAACCTTTTATATGCCAACGACACAGGCCAGCGTTCAAATTCAGCCTGATCTATGCGGAAGACTCAATGAAAATTGGACAACTCGAATCCGTGCCACCGTAAGAAGCACTGAACGATGTCATATTCAAATAAAAAACGAATTTTGTTGATACCTCACACACGGCTTGTTTTATTCCATCTACTCGCCTTTATTGAAAAGCCATTTACAGCCATTTATCATATGTAAAAATGATTAATCCGGAAAATTACTGATTACCAAATACAAGCCCATTGATAATTTACAGTGGATTAAATATTAGTGTAAACATTAGGCCCTAACATAGGTATTGCACAATTTTTGAGTTTCTGTTTGGACTTTAAATAATTTGCAACGAATCCAAAAATTTAGCCGTCAAAGTAATATCCTTGGATAACACTTCTGCCCACCTCTCAGGCAAGTTTTCAATGCCGACACTAATAATTGTTCGCTTTGACGACATGCCCCAAGAATCTGTTGGACATCATCTCAAGATCTTTCTTTTTTTCCATTAAGGACGTTTTGCACCTAAAGGTGTTGAATCCGAATAAGACGGATGCACCGTGCAGAATAGCTGTAGTTGGCGAACACCACTCCGATTAACTAGACCTAGCCGTTTCTGCTCTAGTGCCAAAACAAGTGCCGCTAATCTGGATAAGTGTTGATAGTCTGGTCATGAGGTAACAGTTCAAAATGGATTATTTGATCGACATCTGACACTTTCAGTAAGTGAAGTTCCGATCTGGATTTAGCCACTGACGACGTTATTGATGTTATTGTAAGGAATCCATTTCTCGTCTCCGTTAAGGATCCGGCTTAAATTGTTAAATTGTTTTTTTTTGTGTGTGTTTTGTCCTAATCTACCCTAACCTACCCTAACCTATTTTATCCTACCCTAGCCTATGTAAGCCTGCTCTTGGTGTTAGGCAGGCCCTGCATTGAAGAGGCTTAAGCTATAAAAGTGTCCACTGACGTAACTCTCTCCAGCCACCAAAAGCGTTGATGCTGGCGGACTACGTCTTCTCGATCCCGGCGTGAGACCGATCTACAGAACCTGAGGCGCTCGGACTCACGGAGCGCGACATCGGGTTCGTAGAAGATTAGCGGTACCGCCAATTTATCTTGGATCAGCCCAAATCTATCCAAATAGATGAACGGCGGGACAAAGCCGTTAAGGCGCACTCTCTCGTGATATAATTCGTTGGGGTAGTAAGCCCCGAAGATCAGGCTATTGACCGGTCATTGCTCTTGCAACATGGCTTCGAATCAGTTTCATCAGGAAATTATCTATCCGTACAATCCTGGCCCTATTGTATAGGACCTCGTTCGGGTAAAATTTCGTGTACTCAGATTCGGGTATCATATGTAGCCCGAGACAAGTCCTGAGGCATTTCTCTCAAACACCCGAATCCTTTCCATTAAGCTGGCTCTCACATTGAACCAGACGGGACATCCATAGGCAACCATGGGCCTGATTAAGGCCATGTAGCAGATTACCTTCACTCTGGAATCAAGTTGTCTGCTATGAAACAGTCATCTTGTCAGAGCGAAAACGACCCGGGCCCTTGCCAGAGCAGCATCTACTTATTTGTCAAAACATAGGTACTGATCCAGCACGATCCCAAGGTATCTGACTACATTTTGTCTCGCCAGTGGACGCCCGTCCGGTCTAAAAATTGAGAACCTACGCCACTTTTTCTAGTGTCCCGAGAGACCCTAGACAAAGGCGCTCTGAACAACATAGATTCTGATTTCTGGAAGTTGACTTTCAACTTTCAGTCATCACAATACTGCTGAATTTTTTCGACCTCATCTGACCTGATCTGTACGCGATTAGGTCGTCTGCGTACGCTAGTGAGTGGTGAAGAGAAACAAGTAGATCACTCAGGTAAATGCTGAAAAGGATCGGCGAATTTACCGTAAACTGTTGCAGTCCGTTGTTAACATCAAATGTTTTGGTAGAAGTCACGTTGGCCATTTTCACTACGAACTTTCTATCGGTTAACATGTCAAAAATCGTATATAGCAGTGGTTTACTTATGCCCAGCCGACTGAGCTTGTAATAAAGACCTTCTAGCCATACGGTGTCGAAGGCTTCTTCCAAGTCAATCAAACAGGCACCTGTGTATTGGTTCTCGCATTTATTCCATTGGATATCCGACACGAGTTGTGGCATGAAAAGTGTCATACCCCGCTCTGAAATCGATTCGGTTATCCGGGATGATTTTATTGTCACTTTATTGCCATTTAGACAGGCCCCTATGGACTACCTTCTCGAAGACCTTGCTGATACGCGGAAGGGGACTTATCGACCGGAGATTTGCCGGGTAAGAGGTGTCTTTACCCCTCTTGGGGATTGGTTGCACCACCGCTGTCTTCCAGTGCACTGGATAATATGCATTTTTTTGTGCACTGTTGAACAGGATGGTGTACCTCTCTACAGCCACTGGGGGAAGGTGCCTAAGTACAACATTGGATATACCGTCGATACCCGCGGATTTTTTCCTTTTCCATGACAGAAAGATCATCTGGAGATCTTCCGTCGAAATGAACAGGGTTTTAGCCCCCTCACTGGCGATGGCATTGTTTGCCATGAAATCTTCATTAAGCCTGGTAAAACCAAGATTCTCGGATCGCCAATGATCGAAATCATTTCTAAGGTAGAAGTGATGAAGCAGGGCTCTGTTCTCCAGGTCGTGGTTCGGGACACTAGTATCCACCTTGTACATACACTTCCTGGAAGACAGCTCCCACTGTCGCCATCTTCTCCTGAGGATCCATAATCACGAAAAAGTCGTCATCCAGGATGGCGCTGTCGAGATCTATGCTAACTGTTCGTAACAAACGTTCATTGTCTGACGTTCTCGGAAGCTTTAGATCCTGAATGTCATTCTGGTAGTTTCTCCAAAATATTTATTTGCGGGAACATACTCGCGCTGTTGGATTTTACAGCACGAATTCTGTTGTTCCAAAGCAAACTTACAGATATTCTGTAATTCTCTTTGATCAACCGTTGGATATTTTTAATCAGTGACTTCAGTGTCCTGACCTCCGAGTTTTGTCTGTCGGTAAACCGCCTGTACAAGAGTTTGAGCCTTGTATTACTATACTAGTATACTATTTTGTCTGTGCAGTGCGTCGATTGTCGCGTTTCGTCCATTTGCTTGAGGTACCTGTCAATCTCGTAGTTTGACAGGTTTCTGTTGGACGATGTTAAGGAGGCGCTCGAAGTGAGCGCTCTCGTCAGGGAATTGGCAAAGCGTGGCCAGCACGCCCTACTATAATCATATGGGTACGTTTGGACGTACTCTGCCATTTCCGCGAATTCGTCTGGTAATTTGATTACGATGTCGTGGTCTTCACGAGAAAGAGGAAAAATACTGTGATGACTTAGTTGTCAGTAGGACATTCCCATCCTGATATCCAAGGAAGCTAGGTACCTTCGAGTCATCTTAGATAGCAAGCGTATTTGGTCAAAGCATGTTGAGTTAAAAACCACCAAAGCGCTGTCAGCTTTTTGCCAATGCAAAGGTGCTTTTGGCAAAACATGAGACTTATCGCCGAAAAAGGACCTACACGGCAATGATAAGACCGATAATCTCATAAGCTTCGGTCATTTGATGGAACAGGCTAACACGCAAATACGGCGTGGCCTCTTTCACCAAATTCCAAAGAGTGGTTGGTCTCAGCTGTGCCGAGGCTTTCCCCAGCACACCGGGAGCTGCTCTATATGCTATGATGAATCTTCCACCCCTTGACCTATATATCAGAGGGTGGGCACTGAAAACCATGTCTCGCCTCAAGAGTAATGGCTTTTGGTACAGCTCGCACTGGAGTAACAGTGTACTTGCGCGAGAAATATCCTACGGCCCCTGTCACATAGTCATGCCCTTCGACGTTATGATTTCACAGTCAATTTTCCGCGGGGTCACGATACTGGAAAGGCCTATTTTCGCATTTTTACAGATGGCTCCAGATTTGGTCGAGGGTTTTCGTTGAAGGTGAAAACGTCTGACTACACTTCTCATAAAAAAAACTATGCGTCTGTCTTTCAATCAGAGATACTCGTATACGCAATCTAAAAGGACATTCACTATTTTGTGAAGCACAAGTGGAAGGGAAAAGCGTATGCATCTGCAGTGACAATCAAATTAGTTCATGAACTCAAGACCTAATTGAACAAAGTCTGATGACTAAATTTACTAAGGAAATAAGATCTCTGATGAATTCGATAGAAGGAGCTCAGAAGAGACTTTCTCAGGACGTGGGGAAGATTTCGTTTAATTTAGCATACATTTTTTCAGTAATTTATATTGACTCAGAAGCTCGGTCTATGGCAATCATGGATGAAAGATCAACTTTATCGATGAGATTTTAAAGGATAAAGAGGTATTTAGCCGCAGTTTCATGGATGTAATGTTTGAGGTCCTATATTGTCGCTGAAAAAATAGTAGGTCAACTTGTTGCCATCGTTTAATTTTGTGGGGGCAATAATTTGGCTTCATACGACAACCTACGGCTTAATCTAATTTAAACTAAATTGAAACTGTGATGTGGATATGTTAAACTCTAAAAAGTTTTTGCAGCTCTAGACAGAAAACGGTTGAGATCCGAATGAACAAGGAAAGCGTCGTGCCTTTACAAAATGGTCATGAAGAGCTTAATGCCGTCGGTGTAAAGTAAGAGTAAGTGTGCTGAATAACCATTTCTATAACACTAATAGTATAAATGAAAAGAAGTGGGCCTAAATGGCTGCCTTATGGAAAGCCAGAGGAAAACAGAAAGTGGCTAGAAAAGGCAGATCTGAAACGAATACTGTAATAGCGGTTTCTGGTTAAAAAGATATCCTCTTCACTAAGGTGGGTTCGTAGCCAAGTATAGGTAATTCGAAGAGTATTATTCTGTGGGAAATTGTATCGAACGCTTTACTGTAATCAGTTAAAATAATGTCGCCTTCTTATCCTTCAGTACTTATTGGAGTTTGGTAATGGAGCGATAATTGTTAACATCCTCCTTCGGACCTTTTTTGTGTCTAAAGGTTATAAAGAGGTTTTCCATGTTTGAATGTTAGATATACTGAACATTTTTGAAAGGGCATAGAAAAGCTGGAGGAACCTTTTTTTTCTAGTAAAATCGGGGCCCAGAAAGAATTCATCATTTAATTGATTCAGGTGCAAAGGAGTCATCAACAAAATATTTTTTTAAAAGGGTAGCAAGCGACAATACTGTGCAGACAAATATTTCCCTATGGGATATGGATATAGCATCAATTTAGACAAGGTTATCAAAATTATAGGAATTTTATTTAATTCCGTAGCTTTCTTTATGGAAATCGCTATATGAACATGCGCAACAAAGTATAAAGGTCAGCCGCTGTTTGTACAACGGGAGCCATGAGAAGCACGCCGCAAGCAGGGTTGAACATGATACTTCATCTCCTCCGCTGGATCTATTCATAAAAAGCTGCGCTGCAAAGTGCGCTCTCAGACTAAGGGAGTTCTCTCTGTGGAAGCAAGACAACTATGGACATGCGGCCATACTTAGAATAATAGACGACCTGGGAAAGAAACATAGTTTTATTAGCCTCGCAGCTACGACCGACTATATTTCCCTATATCCCCCAAAATGACTTCTCTCAGAATACCAATCGTTTTCCCCGACAGAGCAGAATGGCTATCAAACGCTGTAATCAACGACCACGAGATCACTCTCTTCACCGACGGATCGAAAATGGACACAGGCACTGGGGCCGGGTTCTACTCTGATACCCTCCTCCATCATTCAGACTCCCTGATCTGTGCAGCGTTTTCAAGCAGAAAGCCTGGCAATAGAGAAAGCAGCCAAACACCTACAGGTAACCGATATCCCACCATCGTATATCACTATCTTCGTAGATAGCCAGGCTGCACTGATGTCAATAGAATCCTGTATAACAAGATCAAAGGCTTTCATGAAATGTCGCGACTCACTGAAATCCATCAGACACCACAAAGTCAAACTCTGCTGGGTCCCGGGCCACAGCTCAATCGCAGGGAACGAAAGAGCAGACGAATTGGCCAGGCAAGGGTCTGAACTGGACATCAGCGAAGCGAAGACGTCAATGCAACCACCGATCAGCGCATTATACCGGATCATAAACGACACAATCATCAAAGAAGCCAACTCGTCTTGGCTTACAAGAAACGACAGCTACACGACAAGATCATCAGTATCGGAAAAACAAAGAAGCTCTTGACGCTGGACCGTAACTCGATCCGTATGCTCGTCGGAGTGATCACAGGACACTGTTCCATCGTAATGCTCCGGAAATGGGTCTCGGGATCCAGCGATCTCTGCCGGAGCTGCGGCGATGAGGAAGAAACTGAGACGATCCAACATCTGCTTTGCCACCGCCCAGCTCTCCAGAATCGACGCGTAGTGTCGCTAGGCCAAAGATTCTTTACAGAGATTGCGGAAGTGGCTAATGCAGATATATCGGATCTTCTAAGATTCATCAAGATCACAGGGTGGTTTCAGCCACCACGTGATAGGACAGGTTAATTTTATGTGTACCCACACAAACGAAGGGAATCACAATGGGCCTTTTGGCCTCCGAGTGGAAGTGATGCTTAACCATCACACTCCCCTTCTTTAACCTAACGTAACCTAACCTTATGGAAATCGTAGGATGTTAGGGCTTTTGGGGGAATACTTTCTAATGCAGAATCATGAAAGAATGAGAAAAGAAGGGGAGAATGGTAGTTAAGTGAAAGAGGGGAGTTAAACGGACCCATAAAAATTCCCATATAATTTGATACCACTAACTTGACAAAGACTAGAATCAGCTAGACCATCTAGAAAAAGATTTTATTTGACAATGGGCGGACTAGAGGCAATATAAAACGGCTGGTCATCTTATGAAGTTCATTTAAGATGAGGAATATTAAGGTCACCGAAAGTAATTAATCGCATTGATGGCGAATTCATCAATACGTTGAGATGGCAAGATGTGAAAACAAATAACCTTAAGCAAACTCGAAAGCAGTTGCTTAGGAAGCATCGGATATTGCAATGGAATGGAGTAAATTGAGCTTGAGACGAGTAGGACACCTCGGCAAGGGCAAATATTATTTAAAATTTGATGGGAATAGTTTCAGATTATTTACGCCGAGGACAGGTTCATGTCAGTCAGATAGTAGGCTTCAAAGGTCAATCCATGTGAAGATAAGAAGACCTTTTTAGGAGAGGCAGAGGATTACATTTGGAAACGAAGAAAAATTATCGCAGTCAGCGTTGCTACGCGACTTTCATTTGAAATGTATAGCCACATATGCATGTACATATGTATGTATGTATTTTCGGAAGGTATCGAGGTCGGTTGATGCTCTTTGGTGGGGATATTAAAAAACTCCTGCTATTTAATGAATAGGTTCTTCACGCTTTCGAAATTAATTGGAAGGCCTTTCTGTTGGAATACTAGACATGCTGAAAACATCCCTGCAGACAGTCAATTTAGACTTTTTGCAACCTCAACTTTTGAAGCATTTGAAGTTCACCCTAATTTCGAAAAAAAATCATCTTTAGCTATAAGAAGTTTATTTTTGTCTGAATGGTTTGTTTCGTACTACTTCCAAAAGAAAACCGTCAACCGCGAGCGGTACAGGCTTCTTGTGACTTACATTGGATGATAGGATGACACAGACACTAACACGAATGGATCCAACATAACAGAGTATACCACGGACAATCTGAAAGAATGACATGGAGGAACGGTTTTTTCACGCGACGGCGACATAAACTGGCCATTGAAATCGTGCTGCTTAACCCTGTTATCTTAGGCCACCCGCCTATCCAAATAAACCGCACACAACTGATATCATCAAAGCCAACAAAACAAACGCCATCCAGCAAATTGAACCAAGCTTTTTAACAACGTTATATTCCATACTTGATGCTATAAAATAAAAAATCATAATAAAAAATTTAGAGGACATCTCGGCCATAGCACCCTTTATTTACATTTAAAAATGTAATGGAAGACCCTTTACAATATAGTTTAACGTGTATTTACGGCACGCGCTCACCACGAGGATCCAAGCCACACTGGTAAAATAACGAAAAGGGAAGAAAGACCAAAGTCATAAATATCTTCGAATAAAATGATTTGTTAGCTTAACAATAAACTGAAATGCTGAACACGAATTGACCAGATTGCCATCTACCCTTATATGTGACCGAAATCCGCAATTCACGCGGCAATTGGTCGTCCGTTTCATGAATCATCACGTCCCCTAATGAATCATCAACACGTTATGTACAGCTCTTCGGTTTATTGCAATATTTTCAACATTCACTCCACAGGATATACACGCAACAGGACCTCCACATACGACGGATTATCGATTTAAATTGGCTTTCTGTTTTGAAAGGCCTCCCTCTCGGGCATAGTCTGTCATCATCGGCATCATTAATTACCACTTATGCAAGAATGACTGTACCAACACTGGGGAGCAGTAAAATCTTTGTTCCATCTCGTGGTGATTTTTATGAATCGTTTTTGTTTCAGCTTTAGCATTTGGCCGCAATAAATGTTTTAATGAAAGGGGCGGTCATTAAAAATCGTTTTAATGGCTACTCCTGCGGATTATGAAGGACTGCATACACCGCCATCATGCGTCAATCGTCCTGCATCTTATGTTTATGTGATCCTTATGCTAACTCCGCGCACAGCTTCATGTAAGGATGTGTTTGGATCTTATTGGTGATTCAATAAAATGATGGTACTCATATCCTATTCCGTTACATTTGTTTGTTCATATGACATCGAGTTCCAGATATAAATTTTGCACATTATGAGCTTATGCCGTCCATAAGGGCACCGAACGACAAGTACGAGTGGATACATAAAATTGTGTTCCCAGACACAAGGGCCTTCCTTCGGCCTGGAGTATGTGCAGAAAGAATCAAGTGCGCAGTAAATATCCTGTCATCCGAGGATCTAGTAGTAGTTAGTTGTAATACCCAGGAGAGAAGCTTCACGTTTCGATATTTCTCTTGCGAATATTTTCGAGGATTGGAAAACGAAGTAATAAGCATAATTATCCTTTGAAATGAGGTAGTAGACGGACAAGTATTTGCACTTGGAAGGATTCGGAGACTGTGTCACGTTCGTTGACATACATCTGTGACATGTGTCGAACAGACAAGTTTTAGTTTTCATATAAGTTTATTTTATGTTGAAACACATTTTCATTCCATGGTGTCGAAGTGTGTGCAGAAGTTCCGGAGAAGGAATCGAATTATATGTAGGAAATGGAATCAGTTATATTTGCTGCAAACAGGATATAGGGGAGTCACAGGAGTTCAGGATTGCAGTTTTACAGAGCTTCATGCAACGTAGTCAGTAGGAACATGCATTTTAGCAAACTTAATCGTGAACTTCTTCATGCTTGGGAGGATATATACGCTAAGAAAAACCCTTCCAGAGCGCATAATGGTGTTTCTAAAGAACGAATAAATCATATTATCAGTTCAATACATTAAAATTAAAACCTTGGCTAACCATCTTCTCAAAAAACATTAATATCCAGACTAAATTGCTCAATAAAAGTCAAAAGTACCCACTCAAAACAATCGTAGAATTTGGTTTAAGAAAATCGTAAATAAGTTTATAAAGAAATGAGATTAAGTCATGACAATTATTATCATAATATAATCAGAAGTTTCGCGGGTAATTCCAAAAATGAGTGGAAAGTTAATAATAACATCATAAAGAGGAAAGTTGAAAGTCAATCCAGTACTTAAAATGCAAAGTGAAACGCAAAAAGGACTTTTTTTATATGGGACCATCTCAAGAAAATCTTTAAGCAAATGCTCTTTCAACAATTAATAACTGCTCTTGCTAATGGTAAGCGAATATCAATCGACCTAAAAACTTCAACATTTGATTAAACTTGGCGTGGTTGGTCTTGGTTCTTTTGATTGCTTCCATTGGGATGATTGGGCCTTGGTTTCAACGTTATAAACATATAACCAAGTCTCGTCACAAATGATGACTCTGTCATTCAACAGCTCCAGAATGATGATTATGCGACGACTTTTTTTGATCAAAATATAGCAATTTCGGAACAAACTTCGTTGATACGCGTTTCATGCCCAAAATATCTGAAAAAGTGTTGTGGCATGAGCAAACCGATGTGCCACTATCCTCAACAGCTTCATCACATTATTAACAGCGATCATCGTGACTAACACCTTCATTTAAAAAGTCTCCGCGGTTTTTGGGCACATTTTTGAAAAAAAAATTCTTTATTGAAAATCTGGTTCATAAGCGAAAAACTTGGCCAAGTGATTTTCAAGGGCCCTTCGGTCGGCCGATTTTTTACCATCAAGTCAGTTTTGCAGAAACCGAAACAAATGTAACCAGAGGGTGCAAGGTCCGGGCTATACGGTCATCAAAGGTGTGTGTGGCCTAGCATTGTCATGATGGTAGACAACTCCCTTTCTGTTGGCCAATTCTGGTCGCTTTTTCTTGATTGCTTCATTCAAATGGTCGAAATGTGCACAGTAGAGGATCTTTGAGTAGCTTACTCATTTTAGATGATTCCAAACTGTCATACGGTTAATGTTTAGTGTCTCCGCTATCTCCTAACAGCTTCCGTGCCGGTATTGCGTCATCAGTTGCAAAATTTCATCGACTTTTTCAGTGACAGGTCAACCAGTACGAGATGCATCTTTTGCATCGAAATTTCCGGAACGGAATCGAACAAACCACTCTTGGGTCCGGCGTTCATTCACAGCATTCTCACGATAAACTGCTCAAATTTTTCGGCATGTTTTTTTAACGTTTTCCTTTTTTAATGGCAAAAAACCGATCACATAACGTATTTCTTCAGATATCACACTCATATTCAAATTCGGATAACTTTTAACACGAGCAACGAATTACACAGCTGTTTTCACAAAACAATATGGTCACCTTTCAAACACGTGCTCGTTTGACACAATCAGATTAGTGTTTCCAGATATATGGACACTAACACCATCTAATGACAAAAAACCGCGGAGACTTTTTATATCAATTAATAAATAGCTCGCGAAATTCAAAAGTCACTTTATTTTTTGAACAAACCTACACACTCGCGCTATGAAATAGTGAAATTTCATCGCGAAATGGAAAACTGTCACGTGAGTTCAATCTATGAATATGAGCACCTATAGCAGATTATTTCCCCTGCGGGAGAGGGGTTAGACTATATCCGCAGCTCGGAGTGCCAGTCATAAGAGGCGTCTAAATGTTTAATGGATCTGTGAACCATGAAAAAAAAAATTGTAGACAACAATACACTATCACAACACCACACTTAAAAATTATTGAAACACCTTGGTGTTAAATATGGGTTGTCTTCCTTGGGTAAATTATTTTGGAGGTAAACTAATTGCCCGATCAGTACTTCGGGTGGAAAAGGAATGCATGAAAAAAAAAGAATGCACAAAAATAAAGTATAGGCTCGTGAAACGTATGCAGCTTGTACAGATCAGAAGCTTTCCAAACAGCGCTCAATGAAATTAGTAAGTTTAAATTGGCTATCGCAGCGGTACAAAAAGTTCAACTTTAAAGTGGAACAACGATTAGAAACGGGTATACTTTCGTGTGTGGCGGTACGGCTTACCAAAATCTTGGAACAGAGCTCTTATCAGTAACAAAATTCTACAGAACGTAAAAGCCGAAGTATTTTAGAACTACCATATGTCGATGGTTAAATATTCGACAAATTCTCATCCTTGGACGTGAAAACAGTACTCGGGAATTTCAACGCGAAAATAGGAAAAGAAGCGATATACAGGCCTACATGTCTCATCAAACGATAATGGCCTTGGGACAATAAGATTCTTTAACCACAACATTTAAACACAAGATTATACACAAGGCTACCGGATTCGACCGGATGGAGTAACGCGCAACCAAATTGATTCAGACCACAACATAATTGTCGTCAAAATTTAAAGCCGAATCCAAATCCACCGAAGCGAATTATAGCAAGATATAAAAAAAGTCAACGTTCAAAAGTTAAAGAACCCTCCTATGGAGCATCAAACCCAGCACAGAATTAACAACCACTTCGCCCCATTAGATGGCATACAAACTAACGACAAAACAAGACAGGTACAAGGCGGCGCAACGTTAATCATCCAATTTTCTTTTTGAATTACTTTTTTACTAAATGAAAAAAAAAAAGATTTTGAGTGATGAAATCTTTACTCGGACCTTAACAATTTTTTATGTTAAGTGAAAAAGATGATATCCATCAAGTGACACGTTTGTACCCGTTTTATCGCACTTCCCATGACTTTCGGTAAAATTTCCGGGGATAACTGTTCGCATCCCTGTCAAATATTATCTCGCGATTTCAATTAGCCCAAGACTTCAAGTAGTCTGGAATGGATAAATCGGGCGATCTTGTTGGCCCTGCCAAATCGCCAAAACAGGAGATTATGCGCCAAGAAACGCTTCCTTCACAATATCCATTGTGGCTCGTGTTGTGTGTGCGGTTGCACCGTCTTGTTGAAACCACATATTCACCAAGCCCCACCAATTCAATTCCGGCACTGAGAAGTCGCTTATCATGCCCCTGTAGCGTTCGCCAATGACAGTGACCGTATTGTCGATGGTGTCCTTAAAAAAAACGGCCCAATCACTCCTCTTACGTGAACGTCGCACCACACAGTGGTTTTAAGTGGATGTAATTGCTCTTCGTGCCTCACACGTGGATTTTCAATACCCCAGAAGCGAAGATGGCTTACTTCATGTGAATGAAGTAGATGTATTTTCAAGGACATATTACAGCCCAAAGCCGTATAACTATGTATAACAGCTCTGCGACATTACTTTTATAAACACTTAATCTGTGATTTCCTGGAAGATCCTACCTTCCTTTTTTCATGAAACATTCCCAATCTGATTCTTCCAAATTACTAAGCATTTCTTTAAATTTATCATCTCTCATCAATTGCCTGATTTGAGGGCTAATAAATATGCGTTCTTTAATTTTCGCCTCATTTAGCTTAGAGTTTTTTTCTTTCGAATATAAAAAGCCGTCACCACTCCTATCCATAGTTTTAACGAAATTTTTCATGAGCCCAAGTTTTATGTGAAAAAATGGTAAAAATATATTATCAGGCTGCACTAATGAAGGATTTTTAATATTTTTTCGTCCTCGAGTAAGAGATTGGGCCAGTCTTTCTCAACATAATGTTTTTTTTCGCTCTCTGCTGGCCCACTCACAAATAAAACAACTGTATTTTGTATACCCTAATTATGGTCCCAAAATTAGGGTAATCACCTTCAAATCTGCACAAACTTTCCAGTTGTTATATCGATTTTTCCAACATAAATTTAACAGTTCCATAAGACTCTTTTATGTTAGGATCCTCGCCTAATGGTATACAGGGAAAGTTTATTGCCGATATGTAAAAGAATAGCCTTCAAACTTACTTTTCGAACCATCGATAAAAAGCCTTTAGCTCTTCTTCTCGATTGCGAAAGTAACATACTTATATTTGGTATATTTTGTAATGAGAATTCAAAAGTTCTGCCTGCGGTTTGGAGAAATTTAAGTCTTGGTACGTGAGATTTTGAGATAGCAGATGTGGCTCATTAGATGATTAAGCTTCTTGAAAGTCAGAATCTAATGTGTCGTTTTCGATTGTTTCCGGCATAGCGACCAGATCGAAATTTTGAAGTGATTCTGGCGCAGGTAGTTCTTCACTATGAAGGATCGGCTTTTATCCGCTAGTCCGGATACTTAATTTTACTTTTTGTTTTAATTGTAATACCTTTTGTATCGGTAAGGCAAAAATAAAAATCAGATGATTGTCGTTGGTTCCGTTCAAATCATAGGGATTGCAAAAAGCATAGATTGAGATTTTCGCATGTAACATAAGATAACATAACAGATGTGTGGAGCCCACGCTTTGTCTTGTTGTCGGAAAGCAAATCCAAATTACTGTTCATATAACTTGGTTACTAATGAAGGAAAATTCATTCGCTGAGTTATAAAAGTAATGTAACAAAATTGTAAGGATCATTTTCACACTTTCTTTACATTATTTAAGAATCACTTAACTCACCAAACAAGAAAAAAACACTACGCATTTTAAATTTTGTGGGTAGTCACTGTTACACGAAAACGGGAGCTGATGGAATCAAAATAAATACGTTCATCAGATGAGGGTAGATAGGTAATTCAAAATGAGTAAGCACCTTTCTTGTTATTAAACTTTGTTGACCAGTATTATTGGTCCAAAAAATCCACACAATTATACCACGCTCTTGCGGAGTATATCGCTCCATTGCTTGTCTGTTTGTATACTGCAGCTGTATGGAAGATGCCATTTGTAAAAATTATAACATCTTCCGATAGGGTGATTAATCTTGCGCCACCTTATAGAAGCATTATGGTCAACAATAAAACTTATAGTAAAGGAGGCAGCGAAAGCAAATTAGGCAAAGTCCCTAAAGTAAAGCCTTGTTTCGACGAAGAAAAAGTAAAAATTAATTGTTTACATTCATGAAGAATGTGTGGTTAAAAACATGAGAGCAACGTATGCAGGTTACCAGGCCAGATTCGTATTAGTAGGCAACAAAAATATAAAGGTCGTTCCAGATAACGAAAAGATTGCAGCTCAATGAGGAAGATACTCGAGGAATTAATTAATGTACTCGTACAGCAAGCAGCATTGGAATACATGTTATCCAGTAGAAATGCACGTAGAACCACCACAAATCGCAGAAGTAAAGGAAGCAATTCATCAGCCTGAGAATAATAAGGTCGCAGGAGTCCGCGAATATATATGAGAAAAATTAACAGAAAGTTACATGGGCTCATCACAACTAAAGGGTTTTCCAATGGGGAATTAAAAGCTTTGAATTTAATTTGTGAACGCACCCTTTCACTAATCATCGAACTGTCATTGTCAATTTATTCAGTGAACTCAATAAGTGATGAAAATCATGGTAAAGTACACGAACGAGCAACGTCTGCAAATTATAAAAATTTTCTACCGAAATTCGGAGTCGGTGACCGCAACTTTAAGAGCGTTAACTCATTTAACAATTTTCGGTCGTAATTCTTGCCCTAGTAGACAGGCAATAACAAGCTTAGTTCAAAAATGTGAGTCTACATATTCGTTGCGTGATGTTGCCATGTCAGTGAGATAACGGGTTGGTCGAAGTGTCAAAAATATCGCTGCCGTTCAGGCGTCCGTAGCAAACGATCCAAATCAGTCAATTCCACGGCGTTCTCAAGAATTGGGCATCGCTCAGACCACATAATGGCGTATTTTGCGTAAGGATCTTGGTTTACACCCATACAAGATCAAGCTGACTCAAGAATTGAAGCCGATGGACCATTTGAAGCGACGTACGTTCTCCGATTGGGCTCTGGAGAAGATATGCCAAGATGATGAATTTCATCGCAAAATCATCTTCAGTGACGAGCTCATTTTTGGCTCGATGGGTTCGTCAATAAGCAAAATATGCGTTATTGGTCGGGTGAAGATCCACATGTGCTTCATGAATCACCACTTCATCCACAAAAAAATAACTGTTTGGTGCGGTTTGCATGCCATATGGTATTGGGCCATATTTTTTCGTCGACGATAACGATCGTCACGTTACTGTGAATGGCCAGCGTTATCGCGCCATGATTACCGATTATTTTTGGCCCGAATTGGAAGATATGGACTTGGACGACATGTGGTTTCAACAGGATGGTGCCACATGCCACACAGCACACCTGACAATCGATTTATTGAAGAGTAAGTTTGATGAGCGTGTTATCTCAAGAAATGGGCCAGTCGATTGGCCGCCTCGTTCGTGCGATTTAACGCCTCTAGACTATTTTCTTTGGGGCAACGTTAAGACATTGGTTTATGCCAACAAGCTGACGACGTTGGAAGAGCTCAGAGCCAACATTGAACGCGAAATAGCGGCCGTCTCGGCCGAAATGTGTGGCTGAGTCATCGAAAATTGGGGCCAACGAATCGACCACTGCAAACGTGCTCGCGGTGGCCATATGAACGAAGTCGAGTCCATTTATAAATGTTTTGATTGTACTTCAAGCCGATAATAAAGTTTTTGAAATATCTCAAATGGTTTGCGTTTTATTTAAAACAAAAATTGTCAAGTCCTTTTTGGAAAACCCTATATAAGGAAATACCCGAGAAATGGAAAAACCTGGTCATCGTTTTGATTTAAAAGTATTTAAAAGTGTTGGCGAAATGCAACTACCGCAAAATATCGTTGCTATCAAGTTGTTATAGCGTGTTGTCAAATATTCCCTTGAGAATGACATTATACGCTGAGGACATAACGACTACCGGGTTTTTATTACACAATAGCTTTTAGAAAAGAAATGGGAATTCAACGGAACGGTCCACCAAATATCCTAGATTTTAAAAAGGCGTATGACTCGATAAACCGATCTACAATGCATCATGCCTTGTAAGGCTGGGAGTATCGAAATAGTCGGTGAAATTGTTTTTTTTTTTTTAATTGAGAGCTAGTGCTAGATGACATAGAACACTGCGCCCAGAGTAGGTCTATCGTGCCTGATAACTAATTAGACGAGGAGTTCCTATACTTTCTTAACAAATTTAGGATTTTCCTCGTAGGAGCTTAGCTGATCCCCTCAGAAGTCATGATTTCTCTGAAGAGGATACGCTTCCTAAGACGGCGGAGAGCAGCACCTTCGCGAAGTATGTGATGTGCAGTTTCCTAGTCTTCTAAACAGAGTTGACACTCGGTTTTATACGATAGGTTAATTTTGTTAAGATGACCGTCTTATGATATTATATTTGAGTATATTGATAGAATATTTGTTCAGGCGCCGTATGAATCTCTTCGACTGTCGGAGTCCTTGAACGCTGTTCCAAAGCGCAGGTGTTGCGATTTTTCCCACTTGTCTAAGAGAAAATTAATCTTTGACTTGGGTTTTCAGCACCTATGTATCTTTCTTTCTTTTTCTTTGCCTTTAATGCCCCACCAGAGTTTGACCTTATTTCTTCATCGTATCATCCGATGACGGATATTGAGTTCGTACTATACGAGCCCAACGCTTTGAGCGCTGCCCGACTGTCTGAGAGTGGTTATACCTGTTATGCCAGTCTCTAAGTTTAAGTTTACATTCGGATGGCGTATAGTTCGGCTTGGAAGACACTAAGACTAGTTCCCAAGGACTCCGATTTGGTTAAAAAATGCCAGCGCCATCTTGGATCCATCTGTTTACCACCTCTGGCCTTTGACATTTAGGAGAAGATCACCGCTTTCCCAAGTTGTGTGGTGAAACTGATACAATTATGCCTTAAAAAAAGCAAATGGTGAGTTGAAGCACATTCGAGAAACATACGTGAAAGACTAAAATATGGAAAAACTTTGTCACCACTTTTCTTCGGTTCAGTGCTGGAATACGTAATGAGGTCCCTTCAGGTGAGTTATAGGGAAATGCCCCTTAATGGAATGACTCCCGGTCTAACTAACGCTGTACATCTAGACCTTCTGGGAGGTAGTGAGAAAATAGTTACGAGAAACACAGAAAGTCTAACACTGACAGGCAAGAACGTAGGTTTAGAAGTGAATGAAAAGTGAAAATCAATTATATTGCACTGACCTCGCACCTAACTCGCTGAATACTTTGAAAAGTAGACAAGTTCTAATATCTGGGAACCGTAATGGCTGCCAAAAACTATCGAAATAAATAAAATGCTTTATACGGGCACGACGTGCTTTTTCGCGCTGTTGGTTGGGATCAATATTTATAAAGTGTTGGTCTCTGACTTACTCGTAGATGGAAGAAAATAGATTTCGGGTCTTTGAGAACATGATCTTTAGGAGAATCTAGGAGGAACAAACAGGCCAATGACAAAAATACATAATCAAGAACTCAAAGAGTTCCTTCATTCACCCCAAATATTGTCCGAAATTAGAAAGGACATTAGACTTCATTACAGGGAAGATAGGTGAAGGGTTGTCAACGAGGCTCTGAACTTTCGCATTTCAAATGGCTGTTAATAAAAATTTATTTATTCAAGTCTGTATAACGCGGCTCTTTAATTATTAATTGGATTATTTTTTAATGTTCAAAGACACAAATGACGACAGCAAATGCTGGCTGCTGAGTGACGAACTTTCACTATCAGCTTTTTTGACCAAGTCCAGGTCTCACTTCAACAAATGTATACCTAGGTCTTATCGTTATTTTATTTATAAACGTTATGTAGCTATAATCACATAACCCCTGTCACGATTAATTAGAAACAAATAAACAAAAACAGTCGCGTTTACATCTGACCTTCGAATGTGGGAATTTTCTAATGATAACAGGTGCCGTAGCATTCTAGCATGACTTATCGGAATATGTAAACAATATTATAGTCTTGTACCCGCAGTATCAGTATATGTTTGCGAAAAGGTCACTGTTAAGGTGCTTCCATTGACATCTAATAAGGAAAACTCTTTGTAATGGAAGCTCATTCAATCATAAATAGACAAGTTGTGGGCTTATTCGATTTCTGTGAAAAGAATTGATGCCGAAAATCAGTACCAGCAATTCATCATGATGTTGCCATATCACGTCTTCCATTGTATATACATCTGCTCATCGCCACTGGATATCCTCACTAAACAAAAACGAGAGATTGCTTGATACAGATGTGCAGCAGCTATTCGTTGCCATCATTCAGTTCGGTGATGACTAGCTCCCCCAAATTACCGGCAGCCAGCATGAGCCCGAAACCAAAACAATAAAAATGTATATTTAACCCAATAACACAACAAAAACGGAAAAGCTCAGGAATATCTAACCAAATCACCACCTGCAATTTACACAGCTATAAAACGAAACGTTCGAGTGTTGAGTACGGTCGCAACGGCTTCCTGAAGAGTGATCACTGTTGTAAGGCATTCTAACCACCATGCCATACATCCTATATGTCTTTGCCGTCTTTTTCACTATCCATGAAACTGGCGTTGCAGAAGGCCATCATCATGCTTCCCTCATCTCCACAAGATGAATTCATAAAAAACGCCATAAAGTCAGTGGGCGCACATCAATAAACTCATACGCATACCCGTCGCATCCTCTCTGGCCGTACGAACTTGTTATGGATATATGGATAGACACTATCTGTCTGTGAGTAAGGGGTATATTCGATTCATCAGATCCGAGATTGATTTGGAAACGTTTTATTGATTCTTTTTTATTATCTTTATTTAGTATTAGCGCGCAGTTGCTGTGCGCGTAATAAAGTTTGTTTACGAATATGATGAGGTTATGGCGAATTCAATTGTCTGTCAGGATCTGATGATAAATTCATAAAATTGTAGATATTCGTTTGATTATTACGGTTCGCCTACCGGTGTCTGGAAGATGAAAGAGAAACTTGGTGCAAAAGCGGTTTTCGAATGTAAACAATGGTTTGTACATTTTGGTATCGGGAATTAATGTTGAGAACGGTGGTGCCAAGTTTTAAATTTACAGCGAGAATATTTTCGAAATAACGATCGAATTCCTAAATCACCAGCTGTCATTAAAAGTTTACTTAGTTTATTTCAAAGGCTTCACTAACCCGGTCGATCGTAACTGCTGCGAAGAATGGCGTTTTTTTATAATCTAAGTTAAATCACATTTTAGCCAAATACTAAATGGTACGAAAATACTTTTCTACCATTGTCTATAGGTATATCGCGTAGAATCAGGTAATCAGACCAAAAAATGTCTTAAGCCGTAGCACCGAAGCCTATCACTAGACTGATGGAATCCAAAAATAGAAAGAATTACAAATTTTTAAAAAGACTTTAGTTTAAAAAAAAAACTTCGTTATGACCTTATTCCCGAGTGTTGGCTTCTGATGCCTATGACACAAGGGTCACATCCAACAACAGCAGAATCACCCAAATTATGTCTCACGTTTTTCCTACAACCGGATGCTGGCAAAACGCCGTATATTGTACTGTTCTGGGAAACGCTTCTTGAAATTCGCCCTTTGACCACTAAAGACCAGATACCATACACTAATGGGAGGTATTTGAATGAGCCAACAGCGAGCTTAGAAGTTTTCAGTAAATTAAATACACATTCTCTATAAAATGTATTACTTAATTACTTATGTAACAATCCAGCGATCCATAGAGGATCTGACCCTGGACTATGGCTGCCTTCTATCGTTGACGGTCGCTGCTTCCAGTTGTCAAGACCAAGTTGTCTAACATCCGCGATTACTTGGTATTTATACCGGAGGCTCGGTCTTCCTCTTCTTCTCGAACCAGGAGGCTCGAAGTCAAAGACCCTCTTAGCAGGGGCGTTGGTGTTCATGCGCTCGATGTGGCCGAGCCAGTGTAGTCGACGGATTTTTGCCTTCAGGACTACATCCACATCTTTGTAAAGCTCGTAGAGTTCGCTGTTATGTCTTCTCCTCCATTCACCTTCCTCACAGACAGGACCAAATATCCGGCGCAGAATTTTTCTTTCGGCTCCATACAGCAAGACTGGCAGTATAAGTGTTTTGTAAAGCATGACTTTGGTTCTTCGAGTCCAAGTAGCAGCGGTTGCCAAGGGCGATTCTATGCCGGATCTCCACTGTGGTGTCGTTTGTGAAATTTACGCTTGCCCCGAGGTAGACAAACTCCCTAACCACCTCGAAATTGTAGCTGTCAATTGTTACGTTTTGTCATAAATGGTGAGCGACGGATTGGTTTTTGCTTGACAGCATGTACTTTGTTTTGTCCTCATTGACCTTAAGACCAACTCGTTTTGCCTGTTCTTCAATCGCCGTGAACGCTTACACGTATCCTAGCAGCTGGACAGACTTGTAGAAGATAGTGCCTTCCCTGTTGAAGCCTGCCCTTAACACTATCTGCTCCAGCACTAGGTTGAAGAAGTCACACGACAGCGAATCTCCTTGCCGAAATCCGGTGCATGTTTCAAACGGTTCAGAGCGCCTATAACCGAGCTGCATGGTGCATTGCGTATTTTTCAACGTGGCGCTGCACAACCGTGTCAGTTTTCCCGGGATCTCGAATTCAGCCACCGCATCAAACAATTGTTTAAGTCGTATGCGGCTTTAAAATCGATGAAGAGATGGTGTGTATCGATTTGAAACTCGTTGGTCTTTTCCAGGAGAGTGTGACAATTTGGTCTAAAAACGATTTGCCGGGCCGGAAGCCACACGGGTAGCTGCTGATTATTGCGGTGCAAAAGAGCTTTAGACGTTCACACAATATGCTGGACAGGACATTGTATGCGACATTAAGCAGGGATATACCGCTATAGTTCTTGCGAGAGGTGGGATCGCCTTGCTTGTGGCTGGGGCAAATAGATCTGGTATTCCAGTCGTCGGGCATACTTTCATCTTCCCAAATTCTGCAGATGATCTGGTGCATGCTCCCTACCAGAAGATCGCCGCCAGTCTTGAAGTTGTTCAGCTTGTGAATAGCTGTGCCGACTTCTTCGATGCTGGGTGAGAGGACTACTTCAGCGGCTGGAGTTGGGATTTCCTCGGTTTCTACCACTCTATCTTGGTCATGCTTGTTAAGCAGCTGCTTGAAATGTTGCCTAAATACATCCACTATTACCTGCGGGTCAGTGACAAGATTACCATCGCAGCTTCGAAGAAGAAGAGCCTGGTGCCTTTCTTGAATCCTCCTGCAAGGTCTTTGGCTTTCTTATAAAAGGCTCGAATTTTGTGCTTACCCCTAGGCTCGTCGATATCCTTGAGCTGGAAGGCCGTGAAGATTCTTTTCTTTTGTCGCAGTAGTTTGTTTCCCCGTCCTTCTTCTGACTCGGTACTCCTCTTACGCTGCCCTGGTTTTTCGCTGTAGCGCCTCTTGATACGCCTCGTCGGTTCGGCCTTTTTCTGCTCACACTCTCCATCGCACCACGGATTTCTTGTAGTAGCCTAAAGTTTTCTCGGCTTCTTTCTGAATGCCTGAGCGGCAATGCAGCTCAGTGTTGCTCTGAATCTTGCTGCTACGAGGTAATGGTCAGAGTCGAAATTTGCCCCCCCGAATCTTCGCACATCCAGAATGTTTGATGAGTGTCTTGTGTCAATGAGCACATGGTCGATTTGGTTGGCGGTTCGATCATCCGGAGATCGCCAGGTTGCTGTGTGGATTCCCTTACGGTGGAACCTTGTGCTACTTATCAACGCATTACGAGCTGTCGCAAAGTCCATGAGTCGGAAGCCGTTATTTGTTTTTATATCGTGTAAGCTGTGCCTCAGCTCGTGCATTTTTATCAAAACAAAATTCAAAATCTTTGAACGATATCGGGCGCCATAGACGGGAAGGTTGTTCTTACGGTCATCTTTGAAAAAATGCCAATTGCCGCCGGACCATAAATGGCACTATACAGCATTTTTCAAGATGTATTGGCAGCTGTTGAATTGCCTGCGATTGACCATTGGACTAAGTATTTAGTTTTGCTTTAACAAACCCATTCAACCAAAAATTAACTACCTCCCTGAAGACAATCATTCGATAAAAAAGTGGATCTTCCTCCAGCTTTTCTAAGGCCCACTCGCACAAAATTCGACACCGTGGTAGGTCTCTCGGTTCTTACACAAGTTGTATTATGTAGGGGGTTAGACCAAGACCCTTGCGTAATATCACGGTCTTCATTAACATAGCGAATATAGCAGTCAAATTGATGTGAAATTTGGTGACTGTGGCTTGAATTGCTTGCTCAGTAGGTCGATTATGACGACCAATGGTTGAAATTCGCGAGAAACTTCATCCACAGAGGACGAATTTTGATATTAAAATTCACTAATTTGTAATGTTATTAGGAAATAGGCCTTTCCACTATGAAATGGGAATACCAACTGATCATGCTTGGCTTTGACAAATCTCACGAATCATACGTAATTTGTCAAAAATGGAACACTTAGAAACCAAACAGCTAAAAAATCACCCTTTATTTCTGATGACACTCATTTTCAGTCAGATATTAATAATGGCAATGCATTTCTGTGTTCAGAACAGTTTTGAGACTTCTGAGAAAACTACCTTGCTGAAGTAGTATCAGACCTCAGGTTTTGCCATTTCTTCCTAAAGGAGAAAAAAAAAAAAAATTGAATAGGTAAGGTATTCTTTTTCGGTTTTTAGTAGATGCGTCAGGACAGTTTTTTTGGCCACAAACAAATACTGTATACCATTCGACCAGTCGGCACTTCGAAACCGTAATTTTCCTTCCATTCCAATTGGGTGTGTTCTGACACGTCATGGGCTCATGCTTCCATCTCTCAACGTACATCATTTAAGGCTCAAATTGAATGACGTACCGACGGGTAGCTTTGATCAGATCACATTGAACTAGTGAGCGCCATTGAAGGTCTCCAGCATTTCTTAACACGAATCGAATGAACACACGCCTCAATTCCGAAAATAACACCAACGCCCATCACTATGTCAGGGCCGGAGTGGTG